>JAVJGG010000090.1:28602319-28613853 GCA_035590195.1 Aviceda cuculoides
TAATTATTAAACAAATCCAAACTACATCCATATCTACTATATTCACTAATATTCCTTTAACTTTTCTTGTCTCACTGTTGCCTAGGCTCATTTTAAATTGGAGTTCAAGAAGGAAAAGGTCAATGAGTCATGCAGTAAACTGCACTGCAAATTGATTATTGAATTGCTTCACAAAATTATGATCTCAGTTTTTCACATGGAACTGTATAGAAAAATGGATTGGATTGTGTTCATTGGAGATACAATTTGGCTTTTTGATGCACTATATACACTGTAATGGTCTTAGCTCTATAGAATACTTGCAAACTGCATCATAGTTGAAACAGTATATATTTTAAAATGCTACTAATGGAGTATATTGTGGATATACTGAAAAAGTTTTAAATATTTCATATCTAAGAAGTTGTAGAAAATATTGTAGAAAATTATATGTGAGAATTGGCAATGGCTGCAGTGAGAACATTCTGGAATAGTGAAAGGAGGGAGTAGTCAATTTTCCTGTCAAACAATGATTAACCAATTTACTGGAATCATTAAAATTGATCCAAGGTTTATGATTGCAGAAAGATGAGTTTAGACGTCAGCAAAAATCAGTGTTACTTCCACTATGATAGCATTCGGGGATTGATATAGAGAACGAACTTCTAATTGCTTGGTGATTGCAGCATTTGGGGATTGATGTAGAGAACGAACTGCTTATGGCTTGGTGATTGCTTCTCTGTAACTTTGCATCCCAAAGACTGGTGTTGGTCAAGGATTAAACCAGAAGGAGACATACTAATTAAATGTTTGGTCCTGTTGAGAAAGCACAAACAAAAGCCTTGCTTGAGTAGATAGGGCCAGAAAAGATAAGAACTCCTACCGTTGTTCTCATCCTTATAGATAATTTAGCTAGCCATGTAGTTTTACATCACTAATGAAAAACTTAGCACTAACAAGCATTTTTAGGGACTAACGAACATTCTTTAGAATAAGATGTACCAAAACCATACAGAGGACCATACTGTGCAAAATCACCTAAGGAGGGTCAAGTAGCAGACAAGGGAGGAAGACTATAGAAGACCACCAGAGGACTCCAGAAGACCACCGGAGACCTTCAATGTGCTTGCATAAAGGACATTTGCATATGCTAATAGTTTCCAAAACGAGTCTTAGAGAGTTTCTTCGACCAGATTTTCGGTATCAACTACTTGAAAGATAGCACAGATGCTCCGCACTGCCACCATAGTACTGCCACTGGAGCACTGATCCAGCCAAAACTGGCAATCAGAAGTTGTTTTTGCAAGGGGAGGTATCCCAAGATGAGTACCTATTACCATTACACACCTTAGGGCAATCTTTTCAGATCTGGAGCCTGTGTTTTATTCCCAAACACTCTGAGGCATGGAAAACTGCTTGAGGTTGCAGGATATTAACAATTACAGTTACTTCTAACACTAACATGAATACTTAAATATTGGTGCAAATTTTCCTCTAGTATTACTCATCAATATGTCTTATGGCTGAAAACTGAAAACAGTGTCAAAAGCTTTCTTTTCAGTCCAATTCAGTCTGTTTTGATGGTGGCTTATCACAAAGCCTCTAAACACAGTAGTCTCAGAAATGCTGAGACAAAGGCTGTTGGCTATAACACAAATTTCCTGCCACATAGGAATGACTAGGGGTCATTCCCAGCAATGACCCTTAGTTAACCTGAATGCAGATGTTAGTGCTAGGCAATCAAATGCTCATGTCAAATTGGGGAGAAGTAAGGATTGAATACAAAGAAACTTTTCCATGTCCACCAGGGTAACCTGCTTATCCCAAGGCATAATGCATTTTATGTTGTGTCTATTTCTTTTGTGAAAAACATAACGTAAGAGCAAAAGGATTGCCAATGGTATTGCTTAATGCAGAGGCACTGCGAGTGCAGGGTTGCCCAGCAACAGTAAGAAGCACAATTTAGAGGGAAGGAGGTCTGGCTAAATGGAAAGATGAGTCAGAGGCATATTGAAATGAGTAAGAGAAGGCTACACTCTCAGTGAACTTTGATTAAAAAGAAAGCAGAGCAGCCCAAAACAACTGCCTCTAGCCCTTAACTCATAAGACATAATCAGATATGTGCTTCTCACGAGAAGATTGAGTAAAGGGCAACTACTCAGTGGCTTCAAGTTACACTGTCAGGTTGGAGCTCGTGTTCACATGCAGTCAATCTTCAGGAAAGTGTTAGTGCTCAGAGTTATATCTCAATTATGACAACACTTCTCCTAATAGCAAATGCAGCACAAACAACATTTTCATACTGCTTCAACAATGTGTTTCAAATTTGTCCTCTTGGAAAAACAGAAAAGAAGAACGAACCATTCATTTTCCACATCCATTAGATCTATCATGCAATGGCCAAGTAGCTACCAGTTATGACTACAGCTCTATAAAATGGAAACATATCATTCAGACACTGAACTGCAGTTTTCTTTTCCTGACCCTTCATTCTGTCATGGATGGAAACTCATCTGAACGTAGCAAAGTGAGTGTACCTCCCAATAAAGGGAAGTAATTGAGTTTCCATAGAAAATTACCACTGAGTACAGTGTCACTAATGAATACAAAACAGGAAATCCTTCCATTCAGAACTTCTTACTGGAAGCCTATGTGTTAAACATGAGATTAATGGAATAGAAAAGAGCAAATAAGCACAAGGCAGTGAGACTAAATACAGAGATTATTTTTTCTGTTCTACGAACTGAAATTTAGTAGAGATATTGAGAAGGAATGCCTGATGCAAAATAAAGTGAAAAAAGTTAGTAAGGAATAGACAGGTTAAGGAACAGAACCCACTGCCAGTAAAACATTTTCATCTTATGTCTAGAAAAAAACATTTATTTTGAAGTGTCAGGAAGCAACATTTTAGAGCAGCAAGCAAATAACGCAAGGTAGGAAAAAGAGCAGATACTCCAGTACTAGCCGCAAGCAAAGCAGAGTTTGAATCAACTTGTGCAATGGCAGAATGAATAAGGAAAAAACAGTAGTGGTGGTTATTACAGAGATGTTATTACAACTGATTACTGTCTCCTTATTTCCCTCCCAAGTGATCTTTCTATCCAGTAAAGATTCTGTATGTATGTAGTTATAAACCTTTAATAAAGACATGTTTTCCTGTTAAATTCATGCAGGTGCTACTGAAGTGATCCTTCAAGGACATTTATGAGTTTCATCTGAAAGAGAATTTAAATTGGGTTTTGGTAATCTGAGTTAGTCTCCTGGCAATGCATATGGTGTAATTTCTGATGGGAAAACACTATTTTGGAGGTGGCAAAACTGGTCAATCCAGAGCTAGATACCATGAATCTGGCAGGCCAGAACAAAGCCTCAAGACCTTATTATAGTTTAAGCAATTGAAATTATTTACGGGTTCCTGTAAGTGTAAACTAAGCACTTGCTTAGTTTATCTTAGAAGCAGCAAGTTGAATAGTACTACTCCTGTGCTTATATATTTTGCTAGGTAGGGGGTATTATGATAAATTCATCTAAGTCTGAATGGCCTATGGACAAAATAATAACATTTCTTTCCAGCTACACAATGTGTCAGATATCAGAATGTAGTAAAATATTATCATTAATTAAGTCTTAGGTCAGTAATCAGGTAGAAGATGCTTTTATTAATTTTTTTCTTTCATGTAGAAAGTGTGGGTTTGAGTCTGTGTGTCCGTGTCTGTGTATAGAGGCGTCTGTGTTTGTACGTTTTTGCAAACATACACACACAAATACTATACAAGCACATGGAATGTATAAAAAAATTACCTCATTTTATTTTTTCCTTATTTCTTCTTCTGCTACTTCAAGCTGGCAAGGGCAAGGAATGTGGGCGAATGCTTTTATGGAGGAGGTAATTGCAAGCAGCATCATTTGACATTGCACCTTCACTGTACCTGTATTGCATTAAACTCTGTGTATAATAATTTTCCATCTACAACAATGGCAACATAAAGAACTATTTCTCCAGTCATAAACAGCCTTATGAGAGCAAAAATAAGGTATTTGCTTGTGTTTGATATCCTCTTATCCTCTTGAGCTCATTAAAGGCACTTGCTGACAATTCAGCTTCCAGCCACTTGGTCAATATAAAAATGTTTTCCCTTTCCATCATTTAAAAATGTTTTTCAGTGTTAAACAGAGGAAGCAATTTTCAGAGACATATCTGAAATGCCCCAAATGGATATTTCTTTTTGCTCCATACCTCTATTTCTTTTAGTAGTAGTAGTATGTAGTATTATGCAGAAGCAAATTATCAAGCATTGCTATAGTGGGGCATGCCCCAGTATGAAAAATTTTCATACAGATTCCAAGGGGTCTTTTTACTGAGGTTAGACTATAGTTGGCATATGGTCATTCTCCTGCTACCAAATATTCCATCCTTTTTCAGCAAGGTAATTTTGGAGTGTAAGTGGACTACAGAAATTCCATTTGTTGAGATAGGTTTTGTTCCTTTAAAAGTACCTAATGTGATCATGGTTGTGTTGAATTTCATTGTCTGTATAAAACTTGCTCAAACCTACAGATAAAATGCACAAAATATAATAAACTTGTTTCAATGTTCCAACTTGTTCTAGTGCTCAGTGTGTTCTTTTTTAATCTTTGTTAGAGATATGGGAAAAGAAAATAACAAAATCTGTATGATAGGCACAGCTGTCAGTTCCCTTCAAATATATTAAGCTCTTTGAATAAAGACTAACAAAACCAGCAGAACTTGTTAACGAACAAATGTCTTTTTTATATATTATTATTGTGATTTACAAGGAATTCAGGGAACCTAACAAGATAGCGAGAAACTATGAGAAACTGGGATGAACTGGTCCAAACGGTTGTAAATAATTAACTATAGTTGTACTTTCCATTTAATGAGCACTTTGAAAGGATGAAGAAAACCTGGCCATAGAAGTTCTGGATTAGGTTAAGAAATGCCAACAGAAAATAATGTTTTAAAATACACCTTTGCATGTTTCCCATTCTATAACCTCATTGCTGGAGAGTTTTGGCTGAATGAAGGGACATAGCTAATAGATAAAATGTAAAAATAACAAAATTCAACAGTTTAAAGAGACAAAGCCCACTTGTTCAAGTTATAGCAACCAAGGAAGTAATTGAAAATAATTTGGGGGGGGTCTTTCCTATTTTTGAGGTACAGTCATCGATATTAAATATGCTCTGTTTAGTAGATCTCAGAAATCCTGAAGGCAGAAAGCTCCCCCAGTCTTCATGGCACTTAAATGCTATGCATTCAAGAGATCCCAGACAGTGGCTTTCAGTAGACAAAAATTACTTAAGTTGGAGAGAAGATGTTAATGGGTGTGAGTGAGACCAATAGTTTCTTCGCAATTTTATGACACAATAAAAATTGATCATAGTGTTACTAGTTGTATTAGTCACAATTTAGGCTTCCTGTCCAAGAGGAGATACTCATATTGCTGACAGCTATAGAGATTCATAGAGATATAAATTATTTCAATATTATAAGACTAGGAAAAAACCCCTAATATTTCCAATAATAAATACATGCATTCTCATAAAAAAGGAATAATCTTAAATGTTCTGTATTACCGGTTTCAGAGTATGACATTTCAAAAGGTTGACAAGACGGGTGTGTTCAAAAAGGTAGAGAATATAATTGTAAGTGTGATCACACCTTTTAACAGAGACATTTAAAGATAAAATGCAGAGTGCAAGCTCTGTACAGTGCAGTCATCTTACAGAATACCCTGCCAAGTGCAAAATCTTTCCAAAAAGATAAAAAGTCTTTAGTGGCTTCAGGCAGTTGCTTAGTTATGGAGTGTTATGGGTTTGTGGGGTGCGGTTTTGGTTTTTTTTTTTTTTTGTAGACGGGGAGGGGACACAGGGGTGGCTCCTGTGAGAAGCTGCTAGAAGCTTCCATAGCTTCAAATCAGACCCACCTCTCGCCCAGGCTGAGCCCATCAGTGACAGTGGTAGTGCCTCTGGGAGAACAGATTTAAGAAGGAGAACCAGTAGTGAGTAGGGGGACTGGAATGTGAGAGGAACACCTCTGCAGATACCGAGGTCAGTGGAGAAGGAGGGAGAGGAGGGGTGCTGGAGGAGGGGATGCCCCTGCAGCCAGGGGTGAGACAGCAGGCTGTCCCCCGCAAGCCCATGGAGGTGAGCGGTAGAGCGGAGGCCCCCGAAGATGGCCATGACTCCATGGGAAAGGCCGTGCTGGAGCACTGTGTGACTGAACATCGGCTCACGGCAAGGACCCACGCCAGGGAAGTTTGTGAGGAAGTGCAGCCTGTGGAAAGGACTCACATTGGAAAAGTTCATGGAGGACTGTCTCCCATGGGAGGGACCCCACGGTGGAGCAGGGGATGAGTGAGGAGTCCTCCTCCCCCTGAGGAGGAAGGAGCGGCAGAGACCAGGGGTGGGGAGCTGACCCCAACCCCCATAACCTGTTCCCCTGCACCTCAGGGGGGAGGAGGGAGAGAGAACTGGAGTGGGGTTGAGCCAGGAAGGAGGGAGGAGTGAGGGGAAGGTGTTCTAAGGTTTGGTTTTACTTCCTAATGTCCTTGTTTTGTTTTGACTTGCAGTAAATTAAATTGGTTTTGTTTCTTCCCCAGGTTGCACCTGTCTTGCCTGTGACCATAAGTGGTGAGTGATCCCTCCCAGTCCTTATCTCAACCCATGAGCCTTTATATTTTCTTCTCATCCCACCGTGGCCATGGTGGGGGGGAGTGAGCGAGCAGATGCACGATGCTTTGTTTCTGGCTGGGCTGAAACTACAACACACATACAGAGTCACAGAAAATGGGACTGGCTGGAACAGCATTTAGTCCATTTTCTTACAGCAAGATAGCACGAACCAAATGCGGTTGCTGGCAGACAGTGGTCTACTTTGTTCTCACAGAACTTCAGTAACTGAACTTCCACAACCCTCCCATGTAATTTATTCCAGCAGTTCACAACTCTTACATTAGCTAACAGAATATGTTTTTAATATCAAATCATAGCAAGAAAATATTATTGTTTAAGCCATATGTTTCTACTTTCTTCACAATGGACAGGGAAAGTGGATGATTTCCTTTCCCTTTGAAGTTTGTTATAAAGACCTTTGTTTTCTTTCCAGAGTAAATATGCAGAAGAAAGTTACAGAGAATTAATGATCTCATAGTCTCTCTAAGGACTTTGAAATAACCTAGGTAGCTCTCACTAAATTTATTATTGAATTTTCTCTTATTAAAAATTGCTCATAAGAAATGCTTCCTAACAACATAAGGGAAGTTTGACATGCCTGGCAAAAAAACTATGCTTGCACCTTCTGTGTTAAGTAAAGTTAGATTTACCAAAGTAAAGTTAGATGAATGCCTAAAAGGCCTCACAAAAGCCAAAAGAAGATTCCTCTGCAGATGTAATACCGTGCTTTCTTGTATTTATTGATCCTAGTGATTCCAAGACAGATTTTCTTACCTAGTGGTTAAAAAGGTGTTCTTTCTCCCCACTGCTAGTCCTGTAAATGATTTGCACCTACTGTAGGCTAACATCCCTGCTTTCTGTCAGCCCCATTTCCTATTTCACTGCTCCTAGCACAGTTTCTATAGGAATTCTTGATTTTGCCTGTGGTCAGCATCAGCTGTGTTTCTTAGCAGGGAAGGGTGGGGCACAGAGTGGAAAAGGGGAAGTAAATATTTTCTTTACCTCAAGTTGCAGAAGAGGTGGTGTGGCACAACTGCCTGGATTTGTAACTACTGCAAATGCTGCTGAATTCTCCAAATTATTGGCAGCATGAAGGCTCAGCTCCCACCAAAAATAGGAATCCACTCTCAAAAGTATTGTTCAACCTTAAACAAGGCTAGAGTAGTATAGCACCGGAAATCGAACCAATGCTTTCCTTAGGCACTACCATGGTGCAAGCAGTAAAATTTTATTTTTTTGTCATTACTGGTACAAGTATAGCCAGGACCATACTGTTGCACAGATTTGGAGAAATAAGGAATTTTCGAGTTGTAGTTTTTTGAGAACTGATTTTACCATTAAGCAACATAGAGAATAACGTATTATAGAGTTCCTATTCTCAGCAATAAAGGAATTCATAGAGAAGTCTGAGATTTAGAAAATTTTTTTTTTTTTTACTAGACTAATGCTATAGTACATTGACACACAGGGAAATCAAGAGAAGAAGGCTCCAGCTGAAAGACCGTGATTGGGTATATATGTAAGTCAGTGCTTAGAAATGTTCCAAAGAATGCCACTACCTGTATATTAAAGGAGTAGAAAGGTGGTTGACAATTCTTATTTAGGGAGGACTGATGTGTACATTTGAGTCTTCTAACTTTATATTTATTGGAGAAAAGACTAAAAATACAGATAAAGATTAAACTGAATAGAGGCTGATAGTTTACTTGTAGTACCCAAAATAGACACATTTATTCAGGTTGAAATGACACACTGTCTTTTTAAGAACATGTCCATATCCCTAACATGTAAAAAATTTTATTTAGGAACAATTTACATGAAGAACACTTTTAGTTATCCTGTGTTCACAGTCAGTTTGGCTACCTGTTTCGTAAGTGCTGTATAACTAACAACTAATTGACAGAAGCTCATTTTGTTGCTTTAGCTATGCAATTATTCCTCTAATCCACTACAAAAGATGACTAATAGGAGAGCAAAAAAAGCTATCAGGTTAAAGAATTGCATTTCTTCTTCAGTTCAAGAGGATTACAATTTTTCTGGATGTCTAAACCTGACATCTTTTAGGCTAATACAAGTGATGGAATCTATACCATTGGACATAAGAAGGCAGTAAAGTAGCCAAAAATGAATGCAAAAACCCCTAGTAAGCACCAGAATATTTATGTCTACTTTCTAAGTTGAATTTATCTGATACTACCTTAAAATGTAATTTTTCCTGAAGGAGGGCTCTAGAAGTCTGCAGTGATTTTATTCCTGAGCCACATAGCTAGCACTGTCTCAGCAGCAATCCTTTCATAGTGGTGCTCTAGTCTCTCTATATATACGATGAATGGAAACCTCAGGCAGCAATGGCTTCAATGTATTGTATAAATAATTTTTTGGGTTTATTATCCATACCTTCAAGAGAAAAAGATTGAAACTATTCACATCAGAAATCCCATCTTTTATATTATAAACTCTCTAGTCTCCCTTGGGGAGAAGCTGTAGCTTGTGAACCTGTTTGCCAAGTCTTCTAGAGACGTGACATCCAGTTAAATTCAGATACTCATGAGCATTGTCCTGACTGAATAAATCACAATTTAGGCTTATTACCCATATCATCTAGAGAAAACCTTTGTGAATCAACACATGTTTGTAAGAGCATTATCAGCACAAAGGTAAGCCCTTCCTGCTATCCCAATTAGCTGATTCCCCCCTCCGCAAAGAAAATGTTTATTTCCTTCATACATATTATTTGATCCAACAGTATCATTAGCATTTAACAAAATAGCATCAGTAATCACATTTTTTTCTGCAAATTCTCTATATGAATATGCATATTAAATGTGTTTATTAACAGTTCAGATGAAAAAATAGAGTACAAGTTCTCAGTCTCCAACACTACACTTCTCAATTCAGCTATTGGAGTAGGGTTAGTAATAGAACTACGAGTATGTAAACCTCTGTTTGATGGTTCAAATTCTTCCTGAATTATTTCCATCTAAAATACACTGTCAGTTTTGGTCAAATTAAATGTCAAATTAAAATAGGTTGTGACTTCTCTAAAAGTCACTGGTTACCAGCTCTATTCAGGAGCTTCCCTGGTTACTAGTGTACAGAAATTTCCTGTTTATTACAGAAATCAGAAATTCATATTAAAACCCCATACCCTTGAAAGAGAATGTGTTTTCTTCTAAAACTCTGTCTCCTCTTCTAAGAAGAATATGATGAAAATATACTTCAGAGCTATTAAAAGATTATTGCACAAAACTGAAATGAAGATGGAGTTTTTTGTGTGTGCCATTGAATTTCCAAAAGTTCTCATTGCAGGAAAACATTGTTTTAACCACTGATATTTCGTTTTCAACTAGTTTAAGCAATGGGTTTAGAAAAATTTTAGAAAAATATTGTGAACTTGCATATACATTTTATATTCTTTCATGATTGTTCAGCAAGTAACAAGATACTAAAAATGACATTATCAGAATAATATAACAGTGTTGGAATGAAGGAGTTAGACTTTGATATATTGAATATATTATGTATTTCAGATAAACTTTGATACAAAAAAATGTTCCTGTCAGTGCAGCAGAAGCTTTTTGCTATTTAAAAAATACATATTTTGACTCATTATATCATACTATGCCATTAAGTCATAGTATGCACCATTACTATTTTATCACATAATGTAAAAAATACCATTAAATTACACAATACTAAAAAAATACCCTATTTTAAATCCTTATCATAGCTACCTAACCATGGTAGTTTCATTTTGCAAAAAGCTATTTTAGCAAGATCTTTCATCCAATCCAAAACAATTTAATTTCCAGCAAGAATTTGAGGGAAATGCCATTCTGAAAAGTGTGTCATTCGTATGCACCAGTGATCTACAGTAGCTGGTGAGTTTTGTGTGGTAGCTTTCAATATACCTCAGGGTATTGCCGTGCAGAGCTGTCTCTATATGTTTTGGTTTAGACATATCCTGAAGTATATAAAAAAGCATTCGTAAGTTTTAGGTTTCTTGATAAAGAGAGAACCTTTCAACTTTATTAAATCATGCACTTCTATATTAACAAGACTTACAGGCATTATGCTTTAGGCCTGATTGAAAATACTTTGAAATCAATAGGAGTAATTTCATTGACTTTAAGTGGTATTGGATCACACACTGGGCAGAATCAATGGACCTTGAATTCAATATGGTCATTTTTTTTAAGTGTTTTTTTTCTTTTAGGTCTTTAGATAATTTTCATTTACTATATTTCATGGTATGTGTGCTGAAAAGACAAAGTCACAGTATTTTTTTATTGATTTCCCTGTGTTCCATGATTGCACCCTAACTCTTCTGTTTGGCTTCCATTCTTCAGGGTTTCATTGGGATTTGTACTGATGCATGACTGGCATGTTTTTGTGGTTTGTTTGAGGTTTTTTGCTTCGTTTTTTATCAGTTATAGGATTTTATGATAGAAGTGTTACCGAAAAACTCTGAATAAAGAACTTATCAACACTAATTTAGTGTAGATAAGCAGACACTTCTTTATTGACGGCCAGGTGCGCAGGCGAGTCCTCTCACGAACCACGCACACCTGAACACTAAAATCATACACCTTATCTCAAATTTACTCATACATATTCATTAGATTTCTGAGAAATGTTATGCATATTGATTAGATTTCTGGGAAGTTATTAGCATATGTAAATGTCCTTTACACAGGCACATTGAAGGTCTCTAGTGGTCTTCTAGAGTCCTCTGGTGGTCTTTCATAGTCTTCCTCACTTGTCGGCTTCTTGACCTTCTTCAGGTGATTCTGCGCAGTTTGGCCCTTGGCAGGTAACTAACTGTTTCTTGGCACATAACTACAAGTTGCTTCATTCGA
>JAVJGG010000090.1:28623564-28672355 GCA_035590195.1 Aviceda cuculoides
ACCCCTGTAACCCCCCCCGCTACCAAAACCTTGCCACACAAAGCCAATACACTTCTGAGGTCCCTTATCTAATTCATGGAGAAATGAAAAAAATCTTTGATTTTAATTTAAAAAAATAATACTTATTAAATAAATATATATATGCTAATTTGTCAAAACATGTCTGATGATAAGACCCATCTATGCTAGGGTGCATACTTCTTTCTTCATTTTACAAAGAATCAGTCAATACTGAATAACTCATCTGCTCTTTGTTTTCCTTTAATTGCTTTCAAATCCTCAATGTAATTCCAGCATTGCCCAAGACTTAAAATATATTAAAAAAAATTTATGTTGCTCAAAGTTCAAAACTTCATTTTCTTTCTTCTCAAATGCTAATAAGTATTTTAGCATGCACAAAACAGTATTGCATTTCCAACTGAATTACAGTGTGAAATTTAATCTCTCCTGCTAATTTACAACTCAAGTAATTCACTCATTACTTCCTTTTTTTTTTTTTTAATATTGAAGCTATCTCTTTGTAACAAGGTCTTAAAGGAATAATTAATGTAGACAAATCTATTTAAAAAAAGAGAAAAGAAGAAATTAAATCACAGAAAGTAAAAGATTTTTAAAGTTGTTCAGGGACTCGTGGACATCAGAAAAACTGAAATGGACAGATGTGACATAGGAAAGGAAATAAGATTGCCAAAAGATATTTGAAACTCTCAAGTCTTGCTCAGGTAACTGTATATCACTTGACAAACTTTTATGCTCATGCTAGTGCATAAGCTAGCACATTCTCATACATTAATGAATATGAAGATATACAGTGCTAATTTTGGAACTAGGTGAATGAACAGAGCAGTAAAAGATTATAACATCACAGAAACAGGACGTTTTCCATGTGTACTCAGATCACAGACCCACAGCTCTAATTATGGGGAGACAGTCACCTGAAACTCATCTTGCTGTTCATATGGTTGGAGAAGTAAATTTACATGGCAGTTTTCTACCAATTTTTATTTTGCTTGATTTTACCAAATAATGCTTTTTACAAGACTCATTGTTCAAATAGTATAATAAAAGCCCCAAATCAACAAAACTACTTTTTCTTTTGTTAAAACTTTTGGGTTTTTTAAACATTACACTGTGATGGGTCAGGGCCTATGAAAACACTAGTTTTTTGATAATGAATGGTATGTCAAATTAAACATGATCCAGTGAAGTCAGTATGAAGTAAGATACAATTCAGAGTGATGAGGGTATTATAACCTGATATTAAAGCACAGACTGATCTGCAAATAGCATATTGCAAATAGAATTGTTTAAAAGTAAATTATCTATTAAAAAAAAAAGTAATGGATACAGTTATTTAATTATGAGCATCACAATAAATAATGACTATGAAAAACAGAATTCTGGGAGAAGCTATATGATATTCTTCCAACTCTGTAATCTGTTTTGAGAAACAGCGCTTGTTTTCTTAAAACTGTACACTGATAAGGGAAAAGAATAACTTAGGCCAAAAAGTTCGTAAGAATCTTGAAACAATTGTAGATTTTTTGTTCTAGTGTTGCATCAGATGCTATTATTTCTGAAGCTAGCAAACAGTCTACCAGGTTAGGCAGTTTAAAAATAAATCTTATTTTTCAACATAAAAGTTAAATCCACACTTCAAGTTCTGGAACATACACACATGTACATTGTGGCCTCACATATGCTCTCCATGCTCTCATTCATCTTTAATCTGGCTGCGACTTCTGAAATCAGTAGCAATCTTTTATTATAAGAAACTCATAGGATTTGACTATGTGGTAATACTTATTCAGTTCCCATTTTTTACTATTTTGTGAAATGGCTGCATTTCAGCTGATGTTTAGACCAAAGAGGCAAGCGTGATTAAAGTTTCAAAGAGCCTTGTCTGTGACAAGTAAAAAAGCTTTTTATAATAGCCCAATGTCTGAAATAGTGAAGGTGAGGATTGTTTAAAAAAAAAAAGCCTTCAGAACTTATCTCAATCCATATTAAATATGAGTTTATGTGCCTCCTTGTATTATGGCACATTATCAGAATGGAAAAACTGTTTGAGAAGAAACAGGGGGAAAACAAACCAAAAAATCAATATATTTGTCCTAACAGCTGTAGAATTATCCACCTGATCTGTGGGCACATGCAAAGATTGACACAGACACAAGAGAAAGGACAGGATTTGGGAATCAATTGCGCTGAAAACTGTGCTTTTCCTCTTCTGTGACCTCCTACTATCTGACTACAGTTGACATTTACCACTGGGAAGCAATTAGCATCACTCTGGTATTAGAAATATTTCCATGCTAATTATTTTCATAGGGGAAATGTCAAGATTTCTGCAATACTCAACACATTGCTTTTTTGTACTGAATCACATCTCACAGTTTGTTTAAATGGCACTTCAGGGTTTTGGGGACAGATTTGCAAAGGCACAAATAAGAGAGGGCTATTACTCTAAATGTCTTTTTTTTTTTTTTCATGTTTTTGAAAAATACATTGTTTCTGCATGGAATCACTTAGATTTCATTCTACTATGAGGTCTGTTAAATTAATCTGAACATCCAGATAAGCATTACTAGACATGTTGCTCGAAATAATTTTTTATTAAGCAAGTAATAGAAGTATGAATGATAACAAAAATTGAGATGCTTTCAATTATAAGAAAATTCATTATTCATTAAGGTTCTACTGATTTTTAATTCCTAATGAATAGCAATTCTATGCTTTTTCCAGGCAAGGTAAGCTGACCTTAATACTTATGTAACTGCAATATCTTAAAGACATTGCTATTTCATTTCTCTCCGTTCTCAGCCTCAGATATTAGAAGATCAGGTAGGTGATCTTTAAAATTGAGAGCAACCCTTAGGCAATGAAGCAATCTAACCAGCTTAGTATGGTTCCAAAAGAAACAAGTGCTGGTTGTTCAGGTCAGTGACCTGACCTTCACAAGCAGGATCTTGAATGTCATCATAAGGGAATAGACTAATAATGGTGTAATAACACAGCAATAAGAAAATAAATAGACTGAGCTTACGTTCAAAACCCATGCATTTTCCCAAAGTAGCTAGTCACTAGTTGCATGCAAGAAGTAAAACTGTGCTTACTTTTTCTTGTCTTACATTTTACCTTCAGTGTTTTCCTTCAGTCCAGTGTTAATGGGTTGGTCCCTTGCTTTTTGTCCTGTTAGGGCTTTTCTTTGTTCCAGATAAAAAAGCCATAGTAAAGTAAAATGAACTTGAGCAAATAATCCTCAAAGGTCTGGGATGACTGCAGAGGCATCACTGTAAATTTTGGATTTTTGTCGTGACATGAATTAAAAGTCACAGTAATTTATTGTTCCCTTTTGGACCCAGAAGCCTTTCCTCAGGCCCATAGACATCCTGACTTCTTCTGTTCAGATCGAAAATCTAGGAATGTGCCTAGTATTAAGCCACAGCCAGTACTCTGCCTGATCTCTCATGCCTCTGTTAGTTCACAATGTGTAAGATACCTTGTTTTCCTTTAGGATTCAGTGGGAATCCTTGAGCAGGGACAGAAGTTAGCATATGGCTTCATTGAAAATAATTTTAGTATAGCAAGCAGGGTACAGAACACGGGCATACCAACTATACTTCATTGGAAAACCTAGTATATGAATTTGAAGTAGCCTCCATTTGTGTGGCTTTTTCCTCTTGGTATCTTAGAGTAAATGTGAGGTAATTCAGTCCTTACTGATAATGAACCTGAAACAGCTATAAAAAAAAGGTGTAACCATGTCTCTTAAGCTACTGGTACAGCAGCGTATCGAATCACCATCTTCTAGCTGACCTAGATCTGTTGAGAAGCAGAGACATTTTTGTAGTATTGGTAATGTGATTTGAAAGTGCTATTTACTTATTTACAACCTGTTCATTAAACTCTTTATGTTTAGATTAGTTAAAAATCTTTGAATTGGCCACAAGAATATGGCATTTCTGACCCAGTACAGCTCAAACATTTCAGAGGTGTACTCTGGTAGAGTGGGCTGGAATAGCTTGAAATTTTAAGAGTACTAAAGCTTAGGCTAATAGAAATCTTCTTACCCCTAACTCCACAATCCAGACAGACATAAACCAGTATAAATAATTGCTAATGTTTGCTTGAAAAATCCTCTGGAACTGCAGTTTGCCAGCCTTCAGCATTTTTATCTTCTAGCTCATATACAGAAACAGTTTCTAGAAGATAGGAAAATAAAGCATTGAGTTAGGGAAGGTGCAACATGATACATTAGTTCAAAATAGCTCAGTCTGTATACTTGGGAATGATGCAGAGTTGTTTGATTTAACTGTAACGTAATACTAAAAAACATACTTTGAAAAGTATACTCTAAGTCTAATGATACTGTTATGATGAATGTACTCTCAGTACAATTCTCTGGAGAAAGAATAATCCTCTGTCATACTGATAGAATTACCCTATTTTACTCTAATTGAGTAAGACAGTCTCATGAGCTATGATGTCAACAAGCCTCTTCGTAATATAAAAATTTTCAGAGTACTTAGAATCATAAAAAGTAGGACACTGTTAATTTAATTTTGAAGAGATAAGTTTGATCAAAGCTGAAGAATGTGAACTGCATCCTCAAATATAAGAAGATTCATTTAGAAAATGGACTTAATAACAAGCACATTTATTCATTGTTGGAGACTTGTGATTATTAATATTTGATCTAAAGAATGCCTTATATTTAAGACTCTTCCGTTATTTACATTTATTATCCAGTTTTCTCCTGCCATTTCTTTCTGGATTCACTATTGCTAAGAAATATGTAACCAAGTTAATCATATTATCTTCCATCAGTGCTGCAATCTGCTTAACTGAAAAAGACATACAAAATTTTGCAGTGCTGCTACTGGCAGAGGATTTAACTAGAGCTAATTCTCATCAGAGCAACTCACTCTCTTGACTTCCAGAGAAAGAGTGCTAAAAACTGTGAAGTTACCTCCATTCCGGAGGGCCGAAACTTAACTTCTACTCAAAGCCCCAAAGAGACAAATGGTCAAGGTAGCACAAGGGAACTAAAGTCCATTTCTGCTTGATATAAGAATCCATTTCTTGTGGTGATACAGCCAGCTATCTGGTCATATACAGGTGACGCCCACTGAAGATGAATATCCATTTTACTCTGCATCTCACTCAGCTCATGGTTTATTATGTTTCAGGGTTTTTTTAAAATTATTTTTATTGTGCAGAGAAGCATCACAATTTAATGACCACCATCCTGCACATTTCAGGAATTTTAAAGCAGTAAATATAATTTAAAATGTTTGATATTCTCCTAAGATGTTTTGGTCTCATTCAAAACATAACAAACATAATTGGAGAAAAAAATTAAGGCTTATATGAGGGAGGCCTTTCACAGCAACTTAATTGCCTTTTGACTTTTGACTGAAAGGTATTAATTTTTCTTTCTTTTTTAAAGGTACTCCATTGTGTTTTGGATACAATTGCCCAGAATAACTCGATACTACAGACAGAGAAATTCAGTCTAATATCATACAAGTCTTCTTTCCCTTAAAATTTGCGTGCTGTGTAGGATGCTATAGTTAGGGGTGAACAAATTTCCTGACCTTAAAGAGAAAACTGGCTGTGCCTGAGGGCAGCCATAGCAACAAGAGGTAATATTTGATTTGATGGGGTCCAGCAATTCCTCTGTTGATTCCTGCTGCTCTGCAGTTTTAACTATATGTTCACAGGAGCTGTAAAGCCCTAGAGCCATTGCTTTCTTAGGCCCTGCAATGCTTTATCCTAGTTACAGGTTCCAAAGCAGACCAAGTGAGGAAGATGAGTTCAGAAGAAGTTTGGCAAAGACAAGTCCACAGAGAGTTGATGCTCTAAGGTCGATAGTGGATTTTGGAACTTTCTTGGCTTTTGCAATAATAACCTCCTTAAAGTGTTATGCAGGAGGAAGGAGTCCAAAAAAGCTCTGTCATCTCATGAGAGGACAAAATAATCCATTACAACTTCAAAAAAGATTTTTTAACTGAGAAAGGTTAGTTATGTAGTTCATATTCATTCAATTAATTCCATCTCCAGCATCTTTTATTAGTATTAATAAGTATTTTTAATAATTGTAGATAAACAAGCAGCTATAAGTTTGGGTTTAGCCTACAACTAAAAATTTCAGTCAGTTTCATGCCCTGAAGATGGTTCTCTTGTGCCTCTATTCATGGTTACTGGGGAAATGAATTTCACAAGGCAGAGAAAGAAACACCATCTTCTGAGAAGCAAGTATGTCTCCAGGACGGACGAGAACTGGAATTATCAGTAATCACCTTTCAGCCTCAGAGTGTATCAGACAGGTAGTGGTATAAAGATGATACAGGGTAAACCTTATTTTCCAAGTCATATTGTCTGTTTATACCCTGAAAAAAAAAAAAAATTGTCATTAACTATCCATTTGATCAAACAGAATTGGGAATTGGGTCTTAAAATCTCACTCCCTTCATGCTTCTGATTGAATGAAAACAGGAATGAAACAGCCTAATCTTCTCAGAGTGCTGACAGAGTTATATGTGGCACTATCCAATAACAATAATATAGATAGAAAGAAGTAGTTGCAAAGAAGTGGTAAAAGGTTTGGATATGCTGAAATCACTGACAGAGAAATGGAAGAGAGAAGGTTGCAAGAAGTAGGTATGGAATATGGTCTTTGATCAGGGGGCTAAGTTTAGCAGACTTTACAGTAGCTAATATTACATTGTGGGGAGGTAGGTTTTTCTGAGATAAGTTCTTAAACCAAGCAGTACACCTTCTTTGCTCATTTTGGAAATTCTCTATTTATTATTTTAAAAATAAAGGATGGTCTTTTGAATATACTCCAAATAAGCAATAACTTCATTTCTACCAACAAAGAGAAAGAAAAGGATCCATGTTGTTCACAGCATGTGTATGGGGAATAGTCAAGCCTGAATCATTTTATAGCTTCTGTGAATTATTCACTTTCTAAAAACTGTGGTTACCATAGCTAAAATTCCCCAAATAGAGTATTTTTAAATTTAGTACTCATGGAATAAAGTGTGGCATATCAGATCAAACTGTCGGGTACATTGAGTTATAAAGCATGTTGAGATGGAAGATGACAACTTGACGGAGGCTGACTTTTTTAGAAACTGTTTTAAGAAATATGTGTTTATAATAAATGTTAAGGAATGATCTGGGGCTAAGTACAAGAATTAAGAACTGTAAGCTATTTTGAACACTCACTTCAGAAATTAAAGTCCTGGTTAGCTGCACTCTTCCCTGAGAGCAGCTCAGTACTCATGTACTGCTTGTTTCAATATCTGACTTCCATTAAATTAGAGTTCTCTTGGCTGGAATTTGTAATCATTAATGTTTTTGCACAGAATTCTTATACATAATAATTTTACTGCATTAATGTATTTCTTTTGTTTTGTATTACATTTAAATACAAACTAGAAGAATTTCCACCTAATTCGAACTAATTTCCTCAAAAAACCAAGGAGAGTCTTACATACTGATGCATGGTAGGGGAAATCAAATGTGTTTGACTTCAGGACTCAGAGGATTCCTCCTCTTTGTTTGCTGCTATTCCCTTTCCCAGGTCAAGCCAATAGCAAGGCTGAGCATGTAGTCCCACTACTCCCAAATAAACAGCCAGCACTTAAGAGCTTTTCCCCATTGACCCCATTTATGGGGTGTATTTGGCAACTAATTGTATTTTGGTAGTGGGGGCCACTGGAGGGGGAACTCTGTGTGGAGAGGCCAGGGGCTATCCTGAGCTGGACACAGCCACTTCCAGCTGGCTCTGCAAAGGTCCCACCACAGCCACAGCTGAATCCATCGGTGTCACTGGTGGCGCCTCCGGGAAAAGGTATTTAAGAAAGGTCAAAAATACTGAACGGGTAGACTCAAGAAAAAAAGTGTGAGAAACAACCCTGCAATGCCTAGGTGAGAGAAGAAAGAAGGAAGGAGGTGCTGCAGGTACCAGAGCAGAGATCCCCCTACAGCCCATGGAGAGACCACAGTGGAGCAGATATCTACGCTGCAGCCCATGGAGGACACCACGTGGGAACAGGTGGATATTTCCTGCAGGAACTGTGGCTGTGGATGACTCGTTCTGGAGCAGGTTTATCCTGAAGGACTACAGCCCATGAAGAGCACACACTTAGAGCAGGGGAAAAGTGGGAGGAAGGCCACTTATTTAGCCACTTACTGTGGCTAAATTGTGGCTACTCAATTCACTATGCTCTTTAGCTTTAGAAAAGGTTTTAAGAACCTTTGTCATTCTGTCCTGAGGGCACTCACAGCCACACCTGCTCCCCTTCATGAGCCCAGAGTCCCAAGTCATCCCTTCTGGGATCTCAGTCTCATCCCAGTGACACTGTAGGATGTTCACTTCTAGCCCCACCACTGCTGTGCTCTACTCGGCCCTGCTAAGACAGGCCCAACCCATGGGCCAATAGCCCATCCTATCTGTGTCCCCATGGAGATGCCCAACACCTGGGGCTGGAGCTACCCCAGCCCCACCAGCTGCCCTGTTCCCTGACTGGGGCGGTGGGATCAGCCCTGGCCAGATGGCCCCATGGAATTCCCCTTGCTGCTGGCCCTGAGGGTCTGCTGGCCCCAGCTGTGTTCTAGCGCACAACTAACCTCAATGTATTTTACCCTTCTTTTCCAGAGTGAACATATGATGTCCCATATCACTTTCTAAGACACTAAACCACTTAAGTATAAATGCCCCCACCAATAATATTCTCCTGTTGTCTCAAATCTGTATGTGATATGATAATTATTTTTAACTTGGGAAGCAACTGTTGATTAAGCTCTTAACAATTTAAATGGCAAGATGTTGAAGACCGGATTTTCAGTATTCAATAGTTCTTAAGCTAAACAAATACCAAATATTTCCAGATCTCCAAATAAAAAGCAGAAAACCTTGCTGTTTCTTACTTATGGGATTGAGAGATTATTTTTATATTGTCATAGATTAATGAGCAATAAGTTTAATCGTTATTGTTAACCTACCCTAGATCAATGCTGCAAGTTGCGTCCAAGGAAATCAGCTTTGTGAGAAATGAAAAATGTCTTGTGTGTAGAAGACAAAATAAGGAATTTTCCTTTTTTTTTTTTTTTAACCTGAAAAGATAGAATTATTACAAAAAAAAGCTTCATGACCAGCAAAACTAAAAAATCTAAAGTTTTTCTGTAGCTGTGTTTATTCTCTGAATTAGCAAGTTCTGAAGACATTCTGAAGCTGTCCCAATCCAATGTCGGGGAAGGTTTCGATATGATCCCAAGAGCAAGATTAAGACACGAACGAGGTCAAATGCCATATACCCCAAACAGCTTTTATTATCAAAAGCATCAAAAGTGGAAAGTGGTGGTGATAGGATAGAATGGAAGAAAAGGTAGAAGTTAAGCAAGCAGTCAGGATAGGATTGCCAGGATAGTCACCACCATAGATCCAGCAGCGTCCTGTTGGTCCTCAATCTTCAATTCTTCCATGGTGGAAAAAATAAGAAGGCCCACGGCTTGTCTCTACAGGTTTTTATAGGGCATATTCCGATGATGTCATGCGCTGCAGGTTTTGTCTATCACACGGCCTTTGCATGTTCGACACCAGAAACGGGTATCTTATCAGCTCCAGCCCGGTTTTCTCCCCTGGATGCCTCAATGGCCTGGTAATCATCCTTATGGACAGAGGAGTGTCCTGCTTAAACGGGCCATCCCAGAGACAAAGGGCTTGAGATAAGCAGTTCACAGTTTCTTGAGATGACAGACCAGTCCCTCACATCTAACAATCTTTGAGGCAAACGGTTCAAGATAAGAATCCCGTTGTTGGAATGCTTATGGAGAGCACACCCGGGATTCCATCCTCTAATAACCATTCCTTTTTCACCATTTGGTGAACTGTAAAAGATCTATCACTATGAAACTAGTTGAAACTACTCAAAAGACTTTTTGGGTGAAATGCAGAGTCACATACACAATATGATGACATTCATTTTTGTTTCTTCAGATGTTCAGGGGGGAAAACAAAGAAAACTGTTTTCAAACTCTTATTTACCTGCAACTGTCCTGGTCATATTTTATCTTCCACATAGTACTATTACTTAATGGCCGTAAGACCAATCAGAAATGCACATAAAAAGTTTGTCTCTACTGTTGTCAGTAAGTGATCATGCTGTGATAGTAAAATCTTACACTAACACCAGTTTAATATCTTGTGAAAATCCTTGGTGTAAGGATTGTGCCTTGTTTCTGAGTCACGGAAACATTTCCTCTTATAGGAAATTATTGCTGTGCAAAAATCACACATTTTTCTGTTGTACAGTTACAGTTCTTATATCACCTTAGGCTTCTTAAACTATGTGCTTCTCCATTTCCTTGTCTACCCATAATGTGTCCTCTAATCCTGACATTGTTTTCATTGACAGTTTTGAAGAAATAATTTGATTGTCTTTGCTAAAACTGCAAAAGATACGAATGAGACATGTGGAAACGTTGGGGGGAAAAAAAGCCCCAAAACCTTTTCCATGAGCACCAGTTTAAGGTCATGTTTTGGGTTTATGTGGCAAGGTTTTAGTAGCAGGGGTGGCTTCTATGAGAAGAGACCAGTTCCAGCCATCTCTCTCAGACCTACCCCTGGCCAGCTGAACTGGTGGTGCCTCTGTGATAATACCCCTTTAAGAAAGGGTAAAAATTACTGAGTAGCAGCTGTGAGAAAGAAGTGAGAAAATGTGGGAGAAACAGTTCTGCAGACACCAAGAAGGAGAGGGAGGAGGTGCTCCAGGCAGTGGAGCAGACATTCCCCTGCAGCCTGTGATGAAGACCATGGTGAGGCACATTGTCCCTCTACTGCCCATGGAGGACCACAGTGGAGCAGATATCCACACTGCAGCTCGTGGAGGACCCCACTCCACAGCGAGTGGAGATCTGCTGAAGGAAGCTGCAGCCCATGGAGAGGAGTCCATGCAGGAGAAGGTTTTCTGGCAGGACCTGTGGCCCATGGGGGACCCATGTTGGAGCAGTCCATTCCTGAAGGACTGTACCTTGCGGAGGGGACTCACACTGGAGCAGTTCTTGAAGAACTTCAGCCCATGGGAAGGACCAACATTGGAGAAGTTCATGAACGACTGTATCCCACGGGAGGGGCCTCATGCTGCAGCAGGGGAACTATGTGAGGAGGAAGGAGTGTCAGAGAAGGAATTGTTAACCCCCATGCCTCAATCCCTGTGCTGCCTGGGGACTGGAGAGGAGGAGGTAGAAGACTCAGGAGTGAAGTTAAGCTTGGGAAGAAGGAGGGAGTAAGGAAGAGTGTGGTTTAAGCTGATTTGTTTGTTTGTTTTTTTGTTTTATTTCTCGCTATCCTATTTTGTTATTAACTGACAATAAATTAAATTAATCTTCCCCAATTTGTAACTGGTTTGCCCATGCTGGTAACTGGTGAGTGATATCCCTGTCCTTATCTAGACCCACAAGGCTTTTATCCTATCTTCTGCCCCTGTCTTGCTGAGGAGGGGGAATGAGACAGTGGCTTGGTGGGCACCTGGCAGACAGCCAAGGTTAACCCACCTCAGGTTATATTAACAAGTCAGTTTTTATTGCTTTAAAAAAAACCCCCGAACAAATCCAAAACCACAACAACCTTCAAGTAGCTGAAATAAGAGGCCATCTATTTGAAAAAGTACATAGATATATGTGTTTAATATCCCATCATATAGAACATAACTTCTAAGTTCCAAAATCAAAACACTGACGTGTTTAAAAAAACATTTTTTGGCAGTCTGAGATTTGAAGCAAACATTTCATCTGTGAAATTGTGTTACTCAGACAATAACGGTCAAGTCTTTAATGATTCAGAAGCTCTGTTCCTTTATGGCAATTGGAAGTATCTTAAATTATGTCAAAATATTTTAATGAGAAAAGTAATAGAGACTACTAAACCTGAGCAAATAAACAAATTAAAATACTTAAGTTATAGTATCTGTAAGCACCTGATATCTCCAGCAACAAAGATAGCACAAGCTTTATACACCTATCACTTCAATTATTGATGAAATAATTTCTGGTAGTAAATAAAAATTACAGTCCATTTCTAAACAATATATTTGTTCCTAAAAACTCTGTAAAATGCTAGGCGTTTAATGTGAAGAGAAGGATTAACTTCAAGAGAAAATGTCCAGTGGAAATTGAGTCTTTTTTTGGTGCAAAATAATTCCCTTAGATTGGTGGTTGCAAATTTAGTAAGATGTGAGTGATATGACTAAAAATGAAAATTATTGGGGTTGTGTAATTCTGTCTAATTCCTCTGTGTAATTCTTTGCAACAGCTTTCTCCTCATCCTCTGGTAAATCTGAATGACAAGTCTGGGGCAATGCAGACAGTCTCAAGTGGCGCTATCTAGGAGTCACTCAATGACTCACAACATACACGGCTTTGCTTTGCTACTTGGAGCAGGTTCCCAGGCTGAATTCTTTCATTTTTTTGTGACTTTTTTGTTTTTTCTAACTAGACATGCCCTATTGGCTTTATTGCCTGCCCATCCTCTCAGAGGATCAGATGTGAAACAGTCAGCTTTTCAAGGCAATGAAAGTTTTATTGGCCAGAAGGAACACAACATTTGAAAAGATTTGTGAAAATACCCCCACATTTCTCAGTCAGCCAATCTTTTCAAGCAGATCCAGCTTATTTCCAAGATAGAAGTACTAATTTTCTGACATTTCTGTATGCTGTCTTTGCCCTGCCAGTGTCCTTTCTGTTTTGCTTCTGACAACTATTCACATCTGGCTGTGCTCACACTGACTGGGGAGCGCTGGGACATACTGCAACCTTTCTCACCTGTCAAACACTGTGCTTGGGATCTTCCTGGAGAGTAACATGCAATTTAGATGTGCAGGCCAGAAAGGGCTATGGTAACAAGTGACAGCTCTGGAATAGCTGTGCAAGTGGGGTGCACACTCAGATCTGGGAAAGGGAAATCACCTTCAGGCCATGCATAAACTTCATTCTTCTCTCCTGGTCAGAAACTAGGGATGGGAAACCCTCTTTAGTCTGTGGTTGGGATTCCTCTTTGAAGAGCTGGATTACAGCAAGTCAGACATGAAGGAGCCTACCTTGGGATTTTGCCTCTTAATGTCTTCCTTTACCTTGTTTCTTTAAGGTATCTTACCTTTGTCTTTCTCATTTGCTATCCTCTTAACAGTTTCCTTAGGACTAATTTCTCATTAGCATGCAGGTCAATTTTGTTTAAAAAGTCTGAAGGGCATGAGAGTCACATTTATACCTCTGATCAGTCTGGTCTTAGCACATCTATTTCCTGTCCCATTTGACCTGGACTAGAAGGGGTCAGCTCAGCCCTTTATTTTCTGGTGGGACCAAGTAACATCATTTATTGAGAATATCCTGAGAGATCCTGAAGATCAATATTGCTCCCAAATCCCATTAATTCAAGCTGATATCGAACACCCTGTCAAAGGTAACCTGCTACATTCTGAACTAGATAGTTTATTGGCACTGGAATAATTTTTCTCTAAGGGCTCTAGCTTCATTGAACATTACTAGATGTCAATAAATACATCAATAATAATTCATAACAGAAACTCTTTTCACATATAGCTTTGCCATCTTGTCAAGCCCTGATTGCTGCTGTGTAAATTTCAGGAAAATAGAGTCTGGTGCCTACTTTTAGTAGTTCTAATACAGATTCATATACATACACACACACATACACACACACACACACACACACACACACACATTTTAAATAAAACCAATATCTTGACATTATCCTCTTAACCTTACTTATTCAATGCCTCAACATGTCTTGGTGCCTTGGAAAAAGATGTTATCTTGTTTGACTACAATATATGACTCGAAACAGATAAAAAAATAATCCTATTCATATGGAATTTCCTACAGACTTTTCTTTCAGCTGTATTTTTTTTTTTTATGTTTTTCTATAGCAACCATAGATCTTAAAAAGCAAAAAAACCTCAACACTGTAGGGACATTCTCTGACAGGAAGTAAAATAACATCAGTGAAAACAGAGTTCCTTAAGTTTCAATCTAATAAGTGTACCAGTATGCTACATAAGAAGACTAGAATAGATAAACATAAATTCTAAAGCTGATTGCACCAGCCTCGAAGATCTGTAATTAAGGTAAAGAAAGTCCAGGGAATGATTTCTAAGGAAATAAAAATAATAAATGAAAGAAGAAACTATTTCTCTGTAGTACATTATTCCACAATAATTAACATTTTTTATCGCTGCATATATTGCTCCAATTAGCTATCTGAAAACTGAGGTCTAAGTTAATTGATTCTGTTATACTTGTGTAAATCTCAGCTAATTCCGTGTGCTTCAGAAAAGCTGCTCTGGTATAGTTGATAGCAGGATCTGGTCATCTATACGGACTGCTTTGATCATTCTAAGCTGCTCATTTATAAATGTACAGTAACTAATAAAAAGTAATACAAGCATTTATCTGCAAAACAAGGAAAATCAAACATTTCCTATCTTACTGTGTGTAAAAATATCATTTACGCATCACAATATATATAGGTACATATAATAAAGTGGAAGAATAAATTTAGTTTTGGAAATTTGTCTTTAAACCAGCTCACTTCTCTATCAGAACAGACTTTTTATTAAGGCTGAACATACATAGGCAATTGCAGCAGCCTGCCACCTAACTTAACAGCAGGTGGTTGAAAAGGTTAAAAGCACTACAGTAAAGCACATGTCAATAGTTCAAAGGACTGATAAGGTTTTGCTGTTCCAGTGTTTCTTTTGTATAGCAGACTGAGACAAATACAGAAGATGGCATGACATAGGAACAATATATAGACTGGCAATGGTATTAATAGCAAAACTTACCAGAGAATATTATTGAAAAGGATATGTTTTCTTAACCTCCATCTACATAATAAAATTGAACTTGTCTTCAGCTGATAGAAGTAATTGATTTCATTTCTTGAAATTCAGTAACATGATCTATCTCTACTGAGAATGTATCTTTTTTCTGTTTTGGATAGAAATGCCACTTTGATGTGATATTTCTGATCTTTCAGAATCTTTAGAGAAATTTTTGTTTAAAGCATACAATTGTAAATTGGAAAAATCTGCTGGTATTTGTGTTTTTCTTCTCAGACTATGGACTACTTTAAGAGAGCTTAACAACATGCAGTTTTGAAAACAGTTAAGCTATATTATTCTGTAATAAAATACCTTTCGAAGAATATGTTGAAAGGTTTTCTCTTTCAAGTATTCCTCTTATATAATTAGCTGGAAAAAGAAAACAAACATAAAAACATTAAAAAAAATAAATCCATAAAACCTGAGTTCAGAGCATACAAATTACTGTGCTGCCTTTCTTTTTCACAGAAATATATCTCAGATTTCTACAATGAAGGATAGTGCTTAAAGCTATAGGACTCAATGGGGATTAAACCCATCTAACACTTCTGGAGACAGCTTAAGGGTTTTTAGCAGCGCAGATAAAATTAAATGTTATGGTGGCAACAGCAACCAAGTGGGTTGAAAACATGATGGTGAAATATTCAGCTTCCAGTTAGTATGGATTTGGAAGGCAATGTGACAAGTGGGGCTGAGCTGGATGGTAAGAAACAGTAAAGGAGGAGACACTGGGGCTTTATGAAATAGAAATTGGGGTCTTGTTTTCTTTCCCACTCCTCTTTCTTGCAGTACTTCTACTCTTCTCCAGAGCTTACCTGTAAAGATGCCTCCTTTTTGGACACCTTAACCAGCAGCACAATTAATTTAGAACACTGGTGTTTACCATAGATGTGATTTTGTGACCAGATTTAGTAATAATCACATGTAATTTTAAAGCTGTTCTTCAACATCTTGTTATACAGATGCCTTTTCATGACATACGTTCTTGCTACGTAAGACTGAACCAGTTACACAAAGTCACTTTCTAAATTAGTATTATTTCCATTTTAAAGGGAAAAGCATAGTTGCTCGTGGTTATTTCAGACAAATATATTATAGACATCAAAAAATGAAGAGCTGTCAAACTAAAAATCTGAATGAGAATTTTCTTTTTTTCTTTTAAAAGATAGTTTGCATATTATATTAAAACAGACAAAAAAATTTTCCTGAAGATTGTTTAGGAAATAAACAGAACCAAAATTAAACACAAATAAAGCTTCCTTCATAAAAATGTCTGTCAGGTTACAAAATATTACAGATGGCAGGAAGGCATACATTTATTGACTGTTGATGTAATTTGGTTCTTACCATAAATAACAGGGGCTGCTTTGTTACTTCGAAACTGCTAAAGCAACAGAAAGCTTCAAAATTCAGAAATATCCTCAGCTGTATTACTGACATTCTTATTGAAGTAAGCATTATAGGCCATTTTATGATCTTATTTTACTGGAGCCAATATCTGCCTTATATATTGATTTTGTTAAGGAGCTGTGGTGTTTCAGAAGATACACTGTATGGAGCTCCTAAACATGGAGACACACAAAATTAGGACCAATTACTTTGCCTGTTCTGTGGGAAGCATAAGCTTATCATTGACAAAATGTATGTTTGCTGCTGTGTTTTTTTAACTTTTTTTTTTTTTTTAACGAAAGACAGCCTCAAGAAAAAAAATGGTTCCTTTATCTGTGATGAGTTCTAGTAAGGCCTATAAAAATCTCTTAAAAAACCCAGACTAAATTCTCAGAGCTCACTTGTGTCAGCGATCTCTTACCTATGGTTAGGGTGGGCTCATCAGAGACTAAACTTTTCCACTACTACTTGCAGCTGGAAGTGGTTGGTCGCTTAAAGAGCACGAAGGTCACTTCTCATAAAGGACAAAGGAGAGGTCCAGCTATAAGGAAGGAGTTCAACATATTTTTTCTCCTATTTTTTAACAGTTCAGAAACAGTTTTATTCAACAGTTTTGACTTTGTGACATACAAATCTTTTAAACTTCTAAAACTCAGGCATCTGGATTGCAAGCTTAGGTATGCAGCATGCCAGGCAGATCTCTTGGAACAAGATTCTCACATGACTAATATACAATGCCTAATACATTCATGCAACAGTATAATGTAATATTTTTCCTTTCTGCATAGGAAGAAGGAAAAAAACAAATGTTATCTGCCTTCCTAAGGCATACTCTGAAGGAGCTTAGCAGATTTTTGCTGTTCTCCTCAATGAGAAAATGGTCCTTTGACACAGTACATTAAAAATTAACAGTCCTGTTAATTTGAGACCTGGTGCTTAAGATAAAACTGGGATTCAAAACATGGCCCTCAGAACATGTTTGCTGGATATCATACTGACATCTATTCCTTTTGTCAAAGTCTGTTATACTTAGTCTTTCAACGTGAAAACTTCATGAATTATCTATACTTTTGAGTTTAGCCTGTAGAACAAAAAGAACCACACAAAAAACCACCCAAACCACACCTCTCTTCATTCCACAGGAATTCAAATATTGGTCTGTCAAAAGAAAGAATTTATTTGCTGAATGTTAAAAACATTCACAAAATGCATATATGCACATTTTCGAGGCCAAATGCTGTATTTTTAATTCCTTTTTAAAATATGTACTAAATCAGCATTTTTCCAGCAACAATCAAAACTGAACTGAGCAGCCTACCTAAGCCAGGTGATGTCTGTGATGTTTGGGGAAGCTTATATCATCCCTTGGGAAGAAGAAATGTTTTGTGGATACAAGATCTTTCTTAATCCAAGCTGACATGTGGGATCTCAGTCCTTGGAGGTCTTCATGGCTCTAGAAGATGAGGCCCTGAGTGACCTGTGCTAGCTCTGGAGCTGGCTTTGTTTGGAGCAAAGGTTAGAGTAGAGAGATCCTCCTGAGGTCTCTGCCAACCCCATTTATTTTAGAATTCTGTATTTATTTTTTAGTAGTTTAGAAATTAGGACAATATTCCTGCCGACCACTTGTGAGGATTCTTAGGTTTTTTTTCCAATTCCTCTTTTTACGAGTCTGCTGGCATTAATGGTCTAAATATTCATTTGATAAAAGTCATCCAACTTTATTGATGCTGGTGATAGAAAGCATAAGCTGATTTCCACCAGCTGATGATTTGACCTTTGTTTTTTGATACAAAGTTGTCCTTTCACATTTGGGACATGATCGTTCAGTTAAAGAGTGGGCTGTTTTTATACACTGTAAGTGACAGCACAGTCACTATGTCAGTCAGATGGATTGCATGCAATGTGCCAACCTCCCTATATAGGTTAAATGCAAAATAAATGCATAAAAATCCGTTCCCTATTGTTATTTTCCAATGCATAAAGAATGCCCCATTTTTTCACAAAGTTCTTAGCAATTTGCTCCTTATGGTAGAAATATCAGGTCATCATTATTCACTTCTGTCATTTGGATTTTCACTGAGGTAGATGTATTATATCATGTTCAGCTATAAACCCTGAGGTACCTTTCTTCCTCCAGCTTCCACTGCCTCCATGTGTTTAATTAGGGCACAGTACTCCTGCTGTAAAAACAAGAACAAGAGGTAATTTAACCCCAGCTTACTTCTTCATTTTTTTTATTCCCTTCATTAAATTATGTGAAAAGAAGAACATACTGGAAGTGTGAACTATATAGAAACAATTATGCCTAACCTACCTGGCTGAAATAACAACTTGATCTTTGTAATAATTATACTTTTTATATTTGTTAGAAACCAAGATGTAAGGAATAGCTGCTGTAACACATTCCAGAGCTAACCAGAGTTGTAGGTATGAAGAAGCTCATTTTACATTTATTTTGCACTTCACCAAAATTTGGATGAAACAGGTTTCTATCAGGTTATATATGTGTACAAAGATCCTCCCTGGAAAGCTTTTTTTAGCCCCTCTGAAAGTCTGATTCATTTTTTCCATGCTGTATTTATTAATCTCATTGTTTTGTTTGGTGAACATCCAACCTCATGTTCATCTGCAGCTGTGTTCTCAGTTACACATCCCCCCAAACCCTATATCTCTAATCAGTGGTAACGTAGCACTGTATTTCATCTGCACAAGGCCATTAATACAGGAATTATTTGTCAATGCTTGCAGAAATGATATGGCAACATGACCGCCTAAACACGCACCTTGCTAAACTCATGCTCATGAATGCAGCACCAAGTTGCCTTTTTCTCTTGTGGTTTTCAAAGACATTGCTTGTTGCTTAAAGCATCTATGGCCATTCTAAAATGAATACCTGAAACTATTCCCAGGCATCTGTAATAGCAGTTCATGAACCTAGAAAACAACAGAAAGGCTTCAATTTTATTTAATTATTTTTCCCATAACTCTTTTCCCACATTACATAGTTTGAGGCAAGGAAATTAAAATAATATAAAGGAGGAAAATTAGGCTTCCTATTTTATCTTTATTTTTCTGGTTTGATGAAGAAGAATTTATGAGATAGTGAAAATAGAAAGTGGCATGAAGCATTTTTCACCTTCCATTACTTAAAGTGTTTTATTTTTATTTTTTTTCCTAATATGAGAGGTGAAGAGGGGAAGGGGCCTAAATTGACCTAGGAATCAAAAATAAATTTCCTACTGCTCTGTGAAAGGTAGTTATAAAAAAACCAGCATACAATTTGATTAATGACAGCCCACCCTCAAAGGTGACAATACCTTCTGCAAAAATCAATTGTTAGAAACACATAATTTATTTAAACTTGTGTGTCAAAAGATTTCAACTACCCCACCCACTGTTCAATCCAGAAAGATGTAATTTTACAGATGGAATTACATAGTGGTCAGTTAGTCTGAGCGGAAGCTTAAAGGAAAACTTTAAATCCAAACTAGAACACTTCATGCTCGCCTCATTTAATGCATCAGTGTAGAATCATACAGTTTTCTAACAGACATTTTATTTCCATTTCATTACTTGTGCAATGGTTTCTTAAAACGGCTTCTTGCAGGAGCTGATCTCACTATCTTCCTGTGTATGAAGTGTTGTGCTGAGTAAGCTTACTTTAGACACAGAGGTAGGAAAGCAAATAATAAGCAAGTTAAATATTCTTGAGGAGAAAGTGATAAAAAAACAGTCTTATGTCACATACAAATTCATAAGGGTCTATCACACATGAGTTGTCTGTATGTATACAAAATAAAGAGGGAATAGGAGGTAATATGTCTTTTATTGTATACAGGAACCATTGACTTTGTTTTCCTATTCTTTCTTACTGAAGAGAAAACCTTTCCATTTGCATTTAATGGTTATGTTTCTGAGAATAGCCCCTATCTGTGTGAGTTTCCAATGCAAAAGGGGGCATTCAACTGTCCGAAGCAATTTTTAAGGAATTACACAACTGACAATAATATTAATCTTAACTTCACTGAATTTTCCATTTCACTCAAGATTCTGTAGTATCTGCGGAAAATTAAATCAGATTGAAATATGAAGCACAAGGCATTAATATTGAGGAAGTGTCTGTATTTCTTTTATTCTCTAATATGACATTCCTGCTAAAAATAGGTTTATGTGATAATAATCTTTCTAATACATCTCAAACAAAATAAGAAAAAAGCTTGAAAGCAAACTGGGAATTTTTACTGTTCTTAAAACTGGGTTCCATTTTAAGCCTATAGTCTTGTTAAAATTGATGGCACAATATGCTTTCATCTTCAAGCATCCTTAATTATAGTCAGAAGAAATGGAGATTGAATGCATTCTGCATAAGCAAGGCAAATAGAGGACAGATTTAGGAGTATATTAATACTACAATTAAATTTACTGTATTATAGATAAATCATGCCAATTTATCTTTAATTGTTTTGAAGTGAAATATGAGAGTATGTAGAAGTTTTATGCTCACAATTTGTATGGTTTACTCTTTACCATATCAGCTATTAATTTATCCTGAAGCTGCTGAGTGGCATCAGGTGGTATGTCAAAATCAAAATCCAAAATTTAATTTAAACAATACTTCACCACAAAAAAAGTAAGATGAAAAAGAATGAAGAATGTACAGTAACTTCTAGTCTGTGGCTTGAGTTAACTTTCTTGACATGGTTTTGAAAAGCAAATCAAATCGATACGCTATTGGAATTGTAGTAATGTCTGAAAAAAATAGAATTCTGGAAGAAAAAATGTCTGAAAAACAAACTTACAAATGAAGAGCTCTTATAGCTCACTGTTTTCCAGGATAAAAGGTGAAAATTTTGTACCTCACTGATAAGTTAACCATTTACCATTTGGGGAATCTAAGGCTCCATATGGCCTTACAGATGACTTGCAAAAGCATCATATCTTAATCTTGTTATTATGACAAAACTGAATGTTCTCTGTCCTGTACCTCAGACCACTATCACATATGGACTGGTTCAGAGGGGAAACAATGAATTATTTCTCTGGCATATTTTCTGAACTGCCATGTGTGTTCGAAGCTGTTGGAAAGTCTGAAGTGGCATAAGTAGCTCTGCAGGAGATGGATTGGTAGGCAGAATGTAAGCGAAGCTGCCCAAATCACATGATGAATTTAATTTATTGCTAGCTACTGATTTATTGCATGATTTTCACCAGAACTGGCAGAAAATCAGGAGGGAAACTGGTTAGCGTAAATCATTATCTAGTCAAGAAAAGACAAATTCAAAGCCTCTCTTTCAGTCCTGGTCTCTTGATCAAAGTGTGGAGTACAGAATAGCTGAAATTCTACCTGAGTATCTGGTTCTCCTTCCTATTAAAACAAACAAACAAACAAACAAACAAACAAAAAACAACTAAGAAATGGAGGAATGGATTTAGGAAAAAATTGTATCTTGTGCTCAAGAGGAGTAACACAGTAAGCAGTAGCATAATTAAGACTCACACCCGAATCCTGAACTTCAGGAAGTGTTCACTAGCTCCCAGTTTAGATATAGGCTAAGGAAATCTTGCAGGGCCAAATTTTAGTAGCTCCAGCCAATGAGATAATAAGCCATCAAGGCTAGAAATTAATATTTCACTCTTGATAAAGTCAGTAAAGGACATTGTGATACAATACCTTGAGGACAAGGGATTCATTAACTAGTATGTGTTTTTAATTCTCTTTTTCTTTGAATGACATCTTGTTAGGATAGTTGAAATAGTGCATGTAAAATACCACTTGTTCTTCCAGTTTCAGCTTCTGAGGAAGAATAGGTCATATTAATATCAGCTGCATTTTATTACTTAAAAAAAAAAATTGCCATAGAAGTTAATTATAGTATTAATATTCTGGGAAACTTCTTTCACAGCTATGTTACATTTTAGGAAAAAATACTGCAGTACTCCATCACTGAGGAAACAGATATCATAAAAGCTATGAGCAGAGCAAATCAAATGTGTGAAATATTGTATGCAAGTATATGTGTTGGCATTTTGTGGACTGCAGATGGAAATTTTTATCTGATTTGTCCAATGTGTTTAAACATATAGTAGGTTGTTATGACACTTGGTGAACTAAAAGGGTACTTACATAAAGTCTAATTACAAAGGCTAAACCCCCCCTGCATTATAAATGCAACTTTCACATGAAAAGAAAAGACATTTTCACACATAGAAAGGCAAGAGAAAGTTTCTCTGTAGATTATTAGTGAAGACTGTACTTAGTATTCCTTTTTTTTTCTTGAAAGTGTGCTAAGTTTACTGGAGGAAATTTTTTGTTTCAACCAGTTAAGGGAATGTCAATAGTCACCTTCCAACACTTTTTACTGGAAACGCTACATGAACTTCACTAATTTTACAAATTAGGAAAGGAAATTAGTTTCATCTATTTGCAAGACATGCAAAGCCTTTTGCACCCACTCTTGAAGGGGCCTTTTACCCTTTAGGGTTCTAGCTTTCATATGACCTTTCCTTGAACATGAACAGCTCCTGCTGTTTCTGACTTACTAAACTTGCAAAATAGGACATATACAGATAAAGTTCCATGAAGAAGAAAATGCCAATTTGGGTTTGAGACCTGAATTTAAAAAAAAAAAAAAAAAAGGAGAAAAGTCTGCTTTTGGTGAATAGGTAGAATTTAGAACTTGGAAAAATAATTTTCATTATTTTTGGTATTTATTACTGCTGGCAGATGCTTCCAGACCCCTCAGAACCAACCCACACATTCTCTTTACCATAGTGTTGCTAATAGAGTGTATGCATTAAGAGTGATTTAAAATTCATTAGCAAATATGTTAACTTTCTATTTTAATTTTATTCAGTTGTTCCAAAAGATTTCAGGGAAACATGGCTGTGGATAGATGATTACAACCAATGACAATATGTAACTATGCAAAACTATTTCTTAAGAAATAACCACAGCATGTATAATGTTTACTCCTAGTACATTCATATCAACAGTATATATATAAAAGATATTTGATTTTATGCTTAGACCAATGATTAGACCTATTGTTTTTTTTCCCAAAGTTTCTCAACTGCATAAAGTTATAAAAAGAAATGACAATTAAAGGTTGTGCCCTAGACTCCATGATCAGACCATGGTGTAAACTTATGATCTAAGGAACCAGCCTAGGAGAATACACCTTAAAGTAGAAAGGGTATTCTCCTACAAGTAAATTATGCTACTTTGATGAAAAGGAGTTGTGATTTCTTTATAAATCTTTCGTCTATACCTTGGAAAATAGTCTTCATCATAAGAGATTCGGACTTGTTGCCAAGATACAGAAGATACTTGTTGTCCGAAGATACAGAAATTAATCAGGCCTAAGGAGTTGAACACTTTGGGTGATTTTATGGTATAATATTAGGCTGGATCTATAGAGAATGATAAAGTTGAAGCTTCCCACCTGAAAACATACCTGCCTTTCTTTTACCTCTTTACTGCCGTAAAAGAGAAGAAAACTGCCAATTTCACACTATAGTGGGCAATGTATTTTAAAATACTGCAACAGCTATACAAAGAGAAAGCAACAATTGAAAAATTTCTTGAAAGTCTGTAATGTCATGGGGCTCTTTTCTCATAGATTATAAACACTTCACAAATATTATAGAGCTAATTTAATTAATGTAGGTACTAAGGTCTTCTAAAGAAAATAAGCCAGATAGGGTGATGATTTGTAATCTGTATTGCTCTAAAGTGCCTAACGGTCTAAGTTTCCTGTAATCAGCTTCACTTTTATACAAAGAACTGTATCCAAGAACGGCTACTTGAATGTAGTAATAAGAATAAGAAGGAAAGGGAATGAATGACACTCCTGTTTGAAAAATGCAGGTATAGTTCACTGCTTTTCTGCTGATATATAATTATTTTCTACTGGTGAAGCAGAAGCAGATCAAGTCTCATCTTATTTGTGAACTGAAAATACGGTGAACTTTCTGCAAAGCTCTGAAAAATTAATTTTCTGATTTTATATAAAAGGTCAAAGTTCTTTTAACTACTTGTAGTACTGTAACATGTCTGTAAACAACCTTTTCACAAGTGTATAAAAATGAGGATTCCTATGGTGTCCTGTTGAATTAGTAGACAGAAATATTTTCCTACAAGTATTAAGAAGTTGTCTGGAGAATGAATTAGACAGCAAAAAAAAAAAAAAAAAGCTTGCAACTTTGACAGTAAAGGTCTGAACTAAAATATAACATGTCTCCTCAGTGAGACACCAGGGCCTAGAATGAGGTGGCTTGAACTCCACGGTAGTAGGTCCTTTACTAAAATCTTCCACTTTCACAAAAATTATTGCAGATTATTATTTCTGCTCTGAAATGCCTACCAGGCCTTATATAGCATACTAGAATTGTAAAATAAATGGGGTTGGCTGCAACCTCAGGAGGATCTCTCTAGTCCAACCTCTTGTTCCAAACAGGGTAAGCTAGCACAGGTTACTCAAGGCCCTGTCTCCGAGAGCTGTGAAGAACTCCAAGGACTGAGACCCCAGAGCCTTCTAGGGCAGCCTGTGCCAGTGCTGAACCACCTTCACAGTGAAAATCCTCCTCCTCCTTGCTGCAGCTGGTTGCTTCACTCGCTTTTGCTGGGCACCTCTCAGAAGAGTCTGGCTCCATCTCCTCTCTAATGTCCATCAGGGGTTAAAGACAGCATGTTTGCCTCACCTCTTACCCCATAGCTTTCTCCTTTTCAGGCAGTTTGTCCACAAACACAGGTCTGTTAGATTCTCCTTATACTTTGCATGTTCCAACCATGGTGCATTTTCTTGATCCTCTGGTGGACCCTCTCCAGTTTGTTTATCATTATCCATCATGTAAAACAGGTCATACAGTGCCAGGTGCAGCCTCACAAGTGCCAAACGTAGGGACACTGAGCTCTGCTTTGTGAATCCTAGGCATTTCTGATAAATTTCATTGAGAGAGTATGCTTATCATTCTTAGCAATATCCCTGATTTATTTCCTTTTATAGGCTGGAAAAGATTGTAAGCTAATAACGATTCTGCTAACATATTATTTGTTAACAGTTATCTGGGTTTATTAATAGAAAGGCTTTATCATCCAAGCTTTTCTCACCAACTAAATCAATCATTTAAATTTTGTTTTCTACCTACATGATTCTATTGACCTTATCATTATAGAACGCAGGTGCATCAACTTTTGACAGAGAATATAATCTGCATAATTTCAGGGTCCGTTTACAAATAAACACAACAGACTAAAAATCTGGGAAAAATGGCTGACTCTGGTAATGATAAAGATAAGTAATAGAAGGAGCAGAGAAAAATAATATGTGTAATGATCAAGACCGAGGAAGCAAGTCTTTTTTTTCAAAGTTATTTTTACCACCTTGCCTTTTTGACCTTTAAGCTATATATAATTAAGTATAGATGCATTTTTACCACTTCTGTGGAGAAAGAGGGATATGGTAGATTACTAGAAGACAAAAATAACTAAGAAGAGCTATTGAGGAAGAAAATAGGACTCCTAATATTGAGGACAGAGAACGTCTAATTTTGTTAGCAAGAACACAAATTTAAGACTTTGATCTACTCTGTATTAAGTGCAGACAAAAGACAAAGCAAACATAAACTGATGCAACTCTTCAGGCTTCATAGTTTCTCTGTTATTTTCATGGGCTAAAATTCATTGGCTAACAGCTAAACTCTTTAAATAAACTAATAAATAAAATTTATTGTAAAAATAGAAATAATTGAATAAAAAAAGGAACAAGACTTATGCTGGGTGTAAGAAAAAAAATACATTTTCAAGATGATTCAGGTTCCCCTGAATGAGAGATGAACAGACATAAAAAAGAAATAAGCAGTAGGCAGCAGCAAATGTGTTCTATGAAATGCTATCATGAAACCCATGACTGTAGCAGCCACATATTGTGGGAGGCTGGGAAATTGTATTTGCAATTCTAAATGAACAAAATGCATATGAAGCAATATACAAGCCTCTTCTTTCCATCATGTTAGGAACTATGAAATGAAATGAAGGCAAAATAGACATAATTTTAAAAAGATTGAAATAAAATAAAAACAGAAGAAATAGGAGAAAAAAAAAGAATGCTACAGGAAGATGGTTGACATTCAATCATAAAAAGCATTTAACAGTAACAAAGAAAGCTAAAATGATCATGAAATGCACAGAGAGAAGAAAAAAGAAAAAAATCTAAAAGTACATTTGTTATTTGATTAATAAAATATCCACTTCTGCAAATATTAATAAGTTTGCTGCCTCAGATTAATAGGTGGAAGGAAATAAAATTTTTCACTGATATTTCAAAGTGTGGAAAGGTACCTCATTCACTTAAAGATTGTGGACACGTTATCTTTTACAAATATTATCAACATCTGCAAAACTTGGTGAGAAGGAACCACAAGTCTGTAATGCTAGTAGATTTTGGCTAATTGTTCCTGGAAATTATTGCAAACATCTTCTGCTACTTTTTTTTTTCTCTGTGAGTGTCAATGAGTTTATCAGAAACCAAAGGAACTCTCCAGTGGGACCTTCAAAAGATCACTAGTAATTGCCTGGGATATTCATTATACTACGAAGCCCTATTAGAAGCATTATATGCACATTTGACCATGGTCAAAAAAAAAGAAAGGCGTGTGTGTGCGCACATGTCTGCAAGTTATAGTTTTTATGTATGTATAAAATTTAAATATGTTATATATACATAATGTATATATCTCACCAGATCAATTAGATTGAAAGGGACCTCTGGAGGTCATCTAGTCCAGCCCCGCACCAGCTCAAGCAGGGCCAGCTAGAGCAGGCTGCTCAGGACCATGTCCTGTCACATTTTGAATATCTCCACAGACAGAATCTCCACAACCTATCTGTGCAACCTGTTACAGTGTTTGACTACACTCACAGTAAAAAAAAAAAAAAACAAAACATTTTCTTGTGTTCAGATTTAATTCTGTGCATTTACTTTGTGCTCATTCCTTCTTGTCCTGTCAGTGGGCACTGCTGAGAAGAGTCTGGATCAATTTTCTTCATTCCCTCCCCATCAGCTTTTTAAGAACTTGGATAAGATCCCCCTGAGCCTTCTTTTCTCCAGACTGAACAGTGACAGCTCTCTCAGCCTCTTCATGTATGAAAGATGCTTCCGTTCCTTAAGCATCTTTGTGATTTTATGCTTGACTCATTCCATAAGTCCATATCTATCTTCTACTGGGGATCTCAGAACTGAACACAGAATTCCAGATGCAGCTTCACCAGTGCTGAGAAGAGGGGAAGGATCACCTCCCTCAATCTGCTGACAGCGTTCTACCTTATGCTTCCCAGGATACTGTTGGTCTTTTTTGCTGTGAGGGTGCACTGCTGCTCAGCTTGTTGCCCACCAAGACCCTGAGGTCCATTTTGGCAAACCTGCTTTCCAGCTGGTCAGCCACCATGTTGTACTGGTGCCTGGGGTTATTTGTCCCCAGGTGTAGAACTTTGGATTGTCCCTTGTTGAACTTCATGAGGCAGCACAATGATTTGGTATATCAGTCCCTCATCCCAGCCTTGTATCCTCTGTCAACTTGCTGTGGGTGCACTCTAATCCAGTGACCAGATCATTAATGAAGATGTTGAACAATACTGGCCCCAGTTAATTGACCCCTGGGGTACACCACTAGTGTTTTGCCTCCAGGTTGATTTTGTGCTACTCATTACAGCCTTCAGGACCTGGTTGTTTAGGCACTTTTCCATCCACCTCACTTTCCTCTCATCTAATAGTTCTTTATTGTCTTGTCTGTGATGATGTTATAGGGGACAGTGTCAAAGGCTTTACTAAAGTTGAGGTGAACATCATCCACTGCTCTCCCCTCATCCACCAACCTAGTCACCTCATTGTAGAAGCAATGAGTCTGGTCAAGCATGATTTCCCCTTTGTAAATCCATGCTGACTACTCCCCATCACCTTTTTGTCCTTCATGTGTTTGGAAATAATTTCTGGGAGGATTTTTCTCCACCCCTTTCTCAGGGACTGAGGTAAGGCTGGCTGGCCGGTAGTTCCCCAGGTCTTCCTTCTTGACATTCTTGAAGATAGGAGTGATATTTTGTGTCTTCCAGTGTTCAGGAACCTGTCCCAGTCACCAAGACCTTTCAAAGATAACTTGAGACTGGTCTCACAATGACAGCCAGCTCCCACAGAACTTGTTAGTGCAACCTGTCAGGCCCCCACTTAGGTATGTTTAGTTTGTTTAAGTGCTTCTTAACCTAGTCCACCTCCACCATGTGTATGTCTTCCTTGCTCTAAACTTTGTCTCTTGTCTCGGGAGCCTGGGATATATAGAAATATATTTTTAAATATAGGTATTAAAGAAGTAACTGCTCTGGAACAGTTTCTGACTATTACAGCCATGTAAGCTGACTCATTCATCATAGTTGTATAGGATGTCACTCAGTAATAAACAATTTGAACAGCTCCAGCGATCTGCATTTGCTTAGCCTGAAGAATAGGAGGCTTATCATTCTCGGTCATTCTCAGACTTTCAAAGATCCATTAGATTGCACCAGATTTGTATATTTTGCCATTTTTCACTAGCATTTTGATGGAAACATTCACAAACCTAAAATAGCCCAGATGTATTGAAAGTTATACGAGCAATGAGAATTCAGAAGACATGTTTTCTAAAACAGATCAAGGTAAAACAAACTCTGTATAAAGTATCTTCAATTCATACAGAACAGAACATACTTAAAGCAAAATAGTGCTTCAATGGCTGATCACTTGAACTTCAAAATTTTGGAATTCATATGCTCATTTCATAGTCTCTAAGGTAAGTCCTGTCCATATTCCTGTAAGTGAAGGAAAATGAAGGCTAATAGCAGTTTTGTAAAAATAACTGATTTCAAATGATTAAAGACATTTTTTGCTATGAATTTTTATTATAAAGATTTAAATTTTTCTCTTGTCTTTTTTCTATTAATGCAAGCCAACACTAAAATATTATTTTGCCTGTGTTTGACACAGTGATGTAGAACAAAGGAGCACAGAGAATTTGCCAGGCACCAATTGAATTTACAGGTTAGAGCTGAGATAAGTGTGTCTACTCAAAATGAAATGTGCAGGTTACATTTCAATGCTTCACTGCATCTGTAGATAAGATAGTTCATTTAGATTTTTCCTATCCCATGCTAATGTCCATTTTTCAGTTTCACTAAAGACCAGTCCAGCCATAATGTAACATTTTTTGAAACAGACTGGCTGGATTATTTTGAGTTACTACTATCCAAAGTGGTGTAAATCCAGAGACCTGAAGTATTAATGTCCATACTTGAAGAAAGTCTTCTACAGCTTCTGGAAAACACTGTAGGTTGTTTAAATAACTCAGGGATCAGCATGTCTTCCATTCCATTCCAATTTTCTTTCATTTATTTTTAATTTTCCTTCCTTTTACTTTTCATTCAATGTCTTACCTTCCACGTGTATTAAAGCACGACTTCATCTCTTAACACAATAGTAGCTTGCAAATAACTATATATAGTTTGCTTTATATCTTTTTAGGGGAAAAAGAAAAAGAAATGGGACAGAAGTCATGAACCCATATTGTTTATTTTCAAAGCCTTGAAGACAAACTTTATATTGTGAAACAATGAAAAATTCTGAGGACAGTTCACATGTTTATTGTTCAGTGACTATACATTCTTTAACTTAGATGATTCTTATCAATCTGTTTAGAAATCGAAGTATCTGAGGACTAAAATTAACTGAGGTGCACACTTAATGATAAAATGAGTAGTTCCTTAAATTTCAGTCCTAACATCAGAATAGCTATACAAAACACTTTAAACATTTTCAGATAAGTTAACCATGAAGAAGGTTGAAACATCACATCTTCATATAGCAAGTTTTAATTGAAAATTAATTTTATATTGAAAAGACCTACATATCTCAAAATATAGAATTAGAAAGGAGAAATCTCAAAAAAAAAAAAAAAAAGGAAGGAAACAAACTAGCAACAGCAACTAAGAGGCAGGCTAAGACATAAAAATAACTAAACAACAAAAAGCAACATTTCTGTAACACAAGAAATCCAGCTAGGTTTATGTCAAGCTTAGTGATTTTTCTAGTAAAATACAAAATATGTTTCCTAGAAATATGAAAAAAAGAAATCTGATCAAAGGCCTTTTTATAAATTGATTTTAAGCTGAGACATGTCCTTGAATTCCAGTCTTCATGTGAAAACAGGTTGCTTGAATAGCTACTTTTGCACTCAGAGTTTTCTGGATAGAGTGAGTCACCATACTTCTTACCTGATTCCAAAAAGATGTCAAAACCTCTCTGAAGTACAATAGAAAAGTAATGATTGAGTCTTACTGCAGAAGATCTTTATGGAAAAGGGATCTTCATGGAAAGATAAACAGGGGCCACAAGACAATTAGGAAGAGCTTGTTTCTTTTCCTTGGTTTCACAGCCCAGCTAGGAAAGCAATCAGCTAAGAAGAGCTAATATCATATGCCGTTGAACTTAATAACTGAAATATCAGTACTTTTAATCAGTTAATAGGACTCATTCCTAAAACTTTTTATTTGATTAAATTCTTGTTTTGACAGTCATTGCTCTATTAGGTCCACTGATATAACAATCTGTTCCTGAACTGTTCTTTTGTTAACTTGACCTTTTCAAATATGGAACATTGTGGATATGCTTTCGTTTATAGTTGTGGCTACACCACAGTGTGATATTTCAATTTAATATGACAGTTTTATTATGTCTCCTTCTGTCTAGGAGTAGAGTTTATGGACACAGTACAATAACTAATAAAAATTGTATAATAAACCAAAACCAAAACTGAGCAACTTTGTCATTGAGATGTACTAAGTTGCTTAAGACAGATACTTTAAAAGACAGAACAGAGCACATTAAGAAATTCTGTATTATATATTCCTAGTGCCATTATATTAGTTTATCATTCTGTACATATTCATAGCTAGGGTATCTTCAAGAACTTGCTGTTGCCAGAAGGTGCAGACTATTATAGACATAATATAGAATTATGCAAGTCATAACTACTGATTTCAGTGGCCCCGAGGCAAAGGACACATCTCTTAAATGGAGCATTCTTAGATCCCATTTCTTGTCTCTTATTCTAACCATCTCAAATGCATGTTACATGTAGCTTCTATGTAGGTGTCGCAGGTGAAAAAAGATCATTCTTTACTAGTAGGCTAGAGTCAAGGATTGACAGGGCTCAAGTACTCCTACATCGTGTTTATAATCTGTATGACAGCATATATTCATGAGGTAGCATGATGGTAATCAGATAATTGAAATATCTTTGGTCACTGACTCTTCATAGCTCTCTCGAATTATTCTGCTTATAACATCTGCTGAAGAGGAAGGTTATCTGAATGAAAAGTTTGTTGTAGCAAACGTGGATTCCCAAAGAGTTTTATAATGAACCATTCTTATACTCCAGGCACGTTGTTTTCTTGAAAGCCTCCCTAATTCTGAACTTATTTACACAGACAGACGGTATTTTCTCAATCTTCACAGCCACCAAGTAAATACCTTAAAATTTTTGAATCATTGCTAGAAGGTTCTCCTCTGTTACAGGAACAAACACAGAAAATTTATCAGTTGTCTGTGTAGACTGAAATCCAGATGACATTTACAAAAAGAAAATTTAGGTCTCAGAAAAGTTAATAACTCTGATGTATACTCCTAAGACACTTATGCAATTTTCCAAAATAAATCTCTCTGAATGAAAGTAAACCATTTATTTAAAAATTTATAATGCTCATTTTAAAATAAGTAAAAGTGGTTAAAACCACATGAGCTGCTATAGTTGTCTATATTTATTAATAGAGAACAATAAATATTTTTATAATATTAATTTTAACATGTATAATTATATATACATGTATATTACTCCTGTAAAATGATTTCAGAATTAAATAGCAATAACCTGTAGCTGTTAGTTGTTAGCAAATGCCTTTTTATTAAAGAATGAGAGATACCTTCTTAAATAATGGATAAGAATAGAGAACAAAAGTTCTTTAGAGTTTTCTAAATAGCTACTTCGGTGTTTCTGTTATATGTTTTATGTATTTTGCTACAAACAGCTGCATGGTAACTGCCCAGTACAAGATTAAATAGAATTTCTAAGTGAGACACACTTGATGAGGGAATTCATAAAATTGGAAATGGAAACTGTTGATATCGGCCATTGCTACTTCAAATCCATAATTACGCATTATGGTAAACATTTAGTGTTTCCCCCAATCTAAACATATTTCCTTATCTGATGGGTTTTAGATTTTTCCTTTAAATCAATTTATATTTATACTATGGGCTGCACATTATCTTTCACCAAATATAAGAAACAGAAGTAAATTATTTGAACAAAACAGATTGTCACTGATTTTCAATTAAATCAAGAATAGCCAAGTCATTTTAGTTCTTGTTGCTAAGGAGACTTTCATTTATTTGTTGATAGCAGATTATTAGGCCAATCTTCTCATATTGTTATTACTCTACCACATTTTTTGGCAGATAATCTTTAATCAGTTAAACAGCCAAATTCTTCAGGGTAATTACACTTTTGAGATGGAGTGAGGAAATCAGGGAATGCCTGATGGCTGTGCAACAACAATGTGCTCATGGGGATCTCAGGGTATGTCCTCCTGTGCCTAAGTTGTTTTCATTGGCAGGAAAAGGAATGTCAATGAATAAAAGATAGATGCAGAAAGAATAGAATTTTAAAAATACATTTGCTTATAGAATTCTTTCCTCGAGCAGTGCTTTTTCCCTTTTAACAGTAACTATCTCCAAAAACTAACATAAGACACACAAGGAAAGGTTAAAATCAGCAAGATAAGGTGCTGTGAGGGAAATCAGGCACTGGACTAAACTAAAACCTAAAAACTGAAATGGCCGTACATTTGACATAAGTATAAGATGACATGTAAATTGAGCAAAGCCTGAATGTCATGAAAAAAAAAGATCAGTAGAAATTAGCATAATAACATTTTTTAATGTTCAGAACAAAACTTATTGTAATTACTGTGTTTAAATTTCAGGTGTATTTCTTCAAAATAAAAGCTTATTTTTGCATCAGAATTGTTCAGCTCTAGTTGTAGCAAACCGGAGAAATTTGAGTGTTTGTAATCAGAAAAACATCTTGCGTCTTTGACAAACATATGCTGTGTCCTGGGAAAGGCACATTGGAATTTCACCATTGAGAAAAAGGTCTTGAAAATGTTACTTCTCCCTGAGAAATTTTTGGGAAGTGAAACACGGTCATGTTTGCAAAGCCTTAGTGATAAATCCTAGCCATTGGCTATATGTATACTACATTATTCATTTCCACCCTATAGCAACTGATACAGGTTGTTATTAGTCAGATCTCTTGACTTCAGGGCTTATGTTAAAATTGTTTATGGCAAGAAATTTCCATTACATGAATGGAAAACAGGTAATTGGAATAAATCTCTCCCTGAACAATGGATCTTGCATAGAATAGTTATGTGTCACAACTTCACTTTTAACCTGGAGAGTCTTTTCTATGCAATTTATGTTGGAATCTAAACAGAGTATCTATTGACATCAACAGACTTTATCTAAGCATTCATAAGTAAACCAGAATTACAGATATGACAGAATAATCCATGAATTTTGGTCCCTTTTAGTGTAGAGTTTTTTAAAATTTAAACCAGAATAAAGCTCAGCTTTATTAAAAGTTAAACAAAAGAAACTGTGTAAGACAATTTTGGGAAAATACTATTCATATTACTAATAATAAAACTACTAAAAGTTTAGGAAGATGGGAGGCAAATGAAAGAAATGTAATATCAGGGAAGTAGCAGGAGAAACCAGGGGAGGTATAGGATTTGTCATTATCCCTATGAGAGTAACCGACAAGATTTTCAGGAGTTTTGTCTTATTGCCAGAGCTTCTAATTTTTTCATCCTTAAAGAGCATTTCCTTCATATCTACATTTATATCATATGGATAACTTATTGCATCTCAGTTATGAAGTTTTTGTATTGCTATCTGGTTATGCTTCTGAAAACAATTGGATGTTGATTTTGTCTATTCACCTCACCCTGACTTCATGTCTTGTGATAACATGATAGCCACCAAACTGGGGTCTGGTTCATGTTCTGTCAAATACAGTGAAAGAACTTATTTTAACAGGGACACAAACAGATCTGTTCTTAGTTCAGACCTCATCACTACTGTAAATCATTTAAAGTCACCTTAACAAAATCCCTTTTCTTCTTACCTTTCAATTAATGTGCTATAAAAGGCAAGAAAATACAGTGAAATGGACTGAGACACTCACTGAAGTCATGAGTACTTTATGCACTGAAGAGACAGTACTCTGTGTGGATGATGCCATTTCACTCCCCTGCTAGACAGCTGGAGATCAGCTAACCCTGTATCAAAGTTGTGAATTTGATCAGCACTGTATCACTGTGGAAATCTTAGAGGAACAGAAGATTTCTGTCATCTACATTTGTATCAAATGAGTATAGGATGTTTAAATGGATGCCAATAGATACTGGAGGAAATTAATAGTTGTGTGGCCATTACTTGAAAACATGACTTCATAATTCAACTATGGAGAGAGAGAGAGAGAGAGAGAGAGATATTTCAGTTACAAAGTGGGCAAAACCCACAGGGCTCTTAGAAGTACAACTTTTAAATAAACAAGTGTTTGACAGTTCAAACTGTTCTTTTAAATTGCAGCAGGGAATGTTAACAATTGTTGCACAGAGGAGAGAATGTAATGAGACCACAATTGCAATTCTGAGGCAAAAACAGATAAAGATTTCATACAAGATACAATATCAGTGGCAGAGTTGGGAATAGCCTTACTGTCTTACTCCAGCTCTGTTGTTTTGTTTGTAGAAGACCTGTAGAAGCATTCTCTTTGCATGGCATAAAGATGGTGTAGTATCCCTTTCCTGTGAGAGAGGGATTTTGATTGCCAACTGTTGGCAGCCAAGACATAATTTAAAAGCTTTAACAACAACAGCACAGAACTCAGCATCTTCTGTATTGATAGGTTTTTATACTTATTAGGAAGATGACAGAAACTAACCTTTTTCAGCCATTTTTAATTTTAGTTACGCAACCAAAAATGAATAATGTTACTCATTAATTCAGCAAAGTAACTCCAGATTTAATGCACAATTAGAAAGATCACAGCTTTATTCAGATGCTCACATATTCATTAAGGTCTATGTTTCTGCTTATTTATGGAAATTAATATAGAACAACTGCACAGCACAATTTCTACTTTTTTTTCAAACTTCTGTGCACCAGCAGGTCAGCAGCATTGACTTCTTTATAGGAGTCTATATAGAACCGAATAAGGAATAGCATCTCATCAGATCCTTAGATCCCTGTTCTGGAATCCCTGAGATCCTGGAGCATCCTTGAAATACGTCTTTCCCAGTGAAGAAAACTAATTCTTGCTACAGGGAAAGAACATGTCAAGCAGGGAGTCTTCCGCAGTTACAGTCAGTGAAGGTGTTTCTTGCACACTCAGGCTTTACAGCCAAAAGTGCTTTCCTGAACTCTTATTTTCTTTCTTCCTTTTCAACAAGCAAAGGAGGAGGAATTTCCAGTGTTCCTTAAAAGGCCTAAAGAACTGTTGGTCAAGCACAGAGATGAGCATAACTCTAACCCAATAAACTAATTCTTAGCTAGTTTAGTTCAACCCTACAAAACAGCACTTCTTGAAGCAACTATACATTTCTGTAGATACCCCAATGGCAGATTTTTCCTAAAAACATCAGACACAAATCCTGGACTGATAGTGATGAATTCACAAATTATTATTTTACAGAAATTTCACCACAACCTTTCATCTGTTACCTCTGAAATTTTTCACCTACATATCTATCAACTTGATCAAAATCACATGCTGCAACTCTGACAGTCATTCACATTAACTGGTCAGTTGTTTTATGTCACACCAGTCAAAAAAATTAATGTTATACATCTGTTTTAATAGTTTGCATGAAGTTTGCCTAGTTTGCAAAAGAGTGCAATTGTTTTGTGAAAGCTTTATGGAATAAAAGATTACGCATATCTGCATACATAAATCTTTGTGAAAATTAAATTAAAGTACCTTAAACTTCAGACTGAAAATCACTGTTCTATGAATGATGAAAATGTCAGCAGTAACTGTAATCTGAAAAACCGTTATGCTAATCCCGTTAAAGACATTTTGACCTCTCTAGTCCTAGTCTTTCCAAGTTATTTCACAGGTAAATGTCTAGAATGTGTATTTTTGTTGTCCATTGCATTCAAAAATGCAATCATAATTCCTGACCAAATGCAAAACAGATCAATTTTTTCAAAAGCAATTAATATTTTAGCAACTATATTAAGAAAAGGAATAAGTTATTCACATAAGTATTAACAAAAAGTAGCTGAAAGGCCCAGATTGGTGCAAATAATTTAATCTGAGAAATAATTTATTACTTGAGGGGACAAGTGTAAATGCAACATGCTGTAAAATGCTCACACTTGTATGACTGCTGTGTTAATCAAATGTTCTGTTTTTACAGCCCTGTCAGTGAATAATCAGGACTAATTATTTTACTCAAGTCTAAAACACTTTACCTTGCAGACTGCAAGCTGCCAAGATGGAGGCTGCTCTTCATAGTGGAAGTTCATGACCTTGCAAGAATGAGATTTTTCATTACACTTATTGAAGTGTAATGCCACTAAAACAAATTTAATACATTAATTTCAATTACATGGTACTTTTATACAAGATACAGTGTAGTTACTATGTGGAAGGGTTGGGGTTTTTTTTGTAAGTAGCTCAAATTCACAGAATTGGAATGATATTTATACGACAGATGCCTTTATTATTTTCCATTTGATACTCTAATTTTTAAAATAACTATTAGAATCCACAGTACATTACCAGGATTATAATTACACTTTATTTATTTCCAGTAATATAATTGCTTTCTGGTTAAAAAGTGTAATTGCAGTGGAACTACTCTGAAATTTCTACTTGCACATTACAGAGCTGGAGGGAATGTTTTCACTGCTTACAGAATTTTGCATGGTGACAGTAAGAGGCAAAAGAAAAAAGGCAATTTAAAACTTATTAAATATAAGAGATTATCTCCACCTCCCTGTGCTCTACTTATTCTCAAGTAAGGGGAAGAGCAAGAATGAATGCAGTTTGACCAGAGGTGTGAATGGGCCATTGGAATGAATGTAATATAAGAGCACGAATAGTTAAAAGGCAAAAGAGAAGAGAAGCAATGCAGTAAACAGCAGTGCCTATCTTGGAACTGAATTGAAAAGTGTTTACCAGAACAATTAAATTGTTGTGCAACCATTGACTCTGTTTCTTGACACAAAAAAAAAATAGATTGATGGTAAAGATATATTGAATTAAGAAACTATCAACTTGCTGTGGCTTCCTTTGATATTGGAAAAGGTCATCTGACCTAGGTTGTCTGCTGGGCAAAAAGTTTTATCAGAAGTGGCACATGAAATAATTATGTCACCAAAATCGCAGCCGGTCTATTTTGATAAAAAGCCCCAAATGAGCTCAGGTTGCTATTTTATAAGTGGACCAAACAAAAGTAACTGAAGTGGAAATCTAGAGTAAAGCTTAATCTGCTTTATCTGGATCTGTACCAAGATGTCCCTGGGACTGCAGAGTGTTCTGTTCTTAAGGAAATTGTATTCTGTGGCTTATCCAAAAGGCATCAAGATTTGGTAATTTGCACTTTGCAATGAGCATAGAAAAGATATAATTTCATTTTTCTGTTAAAAAAACCCACAGAAAAATAAAAGCACCTTATTTGTTGTAAAATGCCTCTTTTCATTGTACAAATACCATCAAACACAGTGGAAGCTATCACTGGAACCTACATCACTATTTGCTCCTTGTACCATGGTCAGTGATACAACATTTATTAGGGATTTTATTAAGAAGTCTTCCTCGAAATGTGTCATATCTGCTCAGCTGTCTGACTAGTCTTCACTGGTTAGTTGCCTGTCATCTGCTTTTTTAAGTATCAGCTCATGAGCCAGCTGTTTTCACAGGCTAATTTTCACAGTGAAATGAACAATGAATATCTTGAAATTTTTTTTCAGTAAAGTAAACTTTAATTATTTTTTCCTTCTCACATTTGTTTAAATAATATATCAGGTCATCACAGGTTTTCTGAAAACCAGGAACAACTACATATATATGTATAGAAATATAACACATAAACAGACACCATTTTGAAATGTGTAATGGGACATAAATTGGCAGATGAGAATACCTATCAGAATTTAGTGGGAGAAGAGAAACTGTAGTAGGAAGTGGGCGGAGGAACAGCCTATTAAAGGTTGCCTGAAGTGATTTTTGCATTATTTTCTAGTATGTTTTCTTGCAATGTAGTATAATAAAATATTTAAACAATACTGTTATCTTTCTTAAGACCCCTCGTTGATTTTAGTTATTCATTATTACTGCTATCTTTTCTTGACATATCAGAAATCATGTTTTCTGCCTACTAGTAGACCATACTATATAGAGCTGTCTGAGAGCTAGTTTTAGCTAAGTGGACACTTTTCAATTGTATTTAACTGTTTACCATCTTTGTGGAGATGATGTTACCAACACTCATTTCACCAGAAAACAAAAGCTTTTGAATTCCATGTTGTTTCTATACTGCATCACTTTTGAGTTTTTTATATTCGTAGATAATTGATGCTTACTAAAAAAAGCAGTACCAAGTGGCCTAGTCTTTTAAAATTATAGCAGACACATCTTTGTACCTGTAGGTACCTAAATATATTTGAAAATATCTTATCTAGAAAACCTAATGATAACATTTCCCTTTAAAAGTTTAGTGGAAAATGTTTCCTCTTAACAATGTGTGCAATATTGCTTGTCCTGTTCATGCTCTCTTGTTAGTTGCAGATCATAAATCGTTGCAAAATTACTGACAGGTTGTATCACTAACATGTTGTACCTTATTCTGGGACTTAATTATATCAACATCCAATGGCAACACCATCGAAAGGCATTTATCAGCATTTTCAGTACACAGCCAATTTTTTCCAAGGTGGATGAAAACGTAATATGTCAGTAATTTCAAAACTGTATCTGCTTGAACAGACACAAAAGTTGTCAGTCAGGATTTGATTTTACTTGTCCAGAATGTTTTAGTTTTACTTGTTTAATTTTTCCTATAGGGATTGAGAATAATACATCAGCTTGTTTGTATTTTCAAAAGTTCCTATTAAAAAACCTGTCCAGTATTTTTCATTTATTTAACTACTAATTATAGGTAAAATAAATGGCTGTTGATAATGAAGTGTTAAATATGTTCAGTGTATACACAAAAGTGCTCTAGGGTGGAAGGAAAAAATTATCAAAAATAATTACCTCCTAGCTATGCCTCCTGGGATTATAGTAAGTGAAATGACATTGTGCTTTTTTAGAGAAAATTTAGAAAGTTGTGAAAAATTCAGGAGTCTTTACAGCAGCATGCATTAATACAGACCATATTTCTTCCATGTTTGCACATCAAACTTTTATTAATTTTGGATTTTTCCCCTGGTAATATTTTTCTGTCATACTGAGGAATTTATATTAATATGTACTGTAGGTGTTTCTAGTTGTAGAAATTAGTATTTTAATTTTAACTGTGATTAAAAACTTCAGCTATTACCATGCTGGTTCTATTTTTCTGAATGAGGCAGTAGCTCCAGAAAAAAGAATGGATTAAATCAGGTAGCAGAGATTATTTTATTGTTAAAATATCAAATTAATCAATGAGACTCACAATTTCACAAGTGGAAACAGTACTGATAGTGGTGAATACTAATTACTAGGTGTTGATAGTCCAGAGAAAGTGTCACTTATGGCATCAGTAGTAATAAAAGGAATCATATGTTGGACATTTTGCTGCCATTTCATTTTGTGGCTCCAAAGTCAGTGGAAAGCATTGATATAGTTACCTGTTGGCTCAGGATAATATCCATCTGGAGCACTCTGGCTAACACTGTTTTGTACCTCGGATATACTCCAAATTCAATTTAACAAGAAAGACTTCTCAGCACATTTGATAGAACCGTCTCTTCCACCTTCCTTGACCAATTTGCCTTGTGTGCAACTCTGCACTGTTTTTCTTTCTATATATTTTGCACTGTTAATACATGTTCTTTCCTCAAAATTGTCACACCATACTAAAGAAAATATTTCTGGTGTTTTTTTCTATATTGTATCTATTTATGTGAGAGCTCTGCCACTGATGCTTTTTGTCTCAGTGAAGTCTTCCCAAACTTTAATGCTGTAGTCACCATTCCTCTTCTCACCATCTATTTAGTATAAACTGGCAACAGTTAAAGGCATAAGTGCCCACTATTGTGAGAACAGGCATTGTAGCACCTCAGTGCCTGTCCCTCAATATGGAATATAATGTGCAGGATGCCAGAGTTTCCCAAATTACCTCCAAATGATGTCTAAGGCAGCCTCCATGATGAACAGTGGATCTGTCCAGAGCCAGGCAATGAAAACCACCATGTATTGGTGGAAAGTCTCAGGTTTCTCCTTTCCTGACACCTTTTTCTTTTGATATACCCTATTGAGGGGGCTGGAGGAAGACTTTTCAGAGCCACTACAAGGGAACAAGAGGCATAAGTGCCGTAATAACTGGACATTATGGAGAGAGACAGAAAAAAACAGGGTTCCCTGTGGATGTTGTGTGTAATACCTACCCCGATCCAGGGCTTAGATATCCCCCTTCACTCCACAATCTGTCCTGAAGAGAAATCAGAGGTGCAGTTGATGGTAAACTCATGTAAACAAAATTTATTACTTCTAAACTGCTCTTTCTCATATTCACAAAGGACAGAGTTTAACGACACATTTTTACTTATTTCTTGCACCACTGAAATGTTACTTCTGGGACGGGTGCTCAGTCTCTTTGTAATATGTAGTTATGTCTTTTTATTTATTACATTCATGGTGAGACTTCTAAACCAGGCAAAGGGATACTCCAGTTCAATTTCCCAGTTCAGTTTTGCTCCAAAGGTAATAAAATCCAGCCACAAGACCTGTAGGTACCACCTTTCACACCACTCCAGTAGACAGCCTATCTGCTCTTATACCAGAGGTGATCTTCATCTATCCTACTGAGTTTGTCAAGGACCAAAAATAAACCAAAACCCCACAACAATAAAGATTCATTTTATGAAAAAGAAGACATGACTTGCCTGCACAGTTATGTGAACACCTCTTGTTTTTTGCTGATGAGTATGGGACCGCTTCCTTCCTTGAACACTAATTACATTAATGTAAAATATCAAGAGTCTTTGGAGCAGAAACTATGACTCTGGATCTCCTTTGGCTCCCCTTTGTACTCAGAAGAATTCCTATACTTCTCTTCCTGTTTTTTTGTTGGCCTAGCTTCCTCTTGGGGTTGTTTGGTAGGCAAAAAGAAAAAATATTTTTCTCTATGTAACATATTTTTTCTGTGAAGATGTGGACTCAAAGACCACAATTATGCTCCAAGTCATATTATTGTAAATTGGCAGCACTCTGGTTAAACAACATGTTTATTCTGACTTTATGCTAAAGCTTTCAAAAGCAGAATTCAGCAAAAGTGTTAACCTTTTAAAATGATAAATATTACTTAAATATTTCATTTTAACCTCTACTGGTTTTACAAGTGTTACTTTTCTTTTCTTTTGCACTTCTATTCACATGTGAGGCAAAGTATTAATTGGCAATACTACTGTATTAGAGAGACTTATATTTGAAAGACCTAACCCATTCAGTTAGAGTGTTTAGTACGCTAATATAAGGAAAGGTAAAACAGCTTTTCAAAAAGAGTGAGACCTTGACAAAGATTTCAACTACACAGATCTAGCCAGGCTTCATACAGTTTTCTTCTACAGTAGTAATCAGCCTTATAAGGAGGTCTGTAAAACTTTGGCAACACAATGAGAGCACAGCTGAATTCAAACCATGGTAAATCACCAGGGATCTCATTGCAAAGCTTATTGCAGCTGTACCAAACGTGTCTGAGCAACTGAAAAATCAAATCAAGTTCTTGTGCATCTCAGGGGAAAAAAACATCAGATGAAGCCCATAAAGGGTAACTACACAGAGCAGCATCATATTCTGCTTTTCATTTTTTTCATTTTTCTGCTTTTTTCATTTTTTATGAACCTTTTCGGGTTCATAAAAAAATAATATTTTTTTTGTGTCTGGGAAAATTGTCATCTCACAAAAGGGTCATGTTGTATGAAGAAAAAAACAGTTAATGACTGGACTTTGTGTTACAGAAATCAGGTATGGGAAGCAAGGAAGAGTCTTCCTAACATGAGTTTGCCTCATAGGAGGAAACATGCTCGCAGACACAGTTCCAAATCCTGGTGCTCTGTTTCAGGCAAAGTTCTGTTTCAGACCTGATTTTGCTTCAGCTCTTATTTTGCTCAGAATGAGAGCACTGTGTGAAGACAAACAAAAAGCAAAATCAATTTATATACTCTACACTTCTTTCTATTTCTTACATGTCTCAAAAAGCACTAACTTCAGTGGTGCTTTGTTGATAATAACAGCCAAAGATTTTCCATGTGGTATTTATACAAAATCAGTATTTCAGACAAGCCCAGATTTTCAAGTGATGAGGACACCCTATGAGAACCCAGGCTTTCAAAAGAAATCAGATTGTCATTTAGGCACCTAGGTAGGGACCAGCCTTCTAAAAGTGCTCAGGTCTCAGCAGGAACCACTGCAATTCCATTAGACAAATTTTCAGAGAGTTCTGTAACCTAAACATGAACTCATTTGAACATACAGAATGAGACCACATCCCCCTTGAAATCAGTGGGGATTTTGCCACTCATTACAAATGAATCAGTCCCACAAAGGGATTGCATTCCTTTAACTGATTGTAGATGCTGAGCTTTTTGAATATTTCTGGCTTTGGTGCTTTTATCTGAATGTCCCCCAAAAGTTTGACGGACTATTTTCGTTATGATTCTCCATACTAGGAAAAGAAAAATAAAAGAAAAAATCTGTAATATTCCTGAAGTATTTGACCTATGAAATCAACACAATTCTATAGAACTGTAATGCAGCTTTTTAATGGATTAAGAACCAGTCCTATTGTGAGTAAGATACTTTTCCTTTCATTTAGTAAATGTTTGGATAAAGCTCTGTAGAAACATATGACAGTATGTTAAATTACAGATTATATTAGAAAGTCAGCATCATCCATAAGAATCAAGAGGTTAGCAGTGCCGTCATAGTGATGTTGGACAGAAAAGCATGTTTTCTCAGAACAAAAAGGCATATCGACATTTCAGAGTCACAAATGAAATCTCAACAGAGATTAGATGTGGTTTCCTGGCAGTATGCAAGCACCAGGAGCCATGGATCCACACACTGGAACTAAGCATGTTTCCTGCCACTAGAATCAAAGACTACTCAATCTATTTCCTTTAGGACTTAATTGTAAGGCACCAGAATCTAGAAGAAGCTATTCCAAATACTAATGACCTCTTGTTTATATATATTGGGAAGTTGGCATGCATATGGCTGATTTTCTTTTCTTGAAATAAGCCTTAAAGGAGCTCCATTGAGCCCTAGACCTAATTAACAAGACTTCCCCACCCCACCAAAATGTATTTAGTGAAGCAATAATCATTTATTGTGCTAGACAACTGAACTGCTTATGTAAAGTCGTTCTGTGGGCATGTAGCAGGAATGGATCTGAGCCAGCACCCATGGCTCCATTATAATTGATATTTATTTTAACCACTCCTAGTACATGCTACTTCAGTCCAGTTTCTAGAACACTATTTTAAATCTTCCAGTTGCGTATTTTAAATAAGGACTAAACTTCAGGCAAATGGCAGTCCTGATGCCCAATTACAAAAGAAAACAATCACATGTCATAACTGGAAAGGCACATGAAACAAGTACAGCATATACCACAGCACACTGAATTGCTTACAGTAGGACACAGCTTCAGTTTCATTAGTAAATCACTGGGGATTTTCCTCTTTCTACCAAACATAATTTGTGAATGAAAAACATTCCTACAGTTATTTAAGTGTACCAGAACTTTATGGCTTGAGTTTCATTATTTTATTAAACAGTATGTCATTAATTACCAATGGCATGTTTCTCCCATATACAGTATCTGAAGCTGTGTTTCACAGACGGAAGGCAGTAAATTCTGAATCTAAGATTAAAGAATGCAAATGATAGCTTGTGTTACAGTTTTTCAGAGTGTTACAATGTACACAAGACCATTATGCTGCCTGACGCTGTGTAGCATAATGTCAACAATTTACATTCATTTGCATTTCAGTACAAACCTTCTGTTAACAAGGAAGGTCAAAAGAATTCCCTAGGGAATAAGTCCAGGACAAGAATGTTTCTTCCTAAGTTTATGGCAAATCACAGATGCCTCACATTACATAACCACTCAATATAAAGTGAGTTTAAAACATTACAGTGTAGTTAAGGCATTGTTTTCAAGCTCTGTAAACTACAAATATTTTGTAGCACAGTGAAATCAGTATTTATATTTAAAATTTCTACAAATATGTAAGGAAAAGGTGACAGGAAATACTCAGCATTAAGAAATTACTTTCAACTGAGAGAAATCTTATCAGATGGATTTGAAAACCTTGTCAGATGGAAATCATTGTTCAAATACATATCTACAACTTTAGATAGACCTCCTGGTTTTTGTCTCTATTTTGGGCCTAGTCTATCAGAATTTGCTGAGTGCAGCTGTGAGAAAGCTTTTATGTTTCCTTAATCCTATTTTTAGTGTAAACAGTGGCACAAACTACAGGATTATTTTGCAGTCAGTGTGTTCCACCGTGGTCTTAGATTTTCCACAGAGCCTCTCAATTTATTTCTAGGACCAGAAAACAACAAGATTGAGGAACTTAGGGTCTTCCTAGTATTCTAGAACACGTAGTTGTTGAAAAGTATTGAGGTCACTACCAAAAACTATATACCAAAAGGCAGAGCAAGGTCTTCCAATTTATCTTGCAGCAGAAACATTTTGAGGCAAAAGATTTTTGTTGATTTTTTTCTGGATGGCTATTTGAAAGTTCCCGAAGTTCATAATTTTTAAGGAGCTAGGCAAGTTAAGTGCATCAGTTACTTGACCAGTGCAATAGTAAGCTGAAGGAAAAGTAGATAATGCATGTTACACAACCTTTGAAGTAACTGACTTTCTATGTCACCACATCAACATATTAATAAAATTTTCAATCATGTGTTTTTACCTTGATTTTAGAGAAGGAAAATAGGAAGCAAGCGTAGCTAAAATCAGATAGCTTAGTACTGATATACGTCATGTTATATAGAGAGATAAAGCAATGAAAAATTTTGTGAAGTTATATATACAATTTTTGTCTTTTATAGAACAAGTGAATTGTCTTTGATATGATGAAGTATGATGTTACATTATTCCACTAATGAATGGAATCATTTCAGATCTGAGCAGCAGAACTAGAAGTTAGCATTTTGTAGCAACTAGCTATAAATTGACTTTTAAGCTCCTTTGAACTTGGTGAAAACTGTTGCAATTACTTAAGGAGTGTGTTAAGTTTGTTGTGCCTTTTCCTACTTAGGAAGTGCATCTGTGCCTGGCTCTAAAATAGGAGAGAGATCTTTTCTGAGCAAGAAGTACATGATTTGATAACTGCAAGAAATCTTCTGGTTTTAAGCTCCCTCCAGACTGGTAAGTGATAAACTGCTTTACTACATCATGTCTTATTAATATAATTTATTAATCTAGTAATTCAGTTCAAGATGGCACTGTAAGTAGCCTAAAGGAATAAAATAAAAAGAGCATTGTGATAAAATGGTATCATTTCACCATTGCTGCAAATTTGAATGATAGCAGAAGTGAAATCCACACTGATGAACTGTTAGGTATCTCGCAGTGACATGGTTACTATATCTTTAGGCCAAAAGACACACTGCACTGTAAAGGAAAGAGTACTCCCACAGTTTTAGAAATATTAAACTATGCTGCATGACTGGACTGCCTTGACAGCACAGTCTGCCTGCCTGTAATAAATATGCAGCAGTTGTGAAGTCACCAGGTTGTTGAATCAGTCATGGACATACACAGAAATTTCTGAATTTCTTCCTTTCTCCTCAGCCAGATGGTCCTTTTTGAAAACAGCAAAAAAACTTGGAGCCATATGAACTATCATATTTCTCTCTTGATTTTTTGTATGGACCAGGGTGTCAAAGATGTACCCTTTTTCTTGTATGCAAAAACCAGAGGCTTCAGTTCCCAAATCCGAGAACCTCAAAAACCTGCAAAAATATAGCACAATTTTCCAGAAAAGCAGAAGAGTCTGCATACAGTGCTAAATACCATCCAGATTCAGCTGAAGGGGGCCTGAGAGCACTCAGATTTTTTGCCGTTGAATTGGAACTGATAATGTGGAACAAACACAAAGTCCATGTACCACAAGGCAACCAGAGCCTTCAGATGGCTGATGATTTTGGACTCCAGGAAGAGTAGAACCCAAAACTTTGGAGCTTCATAATACTGAAGCATCCCAGAACCATGATTATGGTACTAAAGGTGGTCTTTATTGTGGATACTTCTAGCCACTGCTGCAGAGGCTGAGGCATCCACAGAACTAACATGAACTCCAATTTCCCAGTTGTTTAGACCCAGGGATAATATTTTATTTCTTTGATGGTAGAAAAATCCACTGAAAGACTACCTTTCAGCATTTCCTGCAGTGAGTCCTCTTTAGAACTTTTGAGGTGTGAGGGGTTTTCATATTTTTTAGATTTTTTTAAATGTAAACCAAAATTATATTCAAAAAATGAAATTACTTCCAAAATGAGATTCTTCCCCCATTCAAGTTATGCAATTGTCTATCTATTGTACTTCAGTAATTTCCATGTAAACAAAATGAGATTGTGCAGCACTGCACCAGCATTCATAAAGGTTTACCAAAATTTGTTGTTACTAATGAGATAGAATTGCTACATACCATGGCATTTTTTTTTTTTAATTAAATGTTCACTTAACACTCTATATGCCCCAATGTTACCACCACTTTTTCCACAGGTTGCAAAGGGATTTATGTCCACTAACTTGATGACAATGCAGTCTACACTGGAAGTAGTCCATGATAACTGAGATCCCTTACAAGTTAATTTACTATGCTTACCTTCATGAAGCTACATTGGATCAACAGTATATGACTGGTTTGTACTAGTTTACTATCTATATGATTATATGGTCGACTTAAAAGAAGAAAAATATGGACTTAATTTTTTTAAAGAAAAATCTATATTTCTTTCCTCTACCATAACAAAATTCTACTAATTAATTAATGGGATCTTTAACAGTGATATAGAGAGTTACAACATTCTGATCTGGCTATTGCAGTGATAAATGTCTTATTCACAATAAATGGTAATGCACCATGTAATCACCATGTCCTATCACAAAAAGTTCTACTGCCCTTAAAAAAAAAAAGAAAGAAAGGGAAAAGAAATGTTTTTCTTTCCTTAGATGAACAAATTAACCCAAAGGCAAGTATCCAGTTGTTGCTGGCATTTTGTTATGGGTCAATGACAAGTACTAATAGTGTAGTGTCTCTTAAAAGTTGTGCAATAATGCTTTATGATGAAAAATATGATTATTTTTAATTTAATGTAAAAAAAGATATTTTGTGTTTTCTATACTTGCATTTTTGCGATGAATTTGGTTTTTTCCTTATATATAGCAGTATTGTTTCTTAGTTCAATTATTATCCTCTTTCTCTCTAAACCTGAGTATACTTTAAAAACTCTTTTAATATTCTACAGCAGGAATATGAAACACACAATTAAAAACTGTTACCCTGACCAATGCCAGTAAAACATCCATGCGTTTGTGGAGCTCCTCTGCCAAGGACTAGGGAGATATAGTTAATTGCCTGATCAGATTTTAGGTTAATTTCTACTATAGTGTATGCACTAAAAACAATTTATATACCCACATTTAACTCATTAAAACCAAAATTATTAGTTTTAACAGGAACTCTAATAGTAAATGAGTGGGCTCCTAATAAAGATGAAATGAAAAATGAAAAAAAAAAAAAGAAGTCATTTTATTAAGATTAGAAAGCAATGCTGCAAAATACATTTCAACACTTCTGTGAAGACCGTGGGCTTTGCTTCATTACATGACTTCTGTCTGGAAATCCTTCACAGCAAAAATGTAATGACAAGAATCAATAAACTAATATCATAGGAAACATTCATGGTTCTGCTCTTATTGAAGCTGCCCAACATTCCTGAGCCTTCTTCTCTGCTAACAAATGGGCAGCAGTATTTTTCCTCATATAGATCTGAGAAATAATTCTATTACAGCTGCTTCTCTTGCTAACTATCCTGGTTTCAGCTGGGATAGAGTTAATTGTCTTCCTAGTAGCTGGTACGGTGCTGTGTTTTGAGTTCAGTATGCAA
>JAVJGG010000090.1:28698227-28735368 GCA_035590195.1 Aviceda cuculoides
AGCTGAAAAGTCCTTGATTTTAGACCAAACACTACTTAGCAACAACTGAAAACATCAGGGTGTTATCAACATTCTTCACAAACTGAACTCAAAACATAGCACTGTACCAGCTACTAGGAAGACAATTAACTCTATCCCAGCTGAAACCAGGACAGAGGTTTAAGTAGAACTGGAGGTGTTCAGTACTTCATGCAATCTACTTGTTTGCAGGATTTTATGTAGAGTTATACATGAATGAAGAGGGACAGAGAAAAGGAATGTAATTTCCCTTCACTGATATGCTTTAAAAACATTGGAGGACAAACTATCTCCTAAAGATCTCTATGTCCTAAATGGGATATAGAAACATAATTCCATGTGGGCATAGATATATGTCTGAAGAGAAGTGCTGGAAAGACTCATATCTAAATGCCACCAGTCTTTGCAGATATGGATCCTGGCTGAATCTCTCATTTCATTATTAGTCTGTGCATTGTTTATTTAGCTAAAGTGTGATTCTACCATGTTCTTCTTTCTTCCATTAGACTTTTTTTATGTCTTCCTCTAGCTGTTATAGAATTTCGCAGGAGATAATTCATTGGGATATTCTTTTTCCACTGTGACAATAAATTAAGTAGACACCACTGAATATATTTTCTCTTTCCCTAATTCTGCAAATCTGTGGAACATTTATAAAGCTGTAATTTTCCAGAATATATTTTTTGTCATATTGTCAATTTATGGCACCAGAAAAATAGTTGATGCTCACATAAGTGTTTACAGTATACCTAGTCTGCCAAGGTTTGAATATAATGTTATATCTTCAGAGCATATATTCAAAGCATACTGTACAGTGACTGAAATAGTTGGTTTGGCTTTCCACACTGACTCATGGCAAGCACCTCTAAATTCTTCATTTTTTTCCTGAATCACCATTTTTCTTAGCAATGATATCCACAGTTTATTGTTCCTGTCAATTTTGAGTTTGCATATGACCACAATGGCCATTTTTGACAAGGAATGTTTTTTCAAACTTATGTCAAACTCTAGAATGAAGGATTTGGGTGGGAAGGCATCTTGCTCTACATCTCCTTTGAGCATTTGCCCTATATACCCTTTGAGAAATATTTTCTTCAACCAAATAATAAAAATAATTTCAAAAATTATTAAACTGTCATAAATCAACCTCCTTCGTGGTGTGGTGGTTTTTTTTTTTTTTCTTTCCCACAGGTATCATGAACCTATGTATCCACAGATTTTACTAAAAATTTTATGTTAAAATTTGAACAATATCTGTACTTCATCAGCAGGGCACTCGACTTCCAAAAATAAGAAATGTCTATGAAAATTAAAATGCTTCAGAACAGTAATGTAATCATAAAAATTGACAATTTTTTTTTGTAAACCATTCAGCAGAAGCTAAATCTCACTAAATTCTGTCCTCATTGTAGTTACTGTTTCATTTACTTCAATATGAATAGTGTTGTACATGTATGGCACTTTCTTCTGAATAGTTTGACTGTAGTCAATAATACCACTTATGAAAGCTGAAGCAAATAAACTTAGGTATGAGTGAAACTGGGCCTAAACAAAGATGAGTTTCTAGGATGTGATTATGTCCTTCTGGTCCATACGTAGATGTTTTCACCAAAGGAAGATGCTTTCCTTCAGTGCCTTGTCAAAAGGCACATACTCTTCTCATATTAGGGAATGTCAGCCCTGGGAGATATCCCTGGAAATGGATATATGCATATGTCATCGGCGGGGAAGCCAGGTGGAATTAATGCTGTCTGAGCTTACACAACAATTTCTGTAACACATGAAGACCATATTGTAACACCTCCATCCTATTAAAAGGCTATGGGTTATGCTTCTGCACAGGTTATTGTGTAGTATGAATTCTGACATTTCTGCAAGATTGTTGAAGAAAAGAAGAGGACTAGGAAGCTTTGGATTTGCAGCTATACTGTGTGCTGGAAAGGTGATGCAAGGGGACATGTCCAGTACTGAACGCTAAATCATTCCTCATCACCCTGTAATGCACACATTACTTTCTCATAAAACAGTGGTGCAGATAATGATGTGATCTTTTATGTTGCTGTAATCAAAGTTGAATTTATAATATTCTTCATAACCTGTGATAACTACATCACACGTGTGGAGAGCCAATTACAGGTACCTTTTTCTCTTTTATGCATAGTTAAAAACCATAATTAATAATAAAATACACTCAGCAATTTTATACCTCTATTACTTCCCATTAAAAATAACAAGCTGCAACAGTATAGAAGGTGACCTATTTCCTGTGACAGTCAGACCCAATGCACCATTGACCAGAACCATCTGGAAATGCTCTGCCAAAGCAAATACCACGTTTTTAAAGTCTATGCCACCAACTCGATGCACGGCTTCCCAATGAGAGTAAAAACTGACAGCTAAGCCTAGGCTTCTACACGCCACAGATGTAAGGAATCCCTAATTATGTGTCAGTGCAGTGTCAGCCCTCAGGTTTCAGTAGCTTCACCTCAATGGAGAGAACCCAGCTGCCACAATTTTGATATAATTATGAATTTGCAATACTGGTGTTACTATGAGGCCCACCACAGAGCAAAATCTATGGAATTCAATCCTATTATGTAATAAGATTTGTACATCCTACCTATAAAATAGGTGAATATACACGAGAGAGGAATATAGACAAAGAAAAAACGAAGGGAAATGCTGAGAAAATAATAAGTTATCATTACTCATACTTCAGTGACCATATCAGCTTTGTGTATACCCACAGTTCAGTTTATACTATCTAGCACCATTGAGCCTCATTATTCCAGGAAACTGATATAAAATTTTAAAAAAGAACTGATTTCTAGCAGTTTTGTGTTTTTTACATCTAGAAAAGCTTTCTTCATCCTGTTCAAGCATAGCTTAACAAAGAAGTATGTTCGCATGCTGTAGTGCAGAGGCTGGTACATCTTGGAGAATATTGCTGCCAAACTGGGTGTGTTGTGAAATCAGGGATTTAATTTGATTGATAGGGTGTAATCTGAACATGTAACAGCCTAACTGCTATTGAGTTTTACCAACGTTGTGCCAAAAGATTTTTTTTCCTTTTTTTAGAGGGATTAGAAGAAGAAATATGAGGCTGCTTTGGATGTATTTATTCTTAATTCCTCTCCATTATGAGGGACAACTGAAGAAATGTGATTTGTGATCTAAAATTGATACAACAGAAGGAATGATGGAATCACAGAATCATGGAATTGTTGGGATTGGAAGAGACTTACAAAGTTCATCTGGTCCAACCTCCTTGCTCAAGTAGGGTCATTTAGAGACAGTTGCTTAGGAAATTTTTATGAATAAATAAAAATTTTTAAAAAAAGTGAAAATGGGATTTTCTCTCTATTACCTTTTAAGTGCTTTTTGGCAAATTACTTAAAATTTGTTTAAATTTGAAATGATAATATGACAAAATGGATTAACTCATTAAGGTGAGGTTTACTTTCGTACTTGACTTCCTAACCATCCCTGTGATCTCAGGGTACCTGTTAAGCTTTTGTGATTTTGCAATGCATTTTAATCTCCAAAATCTAAAGTGGACACCAGACCTGAATACCTATATTTTCTTAAACTGAATCCTGAAGAAAAATCTGAAATGCGATCTTTGATATTACTGCTACCAGCATCCCTTTTTCTCTGTCCTCTTTCTTTTTCTTTAAAAATATAGCACCTAACAACTGAAAAATATACCAAAAACCTGGGCAAGTTGGATAAATTGAGCAAGGCATTTCTTTTTGCAATATTGCTCATGAACATAATACCAGAAATGCAACTAAAATTGATGTCTTGCCTAGTAGGTGATAAAGCACTTGAACAAGTATGTCCTTCTCCAGAGGCAAGACTGCAAGTAACAAGCATGCCAAAAAAAAGGAGCTGCATGTTCTGTCTTCACTTCTTTTTTCTCTATGTTAATTTTGCTTTGTCTTCAAAATATCAGGATCTGACCTGAACTTCTGAGGCCCACAGAAAAATCTCACATTAATTTCTACTCTTCAAAGGGACAGCATTTACCATGTTTACAATCTTAGTAAAGAACTCCAGACTTTATACAAAAACTTTTAATCTAAAAATAAGAAAATAAGTATATTACTAGAAAGATTCAATATCTTGCAACTCGAATACCTCAACTTCCTTGTCTCTCCCCCCAAATATTTTTAAATAGTTAGAAATTGTTCTAATTATTTTGTTATGACACAAAATATACCATAATCTCTTCCTGTGTTATTGTTTATGGCAGATTTCAATACCAACAAAATAAACACTGATAATGAAAAAAAAACCCCACAGAAAAATGAAAAGCAAACCAAAACAGACAGTGACAATTAAGGATCTTTACAGAGATGTTCCACAGCATCAGTGAAGTAGGAGGAAACCTGGTAAGGACAGAGCCATGGAAGCCCAGAAAAGACAAAATATCAAGAAAAGAAAATCAGCTGCGTGAAAGCCAGACAGCAGGGTGAGGAGGAAGAAAGTACACTACTTTTGAGATAAGCTAGGAAGAGTTATACATGTTTAAGTGATTTCAATTCTGTTACTTGATAGGAAAGAATTTAAAAGAATATTCTAGAAGAGGAACTCAGGGCCCTCATCATAAAGGATTGCCTTAAAATCAGGCAGAGCAGATTTTAGGGCTAACATATGGTTTGCTTTGTACATCTGCAGTTCTCTGAACCTCTGGGATATAGTTTTCATGGCTTCTAGATTCTTTGTTCACAAGCTGGAAGATTGGAAATCCTGGACCCATGGCACCTGGATTCAGAAGAGGAAACTAAAAAGGCCCAAGGGTTCTTTTCAGCTTCATGGTTCGTTCTTGTCAGCAGGAAGCTTGGAGACTTGAGCTTTTTTCAAGTTTTATTTTATCAAAATTATTTTTCTATTGAATATATTTTACTTATGGGTATAACAAATAAATCTTCTGTATTAAAATTACAGAGAACCTCTTTTACCCACTATTTTAGACAAGAGATAAGATTTAGTAATCACTGCCTAGATCTACAGTAGCAAGTATTTTACTACAACTGGAGGAGACCTGTAGAGTAATGGAAAGGACCCTATGTCCAACAGCATACACATTTCAGGAAATTTTACTTCAGGCATCTAGTCTGTGTACACTCACTGGTGGTTGGATCACACTGAGTGCAGTACTGGACTGTACTTCTCTGTTTAGCTCCATCTGAACGAATACAACTCTAAGACTGCTCTGTAACATGAGAGTGAGCAGTGCTGATCAGTAGATTTGTGTTAAAAGCATATTCCTTACCCAAACTAAAGTAGTAACATAGATACAGCTGTTGCCAAATTACCTGACTACCAGAATGATTTTAAGATACTTGAGACTTCTATACATTGCTATGTAGTACACCATTAAGCTTCCTTATATGCAGGTGATCAGAACAGCATGCAACACACAGATTTTTTGATAGATGACAAAGTTTCTGAAGCTGAAGTAGAAACATCTAAATGTCACTAAGATATTTTTTGTAGAACAAAGGCATTTATAACAAACTGAACTATGGGCCCGTAAAATGATATGGGTTTTTTAAGTAATTTCACTGTTAACATGTAATTATCCTTAAAAGTTTGATAGTTTTAAATAATGGTGTGATACTGCCTGAGAGATAACCATTCAACAGATGTAAATTGGCCCTGTTAAAGAGATTGGCTGGCCCAGACTCTTACAAATTGGTTGAGGATTTTCCTTATTAAGATATTATATTTTCCCCAACAGTAAAGTTAAAATCTACAAAGGAGCAGAAGCTGACCTTTGTTTCTTACTGATGGTTTGTTCTATGCTTCCTTGGTCTTGTGAAACACACAACTCTACAGATCCTTTCTCAGTCATCGTCAATATCTTGCATTTGCTCAGCGCCCTTAAACCTTCAGAAGGGAAGGCACAGAGCACAGACATCATGCTAAAGGCCTAGACCTCAATTTCATTTTCAAGGCTCTTCACAATTGTCTGTTCTTATTTCAAAGTCCATACTTTTGAAATGTTTAACCACATACTTAAGCACACAAAAGATGCTTATAGCTTTCAAAGAATTTAAAAATATGGTTAAACATGAAAGAAAATATCAATGGAACTTTGCTTGGGATAAATACACTCTTCCAGTTTGTCATTTTTAAGAAACATGATAGATTGGTGTCCTTAATTATAATAAAGAAGAGTTTTCTTGATTCTGTCTGAGCTATTGATGATGTGTCCTTCTGTTGAGCAGATTATATTCACCATTATTAGCTTTTATTTTGATAAGCATAAAGTAGTTGTTAATCCCTACCTATATCCTTATCATTTTCTCACTTTTGCCAGTACAGTTTTTGTGGAGCTATGCTTCTAATTGACTTGGTGAACTTTTTCAGATCATTAATAATTCATCGAAAAGCAGTTATAAATTATCATCACTGTGAATTTCATTCTCTCATGGTAAATGTTAAATTTCATTTGAAGAGAAACAGAATTCATGATGAAAGGACTAAAATCTTGGTCATTGAAACTCCTATTGTTTTCATCTACTTCACTTATTATTCAAATTGTTTAACCTTAAAGAAAGTACTGAGAATGCATTAGGTTTATCTTACTATTCACAAGATTTCAGAAATATAATGGCATATAACTCTTTCTGTGAAGTAAGAAATTAACAAAGTAAAGATTTGATAGTAGAGACTAGAATAGTGATTTCAGCTGAGAGTCAGTTGTGAATAACTAATCTCAGGATCAATCCAGAAATAAAGATGGGGATGTTCAGCAGAGTGAGAGCAGACAAATTAGTGACAGGAGTAATGATTCAGCTGCTACACACTTTCATTGTAATCAGGGATTCTTGCATGGTTGAAAAAACAGCAATCTAGAGAGCAACACAGGAAATTCAAAATTAATTAAAGATACGTCAGAAATAGGTGCAAAACCTCAAACTGCTGAGGGAAGAAAATACAAATAGCATGAATGAAAATAGCATAATAGGAAAAATGAGCTCAAAAGGGAAAATTCAGTATATGAGAGATTATAATGAAAAGAATTAAATACACTGAGAAATATAAAAGAACAACGGAATTTACACTGTTGTTGATTTACTGGTTCTGTGGTACAGTGAAATGCTTTTTCTGATAAGATCAATAATTTAATACAGGCAACAACTGACAAGACAGGGGAAAAAAAGGAAAAAAAAAGGCGCAGCAACAGGAGTTCATATCCCAAGAGTCCTTCTGTAAGTAGCTGGAATAAGTTTCTTCATTTACAGGTGAGGAGTTCAATGAAGTCCTCCCAGCTAAAAACATCTAATAAGATTTTTTACTTTATTGATTCCCCAGCTGAGCAGCCTAAAAAATGTAAGACATTGCTTAACAGAAAAAAAGCTATCTTATTTTTTTGAAAAAAAGGAAAATGAAAAAAAGTCGATAGATGAATTCTTAGCAGTCCAATTTCACTGGGCTTCCTTGCTTACATAGAGACAATCTTATGGAAACTCACGAGGCTAATTCTATGAATAATATAATGTGTTGTTACCACTCAGTGGTTTGTTTCTAGTTATATGTATGTGTGCGTATATATATGTGCAATCAGCTGCAATAATTATGAACAAGAACTTGCAAGGTGGTATTTTGAAGAGATATTGGATTTAGCATTTCAGACAGTTTCTGAAATCTGTTCATTTCTACCTATTGCTGCCAGCCATTCATTTTTGTCCTGTACTGCAGTTACTTCCCTCATTATAACTCATTAGTTAAATATGAAAAGAAGGAAAAAAATCAAACCAAACAACAAACCCAAACCAGACAGAAAATAAGCAATCCAGATTAAAAATAACATTTTGGATAAACAGTTATTTTTAACCTTAATCAGTTTGGTAATCTGGTATAGTGTGGGTTCTCAAAATTGTAATAACACATTGAGGCAGCAAGCAGTGACATGAGAAAGAGATCAGACTTAAGTTTGCTTTACTGCTAGAGACTGGATTTCATCAAACTGCTTTTCAGAAGAAAGCCTTTTATTAATATCCTTCAAAACAGCTGTCATACTGGTGAGAGTAAATATTTTTTCTGTAAATCAACTGATTGTACTGTCACAGAAACCAGTATGTTTCTAAAAAATATTTTAAAGGACCCTTTATGTCACCCTCGTGAACATGTCACTGTAACGAACTCACCTCTCAAGTTCTACTCCGTAAGTCCACATCCAGTATTTCTTGTCTCTACTAAACCATGTTAACTCTCTTTCCAAGGATGTTATAGCTTGTAGTGATCTGAAAGTTCTTCATTCTCCTCTGAATCATTAATCTGTGTCTTGCTTTCTAAGGATACAGCAGAACACATTTTATAGCCATAATACGTAACATGCCAGGATTATCTTACCTATTCCAAAATGAAGGAGAGTAAATACAATATCACTACATTTATTGGCAAGTCTTTTTCTTTTTTTATGTGTTACCATCTTTATATGCATACCTCATCAATAAATGAGATTTAATTCCAAATGTGAATTTAATTCCATAGAATGAGAAATAGAATTTGTGTTCAGGAGACATTTGTTTGTGAGCTACTTAATGCAAATGTTCACTAGATGCAGAAATACATGTGAGAATAAGTAATTATAGTTAGGTGATTAGTTTTCTTTTGGAAAATTTGGCTGGTTGTATTTTAACTTTAATATTTCTTCAAAATTATGGTAGTTGAGAAAATATCAATCATTTTTCCAGATGGAGATCAGTGACAAGTGTTGTCCCTCAGGGTCCGTATTGGGACCAGTACTGTTTAATATCTTCATCAGTGATACAGACAGTGGGATCAAGTGTGCCCTCAGCAAGTTTGTAGGTGACACCAAGCTGAGTGGTGCAGTTGACATGCCTAAGGGATGGGATGCCATCCAGAGGGACCTGGGCAAGCTTGAGAAGGGGGCCTGTGTGAACCTCATGAGGTTCAACAATGCCAAGTGCAAAGTCCTGCACCTGGGTTGGGGCAACTCCCAGTATCACCACAGGCCTGGGGATGAAGGGGCTGAGAGCAACCCTGTGGAGAAGAACTTGGGCTACTGGTGCATGAAAAGCTGGACATGTGCCAGCAAGGTCCACTTGTAGCCCAGAAAGCCAACTGTATCCCAGGCTGCATCAAAAGAAGCGTGGCCAGCAGGTTGAGGGAAGTGATCCTGCCCCTCTACTCTGCTCTGATGCAATCTCATCTGCAGTACTGTGTCCAGCTCTGGGGTTCTCAGAACAAGAAAGACGTGGACCTGTGGGAGCGGATCCAGAGGAGGGACACAAAAATGATCAGAGGAATGGAAGACCTCTTCTATGAGGAAAGGCTGAGAGAGTTGGGGTTGTTCAGCATGGAGAAGAGAAGGCTCCAGGGAGACCTTAGTGTGGCCTTTCAATACTTAAAGGGGGCTTAATAGAAAGATGGGGACAGACTTTTTAGTAGGTCCTGTTCTGACAGGACAAGAGTTAATGGTTTTAAACTAAAGGAGGGTAGATTCAGACTAGATATAAGAATTTTTTTACAGTGAGGGTGGTGAAACAGTGGAACAGGTTGCCCAGAATAGTGGTAGATGCCCTATCCCTGGAAACATTCAAGGACAGGTTGGATGGGGCTCTGAGCAACCTAATCTAGCTGAAGATGTCCCTACTGATTGAAGGGGGGTAGGACTAGATGACATTTAAAGGTCCCTTCCAACCCTAACTATTCTATGATTCTATGTTTTCTATTCTCTGTCAGGTAATGTAACACTACATGGCAGTCCATTTACCTTTAATTAACAAATTATTTCCTTCATCTTTGAAGTCTATAACATACAGATGAAAAGATTAATTCTTATTATTTTTAGATTATGTATTCTATACAATGGCATATTACATGGTAGCTGTCATGATATTCTCAAGCATTATTTAAAATTCATTATTATAATATTATTGATGTCTCCTGGAGACAGTGGGTTTCACAGATTAATTATACACTATAAAAAAATCACCCTTTCTAAAACTATTGTTAATTAATATTGTTATGTTTAAATCTCTAATCACATTTTTAGAATGGAAAAAAAAGTGATGACACTTTTGGTAGACATGGCATAATTCTGAACACAAATGAGGATAAGCAATTTTGTCCTTCCTAATTTTTCATCTTAAACTGTTGTCATCTTACACTAATTGTAAATGCTGGGGGGTTTTTTGTTTGTTTTAAATCTTTTTATCCTTCCCAGTCAGTTTAATTCCTCACTTCTTTTTTCTCTTGTTGTTACACATTGCCATGGAATCCCCCCAATCTTAATATTAATCTTAACCTTCCTTATAATGAATTATTATAATTTATACAAAGAAAGGATACCACACAGACTGGTAATAGTTAATAAGATAGAACACAATCAGACTGGCATGCAGCTGCTTACACTAGTACAGATTATGTCCCCACTGGAAAAAGGATGAACTAAAATCCTTGTGAGGCTGTTACACATTTATGACTCTGAGCATGCCAAGAGTTATACTGGAAGGTCTACTGCAATAAACACCTGCCCCTCAAACCAAATGGTATCAGACTGGAATAAATATTTTCCCATAGCCAGTCCAAACTGTCTTGGCAGTGCAAATTTCATTCCTGACAAAAGAAGGGAAGTAATAGAAAGACTTTAAATGGTCAGTGTGGCTTAAGGGAAATAACAGAGTTGGAGTGCTACAAAATATAATGGGGAATATCCCTTTTCCATTATTTCATCCTTTTCTCTCTCTCCTCTTAAGCATTCAGCACAGAAGAAACCAACCAAGGAACCATCCTTTCTTTAGTCCCTATACACAGTCACTCATCATTCCCCATGGAAATATCTATGAAGTACTTCATGTAAACCATCTCTTTGTACTGCTGGCATCTTCTGCCTCTGCAACCAACACCTCCTGTGGAGCTGCATCAGTCAAGAAACAGAGGTGGATTACACTTACTAGAGGACCCTCAAAAGGAAAAGAGAGGCTTCAAGGACTGGAGGTTGTGTAGGATGGAAGCAGGAGAGGGGAAAAGTAACTTCATCCTATCAAGGAACAGCAGCTGCTGTCCCCAGATATTGTTGTCCCTTCCATGACAGCAAACAAATTTGGGCTAGTAGAGTTGATCTCAGCTTCCTTCATGGGATGCACAACAGATACGCTGCTAAATTCACTTTTGCTTACTACCTTGAGATAGTTCTGTAACTGCCATATGGAGGCAATACCCAAAGAAATGAGTTTTGAATTTCCACTGCACTGAAAGTTGCACAGCCACTTGTATCAGTGCTAAGCAAATCTAAAAATGTTGTAAATCAGAACAGTATTAATACCTGGAATTGACAGTAAGAATTCCTATTCCTATATCCCAGGTGCAAAAATCAAGCAAAAAAACATCATGCCCCTGAAAATTATAAATTCCTGACTACAGAGAAATGAAAAAAACATCTGTGAGATGAGCTAATCCCCCTCCTGCTCACTCCCACAATTTTTGATTAATATTTAACTGATTAATAATTAACGTAATTAATTAATTAATTAACTGATTAATATTTATTATATATAGAACAGGTTTCATGTTAAGTTTTGCTAGCAATTGCTGTCACCATGCTCAAAATCTATTGACATCAGTACCATGTATAACTATCCCTCTCATTTCAGCAGCAAAATATGTTTGCAGAACTTTATTTCACATTTTTTCAATTCTATGCAATATAGTTTCACACTTCTTTCATTCACTGTGCTATATGAGATTTTACACTATGATGAGTAAACCTTGCTACATTTTTCAAGAAACCCTCCTGAGCCGTGAAATCTTAAGCTGGCTTTGACAGTAATTTCAAGGAGTTTCTGGCATCCAATCATCCATAGTTGCCATGTCACAAATCACACATCACATAGAATAAATAATAATCTTAACTAGATACCTTTAAACCAACCAGGTTTAAAAAAAAAAAAAAAAAAAAAAAAAACCCCAACAAAACTACTCTATTATTCTATGATAACTTAAAAGAAAAGAAGTTCTTTTATTTATAAGAAAACTAATTAGAATTAATGATTTGAAAATTCTGACCTTTCAAAAATAGCATGATTGGTTTTTTAACCTGCTAAACTGAGAAATGTCCCAGAAAAGGTTCATCCATTACACTTTGTACCTATTTCCCTTGTGAGTTGGAAACAGACAAGGTAGCAGCGGGGGAAACTTAGATTCACAATTTGGATTTGAAAGACAAGTAGTTACATTAAAATAGTTTTCCCTTATATTAGGCCAGATCTTATACCAATTAACATCACAGGAAAAACTCCCAGTAACATTCTGCTTAAAAGGATTTTTTAAAAGCTGGATTTTTGTAAATCAATGTGTATCTTTGACTTATTTTAAAGAAAAAACTATGGGTATTAATGTTTTAATCTTTAGCCTCATTATAACTAACCTGTACTTGAAAGGACACACAGATCCCCCAAAGTATAAATGTGACATCTATTTTAGTATTCATCAGCAACATCTGCATTTTAGTAGCTATGCCAATGAAGCATCATTATAAAAAACAAGTAAAAACCCAAACATCGTCTCGCTTACAAAATATGTCTCTCCCCGCCTCTCTTCGTATCTTCCTCTTTTTCTTTCCTTTTCCCTTTCCCTTTCTCCCTCTCTCTCCCCCACTCTCTCTCCCTCCCTCACCACCCCCCTCCCCAACAAGTCTTACTATTTGTAATACAAGTGCATCACTCACTGCATGTCAATCCCATGAACAGATCAATTTGGGGATGTTATCAAAGAGTGATTCAGAGCTTCTGGGAAGGAAGCAGTTGGCTTTGGCCAGGTGCTTAGCTAGTTCAACTGAGCCCAGTTAAGTTAGAGGCTATCACTCCACAGGGAATAACGACTGATTATAAATTTGCAGATGTTGGAGGCTTCTGAATCCAGTAGCCTAACAGATGTGAGGCTACTGTCCCCAGGTCCTGCTGGCAGTGAGGCTGAGCACACACTTCTAACAGGCATACACACACACACACGCAGAACCAGACAGATACATCCTTTCCTTTACTGTTTCATCACGAAGTGAAAATGTTGGCATGAGGAATCCTAAGTGAATGGAGGAAAACGGCTCTGAGGGAAATCTGAGGTTATTCAGTAATACATTTGAGGTGAGGAGGGGGAATGAGAAACACATCACTTCAGTGCCTTCTGGCCTAACAGAGGAAGTATGCTGAGAAGCGCTTCCAAGCAGCTTGCAGATGAGGATGCAGAAGCTACACTCCACTATGTTTACTTCATGATTCATCATCACAGAATATGCACCCTATAAACTTTGAGACAGAATTTATGAACAATAAGGTTTTTCACCTCCTTGATTGATTGTATCATCTGTGGACCACCAATGGAAACAAGGGATTTTAATGAATCACAGAGACAAATATGTTTTCACTGCCCTAGTATAATAAACCAGACATAACTCTGTATTTGCAATGTACCCATTATGTTATATGAGAATGTATCCTCCTCACATTACACAAAATTGATAGAACAGACTTCTCTTTTTATTGGTAAGGCTGGTAAGATAAAAAGAAAGAACAGTCTTTTATGCCATAAAGACTTACTTCCTGTTAATATTTTTCAAACAGTTCATTACTGTTTATGATAGCACAATTTGCATAAAACACTGAATGTACACACATGTAAGAAAACCCCCAAAAAATCCTGTCACAAAGGAACTGGGATCCAGCTGATAATACAAATGAAAGTAACTGAAACAAATGTGGAAATTAAAATTGAAATACATTAAAATATAACAATATCTATATAATACACAGAACTGATTTTTTAAATGTATTTATTTTAGAAATGACCAAAGTGTCAAACAACTTTGTTTAAGTGCCTTATTTCAATGGATCTTTCACTGCCAGCTCTGGATGGCATTTCTTATAAGAAGGCTTTTCAATGGAAACTTGCTGGGAATATGGAACGTTTATGTGGGATATGGAGGATCTGAATGGAGGTATTTGCCCCAAAGCAAACGCATCAGAGACCTTAACCCAGGTTGCAGATGTATGTTCTAATCATCAGACTATTGGCTGTTCTGAGAGCTTATGTAAGGCTTAGGATTTTTTTTTTCTTCATCTAAAGGCCCAAGACTTGATTTAATACAGATTGACGTTGTTTTCGAACATCACTTTGTTTCTGCATCTCTGTTCTTTTCCAGCCAGCTCAACTAATAACTTCTAAAATTATAGCAAATCCTCTTGTAGTTCAGCCAAATTAATGTTTATTCACCAGAGAGAAGAACATTCTGCAGAGACAAGGACAGTAGACATACAGCTTCTTTACTGTCTTTATCAGAGAAGCTACAGTTTCCTTCACTAAACTGTCCTAAAGGTCTGCATATTTTTAAATTTTTTTTGCAGATATACATATTTATATAGATAGCCTTCCATACTTATAGCTGAATTCTTGGGGGAGAATACAAAAAATAAAAATTGATACTATTAAGCACATAAAGCTTGAAATCAAATGTTTTCTCTCTTAACTCTTCTGAATAGTTGAATTACTTTTGTATTCTGATGAACTAGAAAGAATCCACAAACTCTCTGTCACTTAGATCATTTATCTAAAACATTAGCTGTCAGGACCTGACATGTCTTAGAATTTTTATATTCCTTTTCATGGGGCTATGAGGATCAAAATGAAGATCATGGAAACATAAGCTAGATAGCTTGTGTATGGATGGGGCATGGGAAGAGTAAGGCACTCTTAGTTAGAGGAAATGGAATGCACTCAAGTAGAAAATAAAAATAACATCCCCACATGCTCTGTCAACACCTTATCATACTCATTAGTCCTGCTTTTATCACCACAGATCTAGCACGAATGCAACAAGAATTCTGAAGACCTCAAATACCATGCAGCATCCAGGTATTCAGATGAAAACAGAAAAAAAAGAGAGCTCAACATTCTCCTTTAAAATAATACAATTTATCATCCTTTCATTAGAACTAGATTTACCTTTTTTTATTTCTTTTTCCCAAATGCAATTTTGTGTAAAGGAATACAAACTTTGTGATTTAATATCTTTACTACTTTGTTTCTGTGTATTTCTTGTAAGATTACAAGTTGCATGTTTTCTGTGTCTTCTTTGAGCCACATTTAGGCAATCTCTGTAATAAATTTTTACATCTGCATCTTCATAGAAATGAAAGAATTTAACTGCACAACTGCCACAATGAAAAGTGTGTGACTAAACTTCCAGGCAGTTTTCAAAAACTCAACATTCCTCCATTTATTCCTTTCAATCTTCTGAACAGTACAGCCCAACAAGGAAGCAGTTTAATTCCCTTCCCTAAAACACTTGGCTTTGGACTTGAACGAACATCAAGCATGCATCAACTTAATGATTACAAGAATTTAAAACTAAAATGTTTGAAGTTCTTGTAATGATTTTTACTATAGAAAGCAAATACTTCAAGTTTTTCTCCATAAATAGTTTTAAAGAATAAGAAAGGTAAGATTTTTCCATATTCTAGCAACCAGCAATTAAGTTATTTATTCCAGAAGGATAGCATTTATTTTTTATAATTCTGACTGAAGTTTAGCCTCCCATTATCTAAAAGACAAATTTAGCTCATTAAGAAGATTTCAAAGAATTAGGCCTAAATTATATGTGGTATCACCACATGTGATACCACTGTTTTCTAATTTTCCCATTACCTTATTACTGGCACAGTAAAAGTACTGTTTTAACACGACCTTACAGTATCCAGTATTTGTTAGCTCTTCAACAATAGTCTGCATTGTTTGTATAATTATAAAATGAGCATTTTTATCTTATTAAGCTGAAAAAAACCCAGTTTTATTCTTACTGTTTGAATATGCAGTAGGTTTTTTATCTTTTGCACATTTTTTATTCTGTTCTTTTTAAATAAAAATTCTATTTATACACTATATCATGTAATATGTGAAATGGGGAAGAAATACAGCTTTAAACTTATGTTCTGAAACTTCCAAAATACTGATTTTCTATAACATGTTAAAAAGACTATGAAATGTCATTCACTTTGTTTTGTGACAGCTATCTAGAAGGATGTTTTATACTTTTGGTTTGTGACTCTTGAAATTCACTCAAAAGCCACAAATTACTGTAAACTAAGCTATAAATAATCTAACTCGCAGTTCATATCTTCTAGACTTAAGTCATGATTTCATTAACGGGTTACAAACTATTCTCTGCATTTCCTCTCCAGTGTACTTGTCTGCAAATGCATCATGACAGACATAATTGTACCCCAAACCGATCTGTCATCATCATTATTAAAAAATTCAAACACATATAAGGGAAGATAAAAGAAACTGAGATACAGTTAAACAATTCAGGAAAAAGAAAAATACCTTTTTGCTCACTAACTATTATCATTTTAGGGCTTGAACCAAAGATCATGAAAAAATGTACCTAAATTGACTTAAGTAGTTTGGGTCAAGTCTCTACAGGAACATTAATACTCACACATAAAAAAAATCCAAATCAAACAAACAAAAAGATAAAAGGAATCTTCTAAAAATGTTCATAGTCATTCAGCCTTTTTATTTGATAATACAATCAAAACTAAGGTCCAAATAACCATATTAAATTATTGTACCTTTACACTTCTGAGACCCATGTTATTCTCATTGTCACTGTAATTTGCTGTGATAGACAGTAGAGAGCACGTAGGTTATTCCAACAAAAGGATTTGAGTTTTGCCACTGGCAATTTCAGTTCTGCTCTTGGTGAACATGCACATGAACAGAAAGCCATCATTAATAATTTCAGTTATTGCATTCCTGCCAAGAAATAAATGTAAAGATTCAACCCTATCCTTCAGAAATAGCCTGTACTGAATTCCCAACAACGTTGGGTAATGAAGCTTGAATACATTTGTTTACTCATTTGGTGGCTACTTACTTCACTTCACACTGCAGACCTTTAAAGTCTAATATTTGTTTGAATAATAAATGGATTAAATGTGTTATTTCAAGCATTTTTTTCCTTTGCTCTAGCTGCTTCTTATACACAGATATGTTATTTTCTAATCATGCTTTTTATATATTAATATAGATATATATATTGTATATATCAGTACATAGGTTTTGTCTTGAAGTTCAGACAAGAATATCCTAGACCAGTACTCATAAACTCAATATGTTGTGTTGGGTTGTTTGGTTTTTGTTGGGTTTTTTTTTTCCTTTTTAATATAGTCTACTACTGCATTTAGAAAGCCAGCAAGATAATAAATATATACAAAAAAGATTAAACCAGACCAAATCAAGTGCTGGGGGAAGAACCTCCAGCTGGGCTGTGAATTTCATTTACCCTCTTCTCTAACCAACTACTGTAAGAGAACTGAAATTTAATCAGAAAATAGTGGTAGCAGGTAGGAATCCATTACAATCTTGTGGGATCTTTGAAGTCAAAAGTATTCATGAGCTATAGCTGTGTAGCTCATATTTAAAAACTTTTTTTCATGTTTTTATAATGTTACAAGAAAAAAAGGGAAAATCCTTCTCAGTTTTAGCATGGGGAAAAGGACAGGTAATTCTTCTACATGGACAATCACAGTGAGGTAAAGCACTAACAGTGGTTTCTAGATTGTCACTTAGCTTAATGTTTTCAAATATTCCTGGTTGATAATTTCTTTTCTTTTTCCTTCCTAAGTAAGATATTTACCTAAATTTCCCTAACTGCTTCACTTTTCACAACAGTGCTTTGACTAACATGGCAGAAAACCTTTTAAGATTTTCATAAAAAATGAGAAATATTTTTTTCCAAAAATTTACATTCAAATATAGACACAAACTAATATAACGTGGACATTAACTATCTTTATATAATTTTTCCTGACTCTTTTTTTTTTTTTTTTTTTGTTATTGTTGTTCTGATATTGATTTTTCTTCATACCGTATGGACATTATAATAAAAGATGAACCAATAAAATTTGATTATTGTATATAGCAGAACGGAAATGAGAGCTCCTGACTATAGCTTACAAAGGGGATGGGAGGATATTAAATTCTATAGAAATTTGTAGTTGCTTTCCCACTATTGTTAAATATGTTGCTAATTATCATGGGATATTAATATCTTGGTGTCTATCATCTTTTCTCATGAATCCTAGTCATTTTTAAATAGCTTTGAGATTCATCACAGCATTTTAATGAAATACTGTATCACAGCTTTTTGTTAGAATTCATCAGTAACTTTGCTCTCAAATGGGATTTAAAATACACCAACATGATTCTTTACCCTACCCTGGATGGAAGACACTAGTTACTGATTTTCTTTGCTTGGTTTTACATTTGCCTAAGAAAGAAGAGAAAACAAATTCTTTCAGTGAACTACACTTGGTGCATAATTAACAAAATAAGACCCTCCACAGCAGTTAGAATGAATAAAATGATGATGAATGTACCAGAAAACAAATATTTGGAACTATGTACATAGTTGTCGTGGTTAACCCCAGCCAGCAACTAAGCACCACGCAGCCGCTCACTCACTTCCCTCCCCCCCACAGTGGGATGGGGGAGGAAAGAAGTAAAACTCGTGGGTTGAGATAAGAACAGTTTAACAGAACAGAAAAGAAGAAACTAATAATGATAACGATAACACTAATAAATGACAACAGTAATAATAAAAGGATTAGAATGTACAAATGATGTGCAGTGCAATTGCTCACCACCCGCCGATCGACACCCCGTTTGTCCCCAAACGGCGAATAACTCCCCACCCTCGCTCCCCCCAGTTTGTGTGATGTCCCATGGTATAGAATACCCCGTTGGCCAGTTTGGGTCAGCTGCCCTGGCTGTGTCCTGTGCCAACTTCTTATGCCCCTCCAGCTTTCTCGCTGGCTGGGCTTGAGAAGCTGAAAAGTCCTTGACTTTAGACTAAACATTACATAGCAACAACTGAAAACATCAGTGTGTTATCAACATGCTTCTCATACCAAACTCAAAACACAGCACAGTACCAGCTACTAGGAAGACAATCAACTGGGTGTCCTGGCTTCAAGAAAAAAAGAGTCATTCTCCACTTTGGAAGGCAGGACGTTGCTCTACAGCCCATGTCAGACTGCAGTTCTTGCTGTGGTGTTGGTACCACATCTGAAATCTTCAGATATCACAAGACAGCCACCAAAAACCACAGGACAGGCTTTGAAGCATGCCTGGAGAGAAAAATCTTTTAAAACCTTCCTCCATTGTGATGCAAGAAAAATAAACCATTGATCATTCTTTGAAAAAATACCAAATTTCTCTTCTTCATAATGTGGCACTTCCAGTGGAACACAAAACACTATTACTTTTACGACAGGGTCACAAAACCTGAAATGCTCTGTAAGCTACATAGCATCCAAAAAAAAAAAAAAGTGAATTACAAGCTGCCTGTACCTTAGAAAGAGCAATTCACTGTGTTTAGAGTAGTGATAGTGCTTGCATCTCTCAGCTATTGCAGGATATTCCTGCCAAGGTGTAGCAACTTAGAAGGAGCCTTTGATAATCTAATCTCTCTTCTTCCCTGTCCACCACAGTCTTGCAAGTGCACACCGTGTAGTACAATTTAATTGCTCCTGCAGCGGCATCCACCTCCACAAGCACCTGGCATGACATATTGCTGCAATATTTTATCCATTTAATTTGTATACTTTATCCATTTAATTTTTATTCGTCTCCACTTGATGCTCACAAGCCCTTCAAACGGAAAAAAAAGTTTGATGTGAATGATTTCTGCAAACTGCAGCTCAGGTAATAGTTTGGAAAAGGCCAACAGTATGCCTGTGTTCGTGGGTGCAAGCCAGACGCAAACAGTAACCTATCAGCAGATCTGATATGTAAAGAATAAGGGTCAAAAGAGCTTAATGGATAGATCCTAGCAGCAATTTTTCATGACATTTTTGCACAATTATTTTCTCCTTACAGAAGAGGATCTGGCCTTTTTAAAGGTTGCATTTAGGGCATGGCATTCTTGTATTGAGTTGTATTTAGCCTGACGTGACAAGCAGTGCACGCCTCAAAACAGAGGCAACCCAAACATTCCCCGTGGTAAAAAATTAATGAATATGTAAGGAAAGCCCATTGCCAAATAGTCAAAAAAACTTCCTGACGAACACCTGCACACAGTTTGTGTGACAAGCTGGGTGCTCCCGTGAGCTGAGAGCAGCGTGCAGGCTGTCGTACCGCTTTCCAGCAGTGACTGCCCTTCCCTTTCACCTGGCAATGCCGAAGTCCCCTGGTCTGGTGGCAGCTGGGTCAGGTTCTTCCCAGGGACTGAGCAAGTTGCAGCAGACCGTGCCTGCAAATTATCTTCCTCCTTCCCCCCTCCCCACCTTTCCCCTTCCCTTTGCTCCCTCCCAGGTGCTGTGTTTCTGCTGGGGTCCATGGGCGCAGGCTGCGCTCCTGACACCTCGCATCACTTACCTCTCCCCGGGCACTAACCTTCGGAACCTGGAGGGAGGGAAAGGGCAGGGCTACGCATCCCTGCGTGGCACTGCCAGCTCCGCAGCTGTGCCAGAGACCGTGTCGGTATGTAAGCAGCAACCGGCTTTTCCGACATGACACGCAGCTACACCGGCTGCAGCCGCGCAAGGCTGAGAAGGGGAGAGCTATCCCTTTTTTCATTAAGCGTATTTATAAACACGCAGTACACAAGCATTTTTCCTTTCTTCACAGTGACGGATGATTATATGTCTATGAAATGTTTTCATTTATTTGGCGCCAGAGTAATCAAAATCAGTTGAAACTGTGGCAATGAGGGGAAGGAAAACAAGTAGGCGTGGGATTGACTGTGCCTCTAGCTCCCTGGGCCATCCAAGGGTAGTAGCTGGCAAAAATGCACCCCTTGCAGATGAACATCTTATTCAGCTGGTAATTGTTCCCAGTCGTGCTCATGGCCTCTGTCCATTAAGGATGTAGCCCTGCATAACTTTGAAAGCAATTGACTCCGCTCTGGAAATGCTGTGGGAGCGTCTGAGCCAGCATGTGCGTGACTCCACTTAGGCAGAAGAGAACTGGTCCCAGAAAACCTTTGTGAATGAAATTTTCATGCTTTCATGTCTGCCCCAGTGCAGATTCTGGGTCAGTCCTTCTGATCTCAAACATCCGGTCTAAACGGGTGTTTTCCACTACATAGATACAAAAATATTTCCATTATAAGCCTGTAATGGCTCTGCATAGGCAAGCAAGGGGGACGAGGTAGGACAAGGGAGTTTAGGAGACTGTGTCAAAGGTGCCAATATAAAAAGAAAAAAACAACCCTCAGAAACCAAAAAACCCCCAAGTTTCTCTGCTTGTCAGTTAAAAAACCAACAACATTTTATGTTCGTCTTCTCAAAGCCAGATGGTAAAGATTTCACTGACGATGTTTCTGTTTGCATTTCACCCCTCCTCCTTCCCCACATTTCCACAGTCAGCAAGGACCGGAGCTGGCTGCATGGCTGCAAATGGCTGCAGAGGTGGCCCATGCTGCTCCTTCCACAGGAGCTTCCCGGGGCATTCCCCGCTTCCTCCAGGAAAAGATGCCGTCCAAGTACTCCACCTCTGACATGACGCACGAGCTGGTCACTGGCCGCATTTGCAAATAATGTGCCTGCAAACCACAGGCTTGATTTAACACCAAGAAGGCTCTGTCTGCTTCGGCTGGTGTCTGGGGTGTGCGTGAAGCTGCGTAGAGCAAGCAGCAGGGCAGGGTGGCTGGTTGCAATGCGGTGGGTGGTTAAAGGGGGCTGCAGGTACCGCTTGCCTTTTCTCCCATCAGAGACTGAGCAGTTTATCACCTCTGAAATGTGCCTGGCCTTTGGTGGTCAAAAGTGAAAGCTAAACAGCAGCTTCACATACAACACGATGATTACTTGAACCTCATGGGATCAGCACAGAAGAGCTGGAAATTCATTATTCGCCTGCATTAAAAAGAAAACAAAACAGAACCAGCAATTCAACCACTGAGGTCAAAAAGGTTTGAGGAAAACACCTAGTCTCTTGCTCCCAGTCAGCTTTTTTTTACTAGGCCCTGTGGAGCAGCTTGAAAACAACTCCAACCTGCCCTCCTAAAAACAGAGTCATTCCTCTGCCTCCTCTTATTAAAATTATATATAAATATACATATATATATATATATAAATCAAGCCCCCACCCCCCCTGAACTGGCTCTTGTCTACTGTGCTTACACCTCGCTCTGCATTAGTAGACATCATTGAGCATTTCCATATTTTTTTATTAATGGAACAAAACCACATCCCTGAAAAGCAGCAAGAGCTCGACGTTCACAGCCGTCACTGCCAGTGCAATGGAAACCATCCTTCTGGACAGACCAGCTGCCCTGAGGCCGTTCCCTGGATAAGCCCGGCTGCCCTCGCAGCGGGCAGGTCTCCGAGCGCATCCCCGGGGCAGCGATGAGGACCCACTGCAGGAGAGTGGCTCGGCAAACCAGCCGGGGGCCAGGCTCCCCCCAGGATGGCTGTGCACGTTGGAAGCTGGCAGCCTGTGGAGTCTGCTGTATGCTCACAAAACACTCCAGAAAAATCATGTTTTTGAAAGGGGTCAAGGGGGAAGAGGGGGAAAAATGGCTTTCAAGACCAGTTGTCTTCTCACTTCAGGAGAATTCAGTAAACAATCTTAATTTCTGGGTAAAACTTGCTTCCCCAGAACATGTCATGTCATCTCACTGTGGCCACTGCACTGTTTAAGACCGATTATGTGGAAGTTGCTGCTGCTCAGGGAACTTGTTAAAACAGCTGGCAAACATCCTGCTGTTTTACTAGCCAGTCTAAGAGATGGCTAAATAATGTAGGATAATTTATATGGAGGGACTTTTTCAGCACCTGATACTATTGTCTAGTAGGACAGATGACCATTTGCAGGAGTTGACTATACTTCCTCTTCAAGGACATATTAGACAGCATATGCACTCCAGAGGCTCCAGCCCAAGATGTTTTTAATTTTGATAGACTGCCTCTTGGCAGACAAGCAGGAGCACGGACTTCTGGGGACTCCAGCTGCTGTCCTCACAGCTTTCAAAAATGATTCAGGGTGACAAAACTGTAGGACACACAAGCAGTATCCTTATTGATTCCACTTGTGTCTATCTTGTCAGCCTGCAAGGCTGAGCTATTTGCAGACATCAAAAGAAAATGAATGTTACCCATCTGGTAATCTACAGGTAAGTTATCTGTCTATCTCTGTAACAGTAACTGGTTAACTTAAGGTGCCCAAGATCTAAAAGAAGTCTCAGTTTGTCTATTGTACAGCCAAATATAGTGCCTGCCTGGTTAGATCAGTTTTAAAATGTGAATGAGTCTTTATGTGTGTGTGTGAGACAGAAAGAGAAAGTAAGAGTGGGAAACTGGGCAGGCTCCTAAATCTGTCAAAATACAGTATGATCATGTCAACACATTTAACAGACCACTTGACAGTGGACTGCCAAGTTCGTTCATGTGTTTACAGACATACATTCCACTTATTTACATTCCTCTAAATCCCTTCTCTGACTAAATATAGATGGAATAAAAAAGACCACAACAGTAAAAATTAAGACACAGGAAAGAGGACTCCTCTGGTGAGTCTGGTATTCAAAACAGCAAGATTTCAGTCTTCACCAGGGCACGTTAAAGCACAGAAACATCTGTTTCATTCTCCCCATGTTGGAGCTGGAGCAATTGCTTGGGACAAGTCCCCCGCACAGCTAAGAGCAGACGCTGGCTCTCCCAATGCCTGCGCCAAAGCCTTCTCCGCTCTCCCGAAAATTGCCCTGGCTTGCTCATCTGCTGGGAGTTTGACACCTACTGAGGTAAGCAGCATTTATTCCTAGGTGCTCAGGGAAGAAGCAGCTGAAAAAAAGCCTACGCGACTTTACCGCAGAGTTCAAAAAGACTCAAGGACTAGACTGCAGGCAGAAAACGCCCCGCAAACGCTGCATGCAACTTGTTTTGAATATAACTAAAAACTTGCACTCTCTACTTCTGTTTTTTGATCTGCTCTGCATTTCCTTACATGGCCTGTCAACAGGCCAGCTCTCCACCAGCTGCCGTTCCCTGCAGCCCTCAGCAAACTTTGGGGTAGACTCAAAGGATGCCTGTGCACAAGACAATGGTTAAAATTTGGGGGTTTGTGTCTCATCTGCATTTTTTACCAGATGGACAGAAAACAGCTCCCACCGTGCTGACTTGCAAGTCTTTTAACTGCTCTGCCTTGGTTCCTCTACAACTTCGATAAGGACAGCAAAATGCTCCTGCCTTGTACAGGAAATACATTCACATTCATCTGGAAAGTGCTACAGGTGTCAAGTATTACTGTCAAGTAATTAATTTTAAATGTTATATATGTAATGTTTACAGCAGAGGAAAGTACTGTGGGGGCAGAATTAACTGCAAAGAGTTATCACAGCTCGATTGGCAGTATAACAAATTATTTCAGCTATGGAGCTGCGTGGGTATGTTTCTTCTGTGGTGCACTGGAGATCTGTAAAGTCAGGTTAAAAGCACACAGATTAACCTTGATAGTTTAAGTATTTAATTAAAACCTGCATTTATAAGCATCTAATTAAAACTGCACCTTCAATATATTCCATCAGTAATGCGGACATGAATTACTTCTCCAAAAGCAACCTATGTCTTCCTTACCCAGCCTGTCATGCAGGGGAATGTAGATATCTGTCAGAGACCCAAGAACAGGTACTGTTGGAAGACCTGGAACATCTTAGCATTTATAGATAATGGTCTGAAGGAATGCAAATCCAGCTTAACTTTCAGGACACTGACTAGTGGGAAATCTGAATCAGAACTTTTAAACTGCCTTGTCTTGTGCACTTAGTCAGATATTTAATGTTATTTGGACATGACTGCTGTGACCAAACTTCTTTCTTATGGTGGGTCTTAGGAAGAGAGTGTTACAGAGTAAGCATGTCCCTCAGCGCGCAGAAAGCGTAGTGTCCAGAGGTGGCCACAGACGGCACAAAACAATCCTAACAGCTAACGGTTGCACGTGACTTTGAATGTTTTACAAAATTGTTAAGTAAGCCTCTCCACATCTTTGTGAGATATGCAAAAATTGTCTCACCTGGATAAAAAGAAGTGATTAGCTAAAGGCCAGAGGGAGGCTTGTGTTTGAACCCTTTAAGCAATTACTGGAATTAAGGCAGCCTCCTAAGCACCAAAATTTTCTTCTAGATGCCTGGAGCTCCCAGGAAACCATGCACTTCTCTCATAGTGAAAGTTTACAAAAGCTGTCACCAGTGTGGAGTAGTCATTGCTGAAATGGTGTTAAAGACAATTATTTTAAACAGTTCTTGTTTTGTTTTTGTTCTAATGCAGCCATCATGTCATGTTTGATGTGCAGGCAGGAAGTACTATTGCTGTAAAGCTCTCCTGTTTCCCTGCAATTATAAGCTCAAGGATACTCTCCTTACACTTCTGTAACCTGGAAAAGTCCTAGCTGGATCAGCCTTATGAATTTATTTTGCAGAGCTGTTGGCATTTCAACATCAGGGAGAGAAGAAACTGCTGATTAGTGTGTCCTCTCATGACTGACCTTACACAGGCTTATCTGGTTGGTTATTTTTTCACACTGACAAAGCAGTGGAAAGCCAACAGGGTTTAGGCTTTCAGGACAGAATCAGTTAAAAAGAGTGCATTATCTCACTATAGCACATGGCTTTCCCACGAGGTTAATGATCGCCCCATCCATCCTGAGCTACCTCAGTCTCTCTTGGCGGTGGAGGCCAGGGCCACCACCGCACGGCTGTCACCTGTGGAGCCCACCGCCTAAAGCAAGCGCTTGGCTGTTGTAGTCCTAGGGCTCCTTTGTTTTCAAATGACTGTGACTTTCGTTATTGCTTGCTAGACTTTTCCATGGATAGGCTCAGTAATTCCAGTGCTCTCAGCTCATGTCTTTCCCTTGGAGTCTCTGACTGAGCTTAAAAATCTGAGCAGTGCCAAATGCCTCATATTTCCCCCCAGAACTTGCAGGGCTTGAAAAATTAAAGTACTTTTGCTGAGTTTTGTAAAAGAAGAAGGTGTTTAAGGGGGGAGGGAAGGGGCCAAGTTATGGAAACCCCTTCACAGATCCCTTGGAGCTGCCCCATGTTTTAGAGACCAAGGTATCCTGAGGTGGAGGATACACCTGCATGCCTGTAAACAGCACCTCTCCAGCTAACCCAGAGTTTGGAGCTGGTGCTTGTTACTCCATTACAACAGAGCTACCTCTGAGGGCAGGTACAGATCCAGACCTTCACCCTTGTTCTGAAGAAACTGCTTGTTTGATCCCAGCAAGGCAAAGTCTTTCCATTAAGCCCAGCTGTGTGCCTCCTTTCCCTTGCTGAACTGAAAATAAGAAGTTATTCCATAACTATTTATTACAGTTTTGCATTCTATAAGGCCTCTTGCTGAATGCATCTTTCCTCCAGCTGTCATGTCCGGTTTCCCATCATTTCTCCAGTACAGCTCCCAGATCTTCCCCAGATCTCCATCTTCCCCCCCTCCTCCATCACCAGCTTTCCTCTGTCTGTCCCCTAAGCATCCTCACCTTTGCACCACTTTGTCTGCTGCCCCCAGACCCAGTGCCCTCAGCTCCCTCCCAAGTGCCGTACTCCTCCTCCCGTGTCCCCTGCCGGGGGCTGCACAACCGACAGCTGGTGGCTGTGGCTGCACCAGAGCCCGTGGTGCTTGGGCTCCCCAGGTAGGCACGCTGCCTGGCCGGCTTCTGGTACAGATAGGGCTGAGCTCTACCTGCCCTTCCTGGTAAGCTCTGGTGCTTCTACTTACCATCAAAATTTTGGTTGAAAGTGGCTACCTCCCCAGAAGTTACTACAGGGAAACAACAAGAGATCATGCGGCTGGACAGGTATTGTTTCCTTGGAAAGCAACCTAGAAATGCAGGCTGTTCATCTTGGTTGCCTCTTTATTTTGTTTTTCACTGTAGTATTGATAAGCAAGCATGAAAACAGACAACACTTTGACAAAGTAGAAAACCATATTTTTCTGCTTTGCAGCAAAAAATGGCCCAGTCAAGAAGAGTGAAATTCATTCACTTAAACATGGGCATGCTGTGTTATTTGTGGTGCTCTAACATACCTGCGTGGCTTCTAGCTGCTTCTCCAGCGAACCCCCGCCAGGTTCTGCGGTGTCAATGACAGCAGGACCAAGCCCTGAGGCTGAGTGTGCTCTCTGGTCCCAGGTGACAGGACCAGAGCAGGACACCCTCTAGCCAGTCTCCAGGACTGCAGTTCATTGTGGCCTTCTCCCAGCCTGGGAGATTTCTCCTGGCTCCGTAAAAGCCAAAACCACTAACATTTAGTTACCATCATTACTGTTTATTTGGTGTCATATTTTTGCATTCAGTATCATCTTCTGGCAAAATAATCTTTACGTTCTTTGCTTTTTTGACCTTGTTTGTACTTCTTCTTTCACTCTGTTCTCTGTCTTACTTTAAGATTCTTTTCCCTATGTGATCCCCTCAAATATATCCGTTTGACTGAGCACTGCAGAGAGATTACAGGATGGGCAACTTTTTACTTTCCCGAGGCTTTGGTTCACGTTATCCACGAACTCCAGACAACCTCATTATACTGTACTTTGCCTTTGAAAGATCTGTTCTGCAACCAGAAAGCTATTTACATAAAAAAGGAAGTTTATCTCATACAAAGCACAACTATATCACTCATATACCAACACACACTGCCTGTGCTAGACGGGGGCCAGAAACCATGTATCTGAAATCTCTGCAGCAGAGGAGTGTTCCTGTCTGTGTGCCTGCTCCAGGGGTGAACTCTTGCTTCTGGAATTTGCTCCCTCCAAGGGTTATCCAGAGCCAGCCTTCGGGGGTCTGGAGGGCACCGTGGTGAGGAGGCTTGCTTTGGCAAGCCCCTGGGCTCTGCTTAGCACATTGTTATGGGGAGACATACAAAATCAAGAAAAGAAAGGAGTTGTCGGGCCAAAGTGGAAGTGGCTGGGTGTTATTCACTTGAATTGCCAGAACGTATTTTTAAATATGGAGAAGTGCCCAGAAATGGTCTGTTCTATGCAACATAAAGGTCCTACTGTGAATATATATGTGTATGTATAAATATACATTCATATATGTATACCCTCTCCTGCTCCCTGCTCACCTCCTCCAAAAATGACTAAGAGTGAATGAGAAGGAGAAAACACTTTCATCTTGTGCCGGCTGATCCACGTTAATTGATACAAATTTCTAAGGTCTGATCTTTCATACAGAGAAATGTGCTCTGTCCTTTGAGTCACCTCTTGGTTCTCAGCACCAGCTTTGTGCCTTGTGGTCTGATGTTCTTCCTTTCTCTTCAAATATCTGCATTTTTCTGTCTGTACCCTTCCTCACTTCCATGCCCTCTGAGTTTCTGGAAGTTTGTTTCTTCTTTCTGGCAAATATTTCTGGCTATTGCCTTAGTCATATCTTTCGTTCTGCATTTCTAGGATCCTACTTACGGTTAACTGTACCTCACAGGGTCCTGTTTCTCCAAACTCTGCCTTTATTGGTGGCATCATTTCTTTCTCTTGTCTTTAGGCTGGGAGGAGCATATTCAACATGAATTCAGTCAAAAGAACTGGGGCAAGATATAGCACCAATTAATATGTGTCCTCTCTATTTCTAGGTTCATTTTCAGGGTGCATGTCCCCCTTCTTTGCCTCCAGCTTTTCTTCCATCTCATTTGCTTATACAACAGTAGGAGCCAGCATCCTCAGGTGCAATCTGGGGCCCAGTGTCTACGGGAAGAGAAACAAAGCCGAACCTGTACTGTTGCCATATGAGACAAATGAATGGGTTAGAAAGAAGGAAGCACCCACCCTCATGTTACAGAGGGAATGGAGGCAAAAACAGAGGAAATTAGTTTTCCAAGGCTGAATGGAAAGCAGCCTGACAGGACTTTTTGCAAGCTAGCAGTGAAGCAGACTGTTGCCCATCTTGCTTGGATTCCTGTTCCTACCTAAAGCATTGACAGACTCCCTGGGTTACCTTGCCATTCCTCGACTCCATCCATCCCCCACGTTTGGACTGAAAAGCTTCCCATCAGATGTGTTCTTATCTTAGTTGTCTTTTGTTGTTGTCGCTGCTGCTGCTGCTGTATGAATAGGGTTTGTGCAGCATGTTTCTTTCTGTGTCCCTGCTGAAGGAGTTAAGATGCAAACACAAATACAATAAAGGTCAGAATTTCACAACCAAACTCCACCAAAGAAGAAAGTATTGTTAGAAAGCAGGATGTTTACGCACACATTTGCATGGTCGTGATGCAAATGACCTTGAGCATGTTGCTTAAGGAAATTACAAATTTCTAGTATGGATTAAAAGCAACACAGCAGTCAGGGAGAAAAAAAAAAGAAAGAATAATGGATAAATACAATTTAACTAACTGCAGTCTCACATGTATGTACCCAGGGCACCACCTTTGCAAAAATGGTGTGAACATTTGCAGGCTAAAGCCATTCTGATGGGAGAGGCAGCGCTCCCCTCAATCACTTCTGGGAAGGTAAAGGGCCACCCTGGCTCACATCTGAGCAACATCTTGAGCAGAGTGAAGATTCTGCTCAGCATGAGCTACAGCAACAATAATCTGTTTTTAATCTGCTCTCCACCCTGCTAATTGAATGTGCGGGAATCTATTACAGGTCCCCAGAGGAGGGCCTGCGAGGACCTCTGCCTCCTCCTCCTGCTCCCCCCTTCCATCTTGTGGCAGCATCCAGCTCCAGCTCAAAAATTTTGGGTGAGCCCTCTGTCTACAATAGGCCAAAACTTAACCTTCCCTCCACCCCAAGCTTGATCCAGGACTTAATATGATTCCTTGGATCTATTTCTAAAGTGAGGACTTCTTGTCTCAAAGAAGCTTAGGAGGCTCTAGGGTGGTCTAATGGTAGCAGCAAAATAAAACAGCTATTTACAGCAACCAATGGGGAATACTCTGCAGTACCATGCCTTATTCCTCAGCTCACCAGAGATGTACAGACTGGATGCTCTGCACCTAAGAGTGGAGGTGCTTCAGCAGTTGCCCTTTGAGGTGACTCAGTCTGGAAATTAGCCAGACCTTCTCCATCAAACACACCGCAATCATGAGGCAAGATCTCAAGAGAAACAGGAGAGAAAGAAATGGGAAACAGCTGTACGAGATGGACTGAAACTGTCGGATGAGAGAGGAAATGAAGGGGAAGGCCAAAATCTTTGTGGCTTCCACTTCCATAGTTTGTGGTTTAGACAAATTTTCTTTTCCTACCCCTCTGGAGTTATTCAACACAACAGGTCTGACTCTTCATTTGGCAATTTTCTCACACCAAATCTTACAAACCTCCATGGCTGGAGGAAACTGATGGTAGAACTCTCCGTACTGGCTCCCATTCCTCTTCTTCAGCTGGACTTGGCTGGTGCTGATGCTAAGATGTCAGGGGCACCTCTCACCACAGAGCCTCCCAGGAACTAGTGCAGAGAGGACTGGGACGTGACCGAGGGGTGCCACTTTGGGTGGTACCCAAGAAGGAAGAGGATAAAAACCCCTTGCAAATGGTTTTTGGTGTTTGGCTAAGCAATGTGGATGGCAATGTGAGAGGTATCCTCTACTCAGGACATTCACATCTGGCTGAGGCAGTGAGTGATGAATTCTTGTGGTCTTGACATGTTCAGTCACCAGAAGGACTTTGGGCCTACACCACCATAAAATCTACCACAGCTGAATGAATGAAGTCTTTATTTCTCCATTTGGCTTTGCACATCCTGGCTGCTCCTACTGCGTCTTCCTTCTAATCCCCCCTAATTTCTTTCAAGTTGATCGCTGTCCATAGAGTTTCCTCCTCACCTTTGCCTGGCAGGTGAGGGACATCTCCATTTCATTTCTTTCCTCTAACATGCTTCTTCTTCCAGAGCTAACCCCCCGAGCACTGGGGAGATAACTGGGGGTGCAGCTACATGGTCTTTTGAAGGAAAAGGGAGCTATGCCTTGCCTGCATGTTGTACCAGATGGACGCCAGGTAGACATATCAGGGTGGAAGTGAGCCCAACTTAATATATCCTGCCTCGGCTCCCAGTTTATTAGCTTGGGCACAGTGCTACACTAATCACAGCCATGTGCTTTCCGGTGCACAGTTGGCTTGTGCACACATAGCTCAGAGCAGGGGCAAACCAAATTGTGTCTGTCTGCAAAAGACATAACCCATGAAGAGAGGAAAAATACATTAAAAGCCCTGCCATGACTGTATCAAAGACTCCATTTGTCTTCATTGTACATCTTAATCCTTTGCTGGATGTTCAGGTTATACTACTGAGGTATCATTTAAATGGAAAGCTTGCTGGAGCAGGGGCTACATCTCCCACTTCTAGGTGATGCTGAATACATGTTTCCACGTAACAAATGAGGATAACTGGAGGCTGGAGACACTGGCAGAGTGATGGCCTGTTGCGTTGGTGTTTAGATGTGACATTCACCCAGAGAGGGCCAGGACAAGGAACTCATACCCTTCCTGTACCTCCACCAAAGGTGTTACAAGAGACACATGGTGTGTCCATGCCTCTGCAGCTGCCCCACTCGCAAGGCAGATAGATTGGGACCTTAATGCACCTCTTATGTGTTTCTCACCTTCCCCCTCTCACACTTGAAGAAAAAAGATAATGGCCCTTATTCTCATCATAAAGCATAGAAGATGGAGGAAGCTGCCTGACTGAGCAGATTTTTGAAAATTGGAAAAGTTGGATGCAAGATCTTCCAGGGATAGCACAGATGAAAAGATAGAGGAGGCAGGATGTACCTGTATCTTTGTCAGGCTTAACTTTTCATCAGGGAATTTAAAAATTCAGAACAAGGAGTAACAGACTGCTGAGTGTCAGGAGGCTCCCTCACAGGCTGGGATTATTCTGGGGAGTGATCAGCTCAAAGCTGGTGATGATTTTCTCCTTCCATGTGCCTCAGAAAAACTGGTGACCTGCCAGTTGGGAAAATAAAGGGAAGATTTTCAAACTGAGGTCATTCCTTCAAGTGGTTGTCAAGGCATGTTGCAGTGGGTGCTCTGCCCTTACATAATGTATATCCTAGAGAGTCCATTTCCCAGAAAGTGAGGTGCTAATTAAAATTAGATTCAGGAAGGCTAAGACTCTACCCCACTCCCAGCAGCAGCTTTTACATCTGAAGAGGAGAACTTCAGCTTCTCAGCAAAATCCTGAAGGCATCATTTTTTGCCTTAACTTTGAATCTTGGCTCATACCTGCCTCATGAACTGCTTTCATGATGCTCAGTGCTAGGCTCACTGTTGTCCTCTGGCAGGTACCCCAGGTCTTCGAGGAGGATCTGCACTGGGGAGCAAAACTCACTGCTGGAAAGAGGTCTCTGTCACTGGTGCCCATGTCGGGAACACATGTGACCTCCAGCACACGAGGTCCTTGCTGCCCCTCCACGTGTTTGCCATTGCCCCATGACATTCCCACCAGCACAACTGCCCTGCCTGAAAAATCTCCAACAGTTTTCTCTGCTGTTCACTTTCACCTGCCAGATCATCATTCTTAGTGAATGCAATGAGTTACAGTAAATAAAAAACAGACGCAATTTTATTTAGAATGACTTCTGATGAAAGAGGATCATGGCTAATAAATTGCAGATTGCCGAATGCCAGTGTTGGCTGGTATGCTTTATTAAATGAAAGACACAGTTTAACACTTCAAAAAAAGATCTGTGTTATCGTGAAATGCTGTAATAAAGCGTGACCCATTTTTTTACTGCATTATTTATTTTGTTACCATGGACATCTTTAACTTCCCCTGAGGACAGCACCCTAATCGTTTAAAGTAAGCATTTTCTTTTTCAGACATATGAAAAGGTTTTGCACAGAATGCATTGAAACAGAAGGCACAGCTGTAAAGAGGAGTCTCTGTCTTAACCTTTTCAACTGCTGGATCTGTGAGTTTGTGTTCTATAGGCAAGCCTAATATTTGAGTTGTCCATCAAACTGTAAGCTTAATTCTGATCGAAGATTTATTTTTGCATACCAAGGACAGGCTAAGGGCTGCTGCCCTCCTTCAGCAGACCAAAACCATGGTGTTTTGCTGGGCTAACATTTGTGAATTGGATCCTCTCAGTTGAGCTATGGGGTTGTCGTCCATCTTCTGATAAAACACCAGAAATATGGCAAACTCTTACATTGTTTCCTACAGAGAGAATAAAAACAATCTGCTCCAGCACTCAACATGAGTAGTCAATATGCTAATGGTAGTAGTAACTGCCTAAATAGGCAGCTTTGCTTTGGGGAGTGTTTGTGTTTTCCACTCATTTTAAGGGTCTTGTGTTTGTTTTGAAGACTGGAACTTTCCCGGAATTCTAAAATTTCAACATTTTGAAGAAGACATTTTTCCAAAATTTAAAAAAATGGCTCTTTCTGAACTACTCTAAATGTGTTCCTACCCTAGACATGCCTTCTGCATCCAGCATGCTCAACCCGTATGTATTTGTCACAAGGCCCTCTCCTTGGAAAAAAAAAATCAACCAGAATAAATATTCTGGACAGAACTGGTATTCTGTTACTATTCTGTGTGACTGCCCGTATAGGTGGTATTCCAGAATAAATATCCCCTTATTCCAGAATAGTATTTCCATTTTGTGAGTACAAGTGTTATTAAGAAGTAAAATAATTTTTTATTCCAGAATAGAGTCCACAAAGGAAGCTACCCTGGCATAGCTGCTAGGGCAAAATTTCCCATGCAGGCTAGCCCTAAACAGTGAGTTTACACCATCTGTTAACATATGAATATTAAAGCTCTATTCTTTTGCAATTTCAGCTGTAATGAATCAAGGCTGAGGTGCTGATTCACTTATAAATTGTGTGCCTCTCATACAGACTATGACTTTTTGAAAGTACATAGCAAGTGCTTCCATAGTCACAGCCTTTAACCTGAAACAAAACAGTGGACTTTCACTCCTCCTAGTTCAGAACCTGGCAATACCTGCTGAAAGCCACGTGTTTTTCACAATGTCTTAGTGAAGGGTACTCTCAGAACCACTGCAGCCACCTCTAACTTCTTAGTAAGTTGGTTTTGACTCCCTGCTGCCCGCTAGAGCCTTAGAGGATTTGTGTCACACAGTGACATGTTTTTCAGTGGGTCTAAATCAACAGAATTGCCCTGATTATCCTCGCTGGGGGTGAGGATAGCAAGATGGTACCAAAAGGTCTTCAAATGCAGAAAGGCAGCAGGATTCACAGCGCTGAGTGACTTAGTTCACCCCTAGGTACCTGGTATAGTCCTCAGCTCTGCCAGAGCCCTCCTCACCAAAGCTGGTCCACGTTCAACTATAGCTCTGTACGTGGAAACTTTTAGAGGGGTCTCCACCTTTCCTTTAGCATCCACCATATCTCCTGGTAAAATTACTTCTGAGCCAGAGAAGTCCCAAATGGGAGGTGCCTACCCCGAGCCAGTGCTTGCAAAAGTAACACCGTAACTTTATAGACCAGTTTTCTGAAACCCCAGTTATTCTGTGACGTCATGGTATGAGCACAGCTTGGTGAAGATTGCTCCCTCACTCCCACAAATCCCAGGTTTAGGAACTTTTTAGAACTCAAAAATAATTGTCAACATACTGCAGCATTCCTTCCTCTACAGACAATTGCAATGAGGTTGTCCAAGCTTTCCACATCTGCTGCATGGCTCCTGTAATTCAGGTTTTCCTGAGAGCAAGCTGTCATCACACTCTGATAACTACAAGGAAATCCCCAGTTTGCATTGACTTTACAAGTGGGCCAGGAGTGTTCAGTGCTTCTGACAACCTTGTTCCTATAAAACTTACAGATGAATATGGACTTCCAAGAACAGAATACACCATACCTCTTGTGAGTAATACATAATTTCCTTACTGCTGGAAATAAATAGTTTCATACTGTCACTCACTATAAGGATATCATCAGTTGCAATTCTCAGCTGCAAGGGAAAATCACCTTAGGAAAAGCGAACAGGTGATTTTTAGCTTTAGACTGAATCTGTGGAAACTATTGAAAGCATTCACCTGTAGCGCATTTCTTTTCTCCAAATCCCCCTGACAAGGAATTCCAAATTTAGCTCTCTGCAGTTTATTGGAGGGTAGGAATATAGGTGTATTTGACTGCAAGTAAAATACTGTGCGATATCAAGCTGCTTACTCAGTCGCTGCGTCTAAGTAATTCAAGATGCACATTGAGCGTAAGGCAGAGCAGTCTGTGCAAAGCAGCCTGCTCCGAGAGCTCCCCGGGAGGTTTTTATGATGCTGCTTGCGCAGCGATGGTCACGGCAGCTGCCTGCGTTGGAGGAGTTTCTCTTTCACGTGCACTTTGCTAACTCCATCTTTACAACGCAGCTTGAAAAGTCTCACACTGTTGATCTTTGCGCACTCAGGGTTGTGATTTTTTAATTCTCTCTCCACATTCATTAGACAGTTCTTAACCTCTGCAAGGAGGAAGCTGGGGCAGGAATAATTGCTGTGAGACAGAGAGTAATTAACTGAGTGTCTCAGAGGCTGCAGTGGGTCTGGGTTCCCAGCGCTCAACAGGAGGTGAACTGAGCGGGCAGCAGCTAGGAAGTTCTTAAAATTTTGCTGCTATCCTCCTCAGTTACATGACAGAATCTGCTAATGAACTATCCCATTAAAGCAAGGAGAGGTAATCCACTCTTGCGTGGGGCTGTCTGCCAATGAGTTCAAGTTGTTAGAAAAAATGGTGTGGCACTCTGTGCTATTAACATGCCAAAACAACAACAAAAATCTTTTCTCATGGTCCAGAATATTAAACAGACACAAATAACTTTCATTAAAAAGCCACATTTTCTGTACAGAGTTTTCCCTGGAGAGAGCAACATTTCATAAGTAGGATGAATTTTGCACTTCATTAAATGCCTTGATCTTTTCATCACATTAGCCTTTAATGTGACAACATAATCTTTAGTTTGTCTGGATTAACGATTAAAACAAATGTGTGCACTTGTGTGTGCATGTGAGTGTCAGCGGGTGTGTACAAAATCCTTCGCTAGTCTTTAAAAAACGAAATGCGATGAAACCCCCCAATGTTCTTACCAAAGGCATTGGTTTAAAATAGGTATGCATGCACTTCAGTTGCGGGGTTAAAAGCTAACTTCTAAAGGCCTTTATTCCTCCCCTGTGGTGATGTCCATGGGGAAGAGTGTTTATCTGGCTAGGTGCTCCAGTTGCTTTCCTCCCTTTAATAGCCAACCGCTTTACAGGCGAGGTTGGTGGGCTTGCGGTAAGGCCTGAACGCTGCTGCCGGGCCTCACACAGCCCCGCAATGAGACCATTACAGCTCCGTTGGCTGACGCTGGACTGACAGGAGAGAGGGAGGGCTAAGCCCAAGACATCTGCCGTTCCCAGCTCTCCCACCGCGCAGATGTCGGGAAGGCTCAGGAGCCAGCTCCCACTGTCGGACGAGGCAAATTCGGGGAGGACTCATCGGAACCCATCTTGTCACGAATTGTGGTGCGTCTGGTGCTGATTGACCGTGAGCACAGCCATCCCCGTGGCAGGGCAGGAGGTACAGCTGTGTGCGGTGGCCGTGCACCGGGGAGAAAAGGGTGCCAAAAAAAGAAGGTGGGAGCTGCGGGGACCAAATATACGACTCTGTAGGGGTCTTTTTCGCTAAAGATGGAACAAACAATTTCTCCTTTCTATGGCAATATACTGAATGGGGAGAGACTCAATTTTATGCCAAGAAAATTTGCTGGAGACATTTGGTGTGAACAAGTAAAACTGCGTGGTTTGGATAAAGAACTCTCTCACCTGACCCAGAAACAGAAAAATCTTCTGTAGTTAAAGCCCTTCAAAAACCTTATTTTTATGGTTTTTTTAACTATAGTGGAAGGAAGTGATAATGAGGTCATCTCCAAGAGAATGCATCAGTCATGTGGCTTTTAAATACCTCTTTGATATAAGCAATGTGGCAAAACTGACATAAACACCCCAGAAGATTTTATTATTTTAAAATATTCTTTTTCTCAATAAAAGAAATTCAGATTAATTTTTTGACTCATTTATGATGCAGATGTACTTGGAAGCTATATTACTTTAGTTTCTGTGTTCAGACCCATGCACAAAACTGTTAAATGTCTGTCCACTTTTTAGTGATGGTCAATGAACCAGGCTAAAATCTGACAAAAGTCGGTCTTTTTTTTTTTTTTTCCT
>JAVJGG010000090.1:28735468-28747202 GCA_035590195.1 Aviceda cuculoides
GGCTTGAGAAGCTGAAAAGTCCTTGATTTCAGACTAAACACTACTTAGCAACAACTGAAAACATCAGGGTGTTATCAGCATTCTTCACATACTGAACTCAAAACATAGCACCGTGCCAGCTACTAGGAAGACAATTAACTCTATCCCAGCTGAAACCAGGACAATAGTCTTGAAAAACATAATGATCGCCATCATCTTTCTTGACTGTTGTAGCATATGTTACAGGATGCAAATCCATTTACAATAAGGAGGACACTGTTCTCAGGGGGATAATGAAGATATAAGAAGTAGATCTCGTGATGGCTTGTGATTCTATGCGAGGGTTTACAGGAGCCTTGTAACTGGGAGGCCAGAGCCAGGGCTGACCCTTTCCTGTGAGGTCTGCTTTCATGTGAGCCTCTAATGTCTGGTCCAGCTGAGCTACAGTCATGCTGTATCATGCTGCACCTATGGTCTTTCCATGCCACATATATTTCTGTAAGAATTAAGTTTTTTTCTAAAGCAGAATAAAAACTACCCAGTAGAAAAAAAAAAATCAGAAAAAAGACTTCCAAAATATGTCACACATAATAACACTATGACAAAGTAATTTTTTTTTGTCTTCATCTGTAATTTAATAAAATAACATAGTTTATCAAAAGTGCTGAAAAGTAAGCAGTAGACTAGACTGTTCCTCAACAATTGATTTTTTTCTCCAGTAACTGATTTTAAACTTGTTTGAAGGAGACTATTTGAGCCTTTCAAGTCTCATTAAAATCCCTGGCAGGCATATGGCTGGTATGTTTTACGCTATTTACAAAACATATGAGCAGGTTTTCTGACAGTCCTTCAGCATTTTCTCACCAAACAAGTACAGTTAGAAAACAAGAGAAGCCACACAGAAAAACTGTCTTTTGTTAGGACTGTAAGATGTGTGTAGTGATGACATGAGAAAGGTGCCCAGTGTGCTGTAGAGCTCTAAATGGGGATTTTTCTGCTTTGTTTTCTCACCGACATGGAAGGAACTGTTAGAGTCACAGAAACTTCTCCAGTGATACAGCTGGAGGAAATATTAATTGTATAAAAACAATGAACAGTTCAACTGAGAGAAATGTAACTCTTTTTTTTCTTTTTTTTCTTTTTTTTTTTGATGAATACAGTCTACTTAGTTTTTATCTGTGGAAGTTACCAAACAAACCCTGTTTCTTGACTTGGACCATTCAAATTTATATTAGCATTAGCAGTATACACAAGTCCACCTTTGGTATAATGTTTTTCTGTCAGAAAAAAAGAAAAGGTGCTAGCAGAGGCCAAAGACAAATGAAGTTGAAAAACTATGCACATGGAGATACACAGTTGTCAAGAGTACATGGGGAATGACTCTTCCATCAAACACTGGGGGTTTAATTTTATTTTTTTTTTTTTAACCTTTCATCAGAGGAGCAGTCTCACAGATTTTTGTCCAAATACTGTTGTGCACATCAGTAAAAATTATGAGCAGTATCATCTGTGTGTTGGACTCATGTAGTAAGACTGTCCAGATTCATAACTCACTCTTATTAACCCAGTTCAATCACATTAATAAACTGTGAAAATGTTAAAGGAAAGCAAACTCATTTTTTCCAATAGGAAACTAATGCTTAATCAGGAGTGTAGGGCAGAAGCCCTTCATTGATCGATGCTGAACAGCAGTTACTGAGAAAACAATTACTCTTCTCAAAAGCAAGAGGTCATTTGACATAAAGAAGTGATGGGGAAAAAATGCAGGGGAAGTAAAAGATGTAATTGGGAAATGGGTCCACTATGGAAAATTGTTTAATGTTGTAAATTACTTTGGTAAAATAATTCACTGAATCGGAACCAATGAATGACAGTGATAAAGAATGACAGCATCTTGCATGCACTTTGTCAAGTCACTGTCACACTTATAAACTCCTGAATGAGGAGACCGCAGTTGCCACAGTCTCACAGGCAGAAACTGGGGGAAGAAAATTGTGTCATCAAATGCAAGAGAGAAATACTGTTTTCTTTAGGATCGAGAGATGTGAATTGGACTGTCAAAGCTCAGGTAAGCTCGCTGTCTTCTAGTCGATGAGCAAAAAATATAGTCACTCTTTCCTGCCACATGGAATTTGCTTTTAAATTTTTCAAAGATTTCCTTAAGGAAAAAAAAAAAAAAGGAAAAAAGCTTTTCAAAGAATTCTGTTTTCCCTGACAAAGTACTCAGTTCATCCATACAAGATCCTTTCCAGTATTGTCTAGTCTCTAAAAGTATTTGTTAAAGGGGCAATAATTTCTTACAGAAGAGCAGCAGTGGAGTTAAAACCTTACTCAGTTTTTCCACAGCTCCTTAATTTCTTTCTTTACTTTCTGCAGAATATTGGCAGATAATTTGCAGGTGAATGAATTTCAAAGGTTAAAACATATGATCATGCTCATAGTTTAAGAGTTTTCCTGTATGGGTTCTGTAAATTATAAACCATGCTTCCAGTCTAATTCTGGAGCTCAGATAACTTATCTATACTGAGTGTGGTAAGGACAGCCATATCCCAAATGGCTATCTAGAAAATGGGACAAAAGCCCCTATGACCTTGATTTGTTACAATGATCTAAAATCCCTAAACTAAAATAAGTGAAACACAAGATCAGGCTATACAAAAGCATATACAGAAAGATATTTTTAATAAGTTTAAAAATTAAACTGATCTTTATTAGAAAACAAATATAATTTGCTGCTCTATATTTTCTGTAGCTACTCTACCTAACTGAATTTCCTGGGAAGTTCAGCTGCAAGGTACATGCAAAAGACACTAATGTTATAAAGAGATCTTGCTGTTAACTATGTATTCTCTGAAATCTGACATAACTGATATGTATAAATAACAAGCTGAAAAGAAGCAAAAACTACAAGTACATTTTCATTTTAGCATTTAGATGGCTATTAAAGATGGTCAGGCAACTGCAGTTCAGGCACAAATTTGATTTCCAGAAGAAGTCTGATTATGCTTCAATTACCCTTGACATAGCCACGAGGATTTTTTCCCCAATAAATCTAAGCAGATATAGTAGACAATTATGTTCTTACCAGGGCTACAATGGGAAAAAGCAGAAAAGTTTGAGGACCACAGTAGTGGTTCATCCTGTGAGCACCTTTAAATTATCCTTTAAAATTTATTGGTTTTGAGGAACGGAGTTTCATCTTCCTCTGTCCAGAAAACTTTTAAAGGACATAAAAAAACAGAAAACAAATGGTTCATTTGTATTTTAACTAAAAAAAAAAAAAAAAAAGCAAATTCGTAACAGCCTGAAAAATAAGACACTTCTGAAGAATACACTCTGGCTTAGAAGGCTTGTGCCTTTTCATTTGGTTCCAATTGAACTTCCCCCTCATTAAACAATAATCTTTATGGTGAATTCCAATAAAGATGAAAAAAGAAAGATTCTGAAAAGAATGTATAAATAATTCGGGTTGCCTAGCTATGGCAATGAATTCCTGTTTGTTTTGCCACTGAAGGGTGAATGCAACCCTTTGAGCAAATGGGAATTCATTATTCCAGTGAGTGAGAAATGATCCACTTAAAGAACCCAATTGGTTCTACAACAGTGATTTCTTTCAAAGCACCATTTCCGGAAGAAACAACAAAAAGAAGACAGCTCTTTGACTAGTACAGGGTCTACAGGGTACATTTGCCTTCCCATGTTTCAGCTTTAAAAAGAAAATGTCACACATATCCAGGACAAAGGAACAAAGAACTAGTGTTTTAAAAGGTACAGAAATGTAGCAGGTCTTCCACTTCTTTCTTGAACAGTAAAGCTGAATTTCAATATATATTAGTGCATACTCATGACACTTGAACTGTCAGTAAGAAAGAAAATACTGTACTGACCACGGTTTCAACTCCTTTAAAGAGTGATCATTAGTAGCCAAAAGCTACTTGAATATTCTACTATGCAAATGAAAAGTAAATCAACATTATTTACCAGTAAGTGTTACAGAATAGGTGCATTAATATGCCCAGTCTGCTGAAGCAAATAAAATACTGTCATTTATTTTTAACCTAATGAATTAGAATATGCAAAAAAGACACACAGGTAGATACAGAAAGTTCTCATTTACATCTCAATAGTTATGCTGGAAGAATAAAAATCATGTACTGATTATTGCATTTAAATGCAGAATCTTAAGAGTTTTTCTGGAGGCAAGGTGCAGGTCAGAAACAAATCCAACTGAGGTTAATGGATGGATATCTATTTACTTCAAAATGAGCTTCAGAACAGGCCCCCACAGAACAACAAATTCACATTCAGACTAAAATCTGAGGAAATCCCTCAAATCTGAGGAAAAGCTTCCAGTTCTGTGCAGATTTGAGAAGTGATTTAATTCTATTTTTAGAATTAGCATGAGTGATACAAAAAGAGTTAATGCCTTATTTGCACATCACTTTCAATGCAGGTCCAGTTCCCAAAGGATATAATTCATATTAAATACTCAGATTGAAACAGAAATCTTTCCCTCCCTGTTATTCAATGCACAAGTCAACAGTGTTGTAATACCCACAAAGCAACAAGAATCATTTCTGTTTTCACAATGCACCTGAGTTTTTCCATTTGTGGCATCAGAGAGTAGTTTGTGTAGGTGGCAACAAGAACAGAACACATCACTCAGTGACATAAAATCTAAAAATTATATAGTAAGTGCAATAGCAATTTATATTCCATGACACACACAATCATGTGTGATACACCAACCAAGGCCCTACCCCTCTAGTTCAGTTTAGACTAGCACCACAGACCCAGAAAACACTTGTCTGGGACACTCGTGTCCCACCTGTAAATCCATCAAGCCCTGGCTGAAGGCTCCATCATTTTGCACAGTGCTTCCACCTCGAGTACAAACATTTAAACAGTTTCACAGGCCCACGGTCGGTCGTGTTACTTCCACCACTCCCTACCCCATGGGGCTATTGTTTTCAGTAATTCTTACTTTCTGCATTAGTTTGTTGGCGTAAGCAACCAATGGCTTTTCTCATCCCACAGCTGATCCAATCTCTTTGACTTTCTCCATATTTAGATCCAATTATTAATTGCTTCAGAGGTTTCTCCTACCCTCTGGTCTCCTCCCTGAACATGTTACAAAAAGTGCAGTTTGTCAGCTGCTGATATGAGCTCCAAACCAGAATAACCTAGTCAGCTAGAGATAGGAAGGTGTTACCAAGGTCTTATCTGGATGATATCTCGACAGCAGATATGTCCTTTTGTCTGCCTCAGATCTAAAAAACTACTACACTGTTGAGGGCTTAGTTTTTTCTGAGCTCATTTCTGGACTTTGGCTTCAGAGACAATCATTTAGAGACACTCTGCCAGAAAGCTCATGGAAATAAAAAAGCTGGAGATGCTTATCCTGTAATCTCAGTTATTCTACATAACCAAACTGCTAAGCAAATTGTCTCTTAGAGATCTGTACCTTGACAGTGGATCAGCATTTTGTCGCAAAATGTCTAGCCAATGGCTATTGAAAAGTACATACAGCAAGAAACCAAGAAATTAAAAAAAACAAAGATATGGCAACAGACTAGCATTATGTTGTGGTTTAACCCCAGCCAGCAACTAAGCACAATGCAGCCACTCACCCATTCCCCTCCCCGCCCACCCTGCCAGTGGGATGGGGGAGAGAATCTGAAAAAAAAAGTAAAACTCATGGGTTGAGATAAGGACATTTTATAGAACAGAAAAGAAGAAACTAATAATGGTAACGGTAACACTAATAAAATAACAATTAGTAATAATAAAAGGATTGGAATATGCAAGTGATGCACATTGCAACTACTCACCACCTGCTGACCCATGCCCAGTTAGTTACTGAGTGGTGATTTTCCCCCAACGCAACTCCCCCCAGTTTATATACTATATATGATGTCACACAGTATAGAATACCCCTTTGACCAGTTTGGGTCAGCTGCTCTGGCTGTGTCCCCTCCCAACCTCTTCTGCCTCTCCAGCCTTCTTGCTGGCTGGGCATGAGAAGCTGAAGAATCTTTGACTTTAATCTAAATTACTTAGCAACAACTGAAAACGTAAGTGTGTTATCAACATTTTTCTCACACTGAACCCAAAACATAGCACTATACCAGCTACTAGAAAGAAAATTAACTCTATACCAGCCAAACCCAGGACACATTATTACTTACCTCACAAAGGATTTTTCCCATTCAGTTGGGTATCTGAAGTTCACTAAGACCCATAATACCACTCCAATGTGGTGTAGCAGCCAGCTAGAAGCACTCCAAGAATTTCAACAGCATATCTGAAATATACTGAGAAATGCTTGGACTAACTATCATGTCTGATACCCTGTTTATTTAGCATGTGGTATATATCAGCCTAAAGTAAATGCAACATAATTTGGTTTTATACCTACTAACTAAGCATACTACTAGCAAAAACCTCTCATGCTTAAATTTTTCTGCGACTGAAAAATAGCTCTGTCTAATAGTTCAGCAGCGCTGCAGCCATATTAGTATTTTTTCAGTTTCCACCTGTGGCAATAAAGTTATACCAGGTCAAATGAGCTACTGAATATACAGCAATTATAATTTTCTTTAACTTTTATTGGCTACATTTTGAGGTAGTTCTGTATCAATCCAATATTTTTGAGTAATTACTTCTCTAGTAATTCTCTAGTAGAAGTTTTCTAGGTTTTATGATAGACTGACTTATATTTGTGCCTTACCTGGCTTGCTTTTTACTTCTCACATTGCTTTACAGTTATTTACACTGTTTTCAACCAGTTGCTCACCTTAAATAAGATGCTTACAGTTACATGTTCGGAAAAAGTGGTGCTTCAGCAGACAGATGAATACAGTTATTTGAGAAAAGAATTTGAAATAATGCTGATAACCAACAAGCAGGAGAACATCTCTGCATGTCTATGTATTCTAACCAAAGATTTAGCTGAGTCTTCTTCAATTGATACGTAAATCAAAGACAGTTCTCACTACCCTTTCAATGACTACTTAAATTATGTTTTAAAAAATATACCCCTAAAGACATCATCAATTCCAAATTACAACTGAGTTGTTATGATTTGCCAAGTTACTGGTTTTGTGCAATCATACACAAACCCTCCCCTAGAAGTTAAATGTTTTGCTTTATCCTCAGTGGTAGGTATTTAAACTAAAGCATTTCAACTAACAATTGCTAGCTAAATGCTTTGTCATCAGTTTCCATAACTGACTTGACATATATTGCAGGAGTCTGACTGTACGTGGGCATTGGACTAAACGAGAATTCACTATTCTTTATAAATTACACAATAGTAAAGAAACATTAATTACAGTTTTATTTTCACTGTATTTCTGAATAACACAGGGTATCTTCACATTTTATTATTATCATACTAACTCTGATGACTCAATTTAATAACAAGCTTAGTCCTTGGCACATAGCAAGCTTAGAACTTTCTAGACTTTGGAAATATGTTTGGTGTTTGAAGCAGGAGTCTGAACTCAGGGTACCTAGATTTAGTTTCAGATTTTGTTGCATAAATTTAAATAGTCATTTCCAGTGTCTCTCAGTTTCCCTTTCCCTTCAGTGACCTGATGATAGTGAACGTCCCAAACTTCTGAAGTGGATTTAAGATCCCTACAAAATAGAAGCTCTATGAACATGAAATACTATTAATAATGCACTCATTTAATATGCATAATAAATGTTTCACAATCCTGCAATTGGCTTACACTCGTCTAGCATTTAATTGGCACACAAAGTAAAATCGCAGCACCAATTCATTAGGTGTAACAGTGGCTAATGCTGGCACAGTCACTTTTATTGGAACTAAATTGAAGTAAACAATTTAAAATACACCACAAGTCTCTCCTGGACACTCGATTAGCAGGGAGACACTATCATCTCTCCATCATGAAAACCCAGGCAGCTGTGCACAATTAAGCTTTCAAAGAAACTAAAGTGAAATCATATTGCAGTGAAAACACATTATGCAGTCATTAGCACACTTACTCCACAGAAATGTACTCTGATTAGCATGCTTTGATGCGTTAAAAATCTTTTTCCTTAATTATGTTTCACAGACTAATGAGCAGTTGTACAAAAAAAATCACAGTATCCAACTAGTATTCAACTGTTAGTGACCATTTTGGATACTTAAAAGACAAACATTTTTCAAAAGGACTTAGCTCCTAGGGAGATTAGTTGAAACTCTTTAATTGGTTTTGCTCCATAAACATGATAGATGATTTCTGTTTACATTTGCAGAAGATTTTGATTTACAAATTATGTTTTGTGTCTACCTCCTCAAGGAGTTAGCACATTTTCAGCCTCCATGGAAATAACCTTCCTGAAGCAAAGGAGATGCTCCAAGTATTTACTGAATTATATATAAAATATCTGGCTTTTATTCAACTGTTCCTTAAGTAAAATTCCATTTCCTTAAGAAAAATTCTAAACCCTTCAATGCTATCCATGCAAAATGGTGGACAAAACAATGGTTACAGAATTAAGAAAGCACAGGACTCAAACTCTTCAAATGGCACAATGAGAGTGGCATAAGCAGTTAATAGAAAGATCCAGAATACTAGCTGTTGGAACAGCAGCTAGAAGAAACTGTCTGAAAAAAAAAGAAAAAGGAAGTATTATACCACTAAATTTCTTACATTTTATGGAAGACAAAATGGACCTTTTTCCTTTGTAACTGTTGAAAACAGAATTTGCTAAAATGTGACTGATGTCTGTCACCTAGCTATAATAGCTGGAAAATTTTAGAGGCTGTGTACTCAGAGTAGCAAAATCAGTTATAAAGCACATTACATGAAGTGATGGTAGAGTAAGACTCTTAGCTTTAAAATGGTAGATAAAACTATGGTACGGTGGCAGGTGTTACTTAGGTAAAGGCTGGAAAGCATTTGCATTACCACAAGTCTCACAGAACTATGAGTTTCACAGATTTACAAGTTTCACTGTCTGAAATTAGGTGCTGTGAGTATCTGCCTTTTTAATCATCAAATCAGTACAAAACATATTAAATGAACACAATAATTTTTATTTTCTTTAAGGTTCTGTTCAACCATCTACTTTGAAGAACAAATGTTTTCCACTGAACCATACTGTCTTTTAAGTACTTAATCTCCAAAGTGATAATTTTCCAGTGCTAATTAAATGCAGTTGGAAACAATTATAGAAATAAACAATAAAAACATGCTCTATAGAAAAGAGTTTGAAATGGAAAACAGTTTCTCTCCATCAGTATTGGCTAAAGACGGTTCTTAGGTGCCAATATGGTCCATGAACAGGGCTAAAAGTCTTTTCAACAAAAAGTTATTTATGAATATACACTCTGTTGTTCTACTAAGCTTCTCATACTTATTAGGAGCATTAATTATGATGTGTTCTCCTAGAAACTGAAAATTACACAGATGTGATTATCTCTGAAGTATACAACCTGTTGATCTCTGTTTTGTAGTGACATTAATTATCAGGAACTGTCACAAGTCCAACTGGTGACATAGCTTATGCAGATTTCCTTCACACACTCTCCAAAGGACATAAAATTTGTTTCCTCGTACCTGGTTTGCTATGTTAATTAACAGCACTACAGAAAGAGAGATCTTAAATATGAAGCTTTTATTTTGTAAACCTAAACATAAAACAAAGAAAACAAACCCCCCTTCCTTTTCTGGTCTCTTTCACATACAGTAGTGCACCTAAAGATACTGAGATCATGCAGACTGAAGTTGTAAAACCATTTTAAAAGAGAGAATGCACATTCCTCTAAGTGAGGAACAATGTTTGTCTATTGTGTTGACACAATATATTGCCTGAAGTAATTTATTGTCTTATAGTGCATATAAATGGGGCTTTAGGGCTTCTTCTTTTCACGGACATTAATTACCATGTTAGAAAACACATTTGGTCTTTAAAAAATCTCACTATTGTGTATAGTGCTATTCTCAAAGTATCATCCTTCTAATCAGTTTAAAGAAGAGACCCAAGGAGTTTGTAACATTTACCACTTTGAAAATATGACCCACATCTGTTCCCATTTAAGACACCTAAAAAGTACTGTTGATGTCTATGTAATCAGGCCAGATCTGACAAGATTTTTTTTCTGTAGCTGTTTTCACAAGGTACATGAGGATATTTGGTTGAAAGACAGCGTTCCAGTTCATGGAGAGGCATTTGTTTTTCAAATTTGATTTGGGGCCAGACTTTTAATTGATCAAATAAAAATGATTCAAGGCAGGAGAAAATCCTGTAGAAATCCTGGGGAAATGGGCATTCTTGTTGGTTTAATCTTAATTACTCTCTTCTCAAGTCACTCCTGCTCATGGAGACCACCCTTGGGAATTTTAAGATATACTGATTCCTCAGTCCTGACAAGTCTAAAGACTTCCGAATTTCAGTCCAACTCTACAGTGAGCACTGAAAAAATTTGACATTTCCAGGGCTTTTAGACACCAGGTTCTCCATAAGACTCTAGAAACACTGGAACCTATGTTCCGATGCTAGCCCCTTTATGTCATGGACCTAGATGCTTCCCGAATCTAACTCCAAGTCAAATTCAGAGCCTGACCCAGGACTTTCAAACTTCACTACTTTGTTCATGACCACAAGCCTAGAAAGCTTACCATCATGACTGCTCCAGAGTTCCAAATCAGAAGATATCAGAGTCCTGAAGCAATCCACTTCAGTTTAGTACTGTTTCTATGAAAATCCTGTCTCTGATTCAAGGAAATCTCAGAATGTTAGATATATATTTACATTTTACAAATAATAATAAAATGTTTTAAAAGTAAATTTGCTTTGCTGAAAATTTTTCTTTGGCAATAGCTTGACACCAGTTCTGCTTTAAACTGAGTTTCTCTATCCCTTTTAAAGCTTAACACACAAAGAAAGAAAATTTGAAGGAAAGTAAGGGATCTGTTTTAGATAAGGGAAGGGTGTAAGGCTACAAATAGGTCACTAGAGTGTTAAAGAAAATAGTAAATTTCACTTTATACTGTTGTCTTAAATGGTGTTTTTATAAAAGTGCCAAGATAATCTTATTAAAAATATATAACAAGTCTTCAGTATTTTAAAAATCAAATGCCCCCACTACTATGTTGAGCATGATCCCGGTAAAAACTCGTTACAAATGGTTACAATTAGAAGAGTTTATTTTTCCTGATGTTCATACATCAGTAATTTTAGTCCATGCTTATCATTCTTTGACCTGGTTTCCACATAACCATTATCAGTTCCACACCAGTTTCAGCAGAACAGATTCTCTTCCCCTCCAGATCATTCTTATTTTGATTTACAATGTGTCCTTCCATTCTTAGTGATGTGGAAAATTAGCAGAGTCATGACAGATATTCTTTCAGTAGGAGCTACCTGTTTTGCATGTGCATGCATTATTGTCAAAGCTGTCTTTCATTTTTCCTCCTTTCAGTTTTTTAATTGTCCTCTTGTTGACAAAAACTCTGAATAAAGAACTTATTGACACCAATTTAGTGCAGATAAGCAGACACTTCTTTATTGACGGCCGGGTGCGCGAGTGAGTCCTCTCACTAACAACGCACACCAAGCACCAAAGTCATATATCTTATATAAGACCTACTCATACATATTCACTAAATTTACGAGAAATGTTATACATATTCAATAGTTTTCCAGGAAACTATTAACATATGCAAATGTCCTTCACGCAGGCGCATTGAAGGTCTCTGGTGGTCTTCTGGAGTCCTCTAGTGGTCTTCCATAG
>JAVJGG010000090.1:28786503-28813095 GCA_035590195.1 Aviceda cuculoides
ACTCTTTGGCAGCAGCTGCCTTAGTCTGAGAGATGATCCGGAGAGCTGCTCCCCATGGCTCACGGTGCTGGGTTTGCTGCCTGGACCCAGGGGCTGAAGGCTCTGCCAGGACAACCCTGGCAGGAGCCCGAACAAAGTGATTTCTCCTCAAGAGTCTTTGCTTTGGGTTGCCACCTCCATTATGAGTCCCTGCACTCCTCTGGGCTTGTGCAGCTAGTTGGGCCTTTCATGAGCTGGTGGCTCCTGTGATGGGCTTGAGAGTAGCTTAGTAGGCTACAATTTGAGTTCCCCATCGTGCCATTGTCTCTCTGAGTTCCATGGGGCTTTATCATGTAACTTAACAGTCACTTTTAATTCAGCAGAAACAAAATGAGAATTCTGAAAATGTAACTGGAATTTCTGTAGTCCTTCAGTTGAAAGGAATCTTTGAGATTAAGTTATTAACCCATTAATAACTCATAAGGAGAAATTAGTAACTTATTAGTAAATATCATGAAAACCAAAAAATAAAATGTTGATCAATCAAGACTAAAATTCTTGGTCAAGACTAAAGGCAGAGAGGTATCAGCAGAGGTTAAAAGGCCAAAATATTGAATTTCTTTTTAAATCACTCTTTCCTAAAATACCTACTACTTGGACATAGCCTGCCAAACTGATAAATTAAGAGAAAAGACCTCAACTTTGAAAAGGAAAAAAAAATCACCACCCCCCCAAAAAAACCCCAAACCCAAACAACCCAAACCAAAACCCAAAACAAAACAAAACAAAAACCAGGAGGGAGACTACTTACATATCTTAGAAATTTTCATATCAGCTGAGTCTGATGAAGCTCATCCTAGAATACTTAGTAAAAATCAGTGAAGTATTTTCTGTTGATCATCAGTTGTTATCTTGAAGAACCCATACAGTGAGGTACATCCTGACAAACTTTGACATTTTTTCTAACATCTACAAGCAACTGTTTTAAATATAAGCATGTAAGACACAAATGCTGTGCATACATCTCTACTCCTTAATACATCTAGATGTTCCAAGACATCTGATCCACCATCTATGTTTATATTGCCATTTTCTATGCTTCACAGGTAGACAGATGAAAATATATGTCCAGAGGTGAAGTCATTAATCAAAGAGGAAGGGGAAAAAAATAAATTTAAACCCCCCAATGATTCCATAAGTCAATGAACACTAAAATCAAATGATTAATAATAATACAGTAAAATAAATGCAATTAAAGAATCACAAACAATTCTTCTTTCACTTGGCAACTGTTAAAAATTAATGTATGTGCATGTTCTTTTAAACTGCAAATGGAGTTAAAAATACACTGAATAAACTTCAAGGTTTAGTTAACGAAGTATTAGAAACTTTCAGAAAGTGGGATTGTGCACAAGAACTATTACGCCCACACAAAAGTACTGATAGCATAAAAAGTGTTTATTATGTATTATTTATATAATAAAGACATGGAGTCTTTGTAGAAGATGCATGGAAGAAATTTCTCACCAAGAGGGAAAGAAGATAAAATTTACAATGAAAGTTACATTCTGATCTATTAAGTTGTAAAATTTATAGTCATTCTTCTCAAAGTTAAAAATTTGGAGTGACAAGATTTTGTAATTTATTTGCCTGTGGAATCTGTGCAGGACATCATATCGAGAGGTTCAGATCCAGGCTTTGAATGTAACACCTGATAGTTGCAGTTAAGTGTTATCTATTTGCATGAAAGAATTGTGAAAAATTCCATTAAACAAAGGGAAGAAAAGTACTTTTATAAGTTGAGGATTGTCTTTTTTACTGCTTGGTTTTCTGTGGACTTTTATCACCATTTCCTATTCAATCATCTGCTCAGAAAAATACTTCATGATATCACAGTGACGATTAAGACAGAGCCTTAAATACAGAACAGCACTGCATGGAAGTAGTCACATTATGAGTGGAACTGTAGGCAATGTCTGGAATAAAGCAATCCAATGCCTCTTTATGCCTACTTTCACTGTGCTTGTAAGATCACTGTAGGTCTAAGAAGAATCATTATTTTATCCTCTGTATCTATAGCTTTTAGTGAAAACTGGTAATTAATGTTCTAATAAAAATGGACCAAAACCCCCACACTTTCTGTAATTTCTGTCATTTAATTGAAGAAATTTGAACTGAATTAAATGACAGAAAGCATGCTTTTAGAGTCGCATTAGGATTCTATTGTGAAAATGCCTAGTCTATCGGGACTGATATTGCCTTTTAGCACAGCGATATTGCCAGTTGCTATCCCAAGCAACAACTCTAATATGGACAAAAATGGAAAATGATAATGTATCTTCTTCAATTATTTGAACCAGCTTCAACATCAGAAATCTTATTAAAGAACAATTAGATTTGCAGGTGAGGCCTGAATTGTTCCAGACAATTCAGCTGCACAAAACCCACATCTCTGTATATTTTATATCACATCCTTTACTATATCATGGGCTCAGAGGAAAAAAGAAAAAAAAAAAAAAAAAAAAGCAAAACTCCCAAGTACGTGGAAGTTGCTCAGTTTGTACCCTGGGAGGTCATGATTCACTTGCTGCTTCATAGGGAACGTTAGGTTTCTGTTCAAAACTGTGTTGTTTGATAACTAGGTGTATTATTAAAAATGTGTCTATATTAATGTGATAATCCATGTTAAGGTCATAATTAGTGCTATTGTCACATCAGTTTTAACCAAGGTTAGAAGAAGGGGAGAAAGAAATATTTGCTTGGAGCAATGAAGAGTATTACTAGTCGATACTCTTCAGCCTGTACCTAAGCAAATTGCCTTCATGAGAGTGAAACACCCAAAGGCAGTAAGGACAATTCATATATTAGAACCACCAAACGTTAAGACCTGAAAGGAAGCCAGGGCTTCTACATTATAGATTTTCTATTTTTTAAGTCTGTTCGACATTCCTGCAAAAATGCTGCCTTCTATGTTATTGATTATTATTGCACAGACCAAACAGAGAAAAGCCACATCATTAATTCAGTGACCATGGATAAATTTAATCTCAGTAGCACTTATCCATAACAATGTATACTTTGCTGAACATAATTTATTTCCATTTACATAGATTTCCAAAGTGCAGCCAGACTTTTAGATTACTCTTTCACTAATACCTAGCGTATAATTCTAAAAAAACCCCAGGTAGTACCTCACACTAAATATATGGAAGACTATGTGGTGATGACAACTACTCCTCGTCATTGAAAACTATGTATTTTACTCAGTAGGATTAATACATTTCTTTTCACTATTTTCAAAAGCTGAAAGTTATGTTATTTTAAAAAAAATCAGTCCTGCTGTCAGTGTTGAAGAAAATGATGGACCCCACACCAGAGCGGGTGGATATGCCCTGAAAGAAGCTGCAGTCCATGGAAAGCCCACGCAAGAGCAAGTTTTCTGGCAGGAACTGTGGTCCATGGAGGACCCATGCTGAAGCAGTCCATTCCTGAAGGACTGCACTCCGTGGAAAGGACCCATGCTGGAACAATTCATGAAGAACTGCAGCCCGTGGGAGGCACTCACGTTGAAGTTTGTGAAGGACTGTATCCCATGGGAAGGACTCCACATGGGATCAGAGGAACATTGTGAGGAGCAGAGTGGCAGATACAAAGCTTTATGAACTGACTACAGCTCTCATCCACCGTCCCCTTGCACCTCCTGGGAGGAGAAGGTAGAGAAGTCAGGAGTGAAGTTGAGCCTGGGAAGAAGGGAGGGATGGGGGAAGGTGGTTTTAGTCTTGTTTGATTTTTTTGCTATCCTACTCTCTTTTTACTTGATAATAAGTTAAATTAATCTTCCCCAGTTTGAATCTGTTTTGCCGATGACGGTAACTGGTGAGTGATCTCCCTGCCCTCATCAGACTCATGAGTTTTTCATCTTATTTTCTCCCCCTTCTTGCTGAGGAGGGGGAGTGAGAGAGCGGCACCTAATAACCAGTGAAGTTCAACCTACCACACTGGTTTTCTAAAATGAAGTGAAAAGGGATGGCTCTACATGATCAGTGCTGCGACAGCGTCTTGTGTTGGTTTTTTTGCTTTTTTGCTTCCTCATCGAGCTGGTTAAGGGCATTAAGCTAGTAGAAAGCTCAGTGAATAATATTTTTTTTTTCCTGGGTTCCTTTTCTGCCAGAAGAGCATCCTGGATAACTCAATGAGAAGTCAGGTGAGCACCCATGCTGAAGGTGTTCAGATTGTGCAGATGTTGCAGCATCAGCCAGGCCAGGGCTGAGGCCAGGGCCTTGTTGATACTGATCAGTTCAAGTTGAAAGTGTTATGAAATCACATAAATGAAAGTAATGTCTGAAGCAATAAAAAGAAAGGAAAGCAAACACTATTATTAATAGGATTAACAATCTGTATATAAAAGAGAAATGTCTAAGTGTATTCTCCAGCATAGAATTCAAAATGACATCTGCACACTTGTATGTCCTGCTCACACTCTTCAAGAAGTCTGAGATCTACTTCAGACTACAGTGTAGCTGAAAGACATTAAATAATAATTTTGTTATGACACAGGGAATAAAACCCAAGTAAGTCTGGATCTCACAAGACTTTCTCCAAGGTCTTCAAACTTGATAACAGTGAGCTAATAGTGTCATCTTTGATTTCTTCCATGAAACTGTTGCTGGTTTGTTATGTCTTTGATCCCAAAGCATCAGTATTCATGTTTCTTAAGCCTAAGCTTACTCCTGGACTTTAATTTTTCTTAGTGAAAGGGAACTTAAAGATCTGTTTAAGTAATTTGTGAGACAGTTTATGTTAGTTAGAATGTACTACAATGAAACTAGGACTATGAACTTAAAGAAAGTTTAAAAGTATCTGAATATTTATTAAAAAATGGGCTTATGTAGGTGCAGATGTCTGCCTCAAATGGTGTCCTATATTTGTAACTCAGAACTGAACAGTACCAGCCTGATTTCTAATTCACCCTTTGTGTTCAAGTTCTATACCTTTGCAGACATTTGTCAGTCTTCCTTAGAAAAGTGATGGCTGAGCCTCCCACCACCTCATTTCACAGATAATGACCCTGAAGATTAGGCGCATAGACACCATGGTTGCTGGGAACTCCAGAAGCAGGTGTTGCGATCTTTCAGACTCTTAATCTATGCCTTGGGAAACTGCAAATAGCAAACACTGGTTGATGGTAGCTTCTGTGAAGCAGGGCTCACTGCAGCAAGCAGAAATGTGACAGTTGCATCATATATAATCAGAGGACAGTATCTTCTGTACAACTTTTTATGAGGAACCTGAAAAATACTTTAGGATTAATAGAACAACAGCTATTATTTCCTAAATGTAATTAAAAATGGTACTTAGCCAAAACCAAAGAACAGACTGCCCCCAAGTCTTTCTCAAAAAATATTGCTACACTTGCACACACATATTTACCACAACTTTCATTCTTTGCAGGATATTTAAAGTTTCTGTAATTATATTTCTTAGATATGTGCAGTGTAACTCAAACAAAATGACAGAAGTTACCTCAAGACAGAAGAAAAGACTTTTTTATTCTCTGGCAGGGAAAGGAAAATCAAGACCTTTTTTTTCCCTGTGATTTTTTTTTTTTTTTAAATCTTTTAGTCTTCTTTTAAAGTAGTAGTTGGATTTAACACATTCCTTTTGCATAAGCACAGAGGAAAAATACACACAATAAAATGCTAAGCAAAAGTATTATGTTTTCTTCAATGCAGAAGAAATGTCCTGACTTCTGCTCAGATTTAATGTGCATTCTATGGATAGGAATAATCATTGATACTGTCCTCCAGTAAAATGTTGCTTGAACTGTTCAGAAAGTTTTCAACAACAACAAAAAAAATCAAACTCACTTCTGACAATAAGATAAACCAAAGTGTTCTCCAGAGTCACATGATCCCATTTCATGGGATAATAATGGGATAATGCCATAGAGGTTCTGTTGGTGTGTATACCCAGAGAAAATCTATTGTTTACACTCTGGCCTAGAAAAAATAACTATACTCTTATAAAAAACTAAATGGAATATTCTGTGTTCCAGTTTTACAAAATAACTGGGGACTCCACATCGATGCAACTGTGAACAACACCTAGACAAACAAATTTAACATTTTTGCTAGCTGCAGAACAGAGTATCTGACCTGATGCCATTAGAGTTTTAGAATCCAGCACAAATGTCCTTTACCACGTGGCATAAATGCCATCAACCATGTATTCAGAAAAAAACAAACAAGCAGACAGACAGACCCCTTGACAATAAAAAACACTTCCCTGTGCAATGATGAGTTTCAGTGTAAAACATTAATATGTAACTATAAATATATATACAAATGTATATAAAACAACATCAATTGACTTCTCAGCTTGAATATTTTCAAGAAAAGAGGTTAAACTACTATTCAAGCAACTAAAATTACTGTATTTTTGTTCAAGGAATAAAGCAAGACCACGAACTAAGTAGTCCAACTCATACTAATTCAACTGTAGACACCTTTAATTCACTTAGCAACAGGAAATAGAATTTTTCAAAACTTGTATTTGCAATATCTCACTGCCTGTCTGCCATAAAACCTATCTGAAACCCAGCAAAGAAGCAATTGTATATGGTGGGGACCATAGACTGATCTCCCTTTGTCCAAAACTTCTTTTGAAGTCTTCTTCTCTTTCATGGAAACAGGGGGATAGGGATCTAGGAATGGGAAAACAGGGGTTCTAGTGGTATATATTTCAAGCTACTTCTAATCTGGTTAGAAGCAGAAATATAAGGCAATCTACATATAGATCCTTGTGTACCTTTTCCTCTTCATTCCTCACTGAGGTTAGCATTTAGAGGAAGCATTGGAATTACCAATTGGTTGTACAACACCAAGGATCAGATGCAGCAAGGTATTCAGGAACGTAGATTGGTGTGGTGATGTCATCCAGTGAGGTCCCAGTACTTCTAATATCTTCTAAACAGCTTCTTATTGTTTTAGCTATCATTTTGTTATTCCAATAAAGAAAATTGTTTATCATTATTGTTACAACAATTCAAAGATTCATCCAAAGACTAAAAAATCCTCTCTGATTTTTGTTCAAATCTTTAACAGTTAGGAATAAAAAAGTACTAAACACATTTTAAGCACTGCTTCAGTTTGCATAGCCAGATATTGGCATAGCTCCAGTCACTTGCTGTACATATTTGTAATAAAGATGGATCATCACCTTCTCATATTCCCTATGTCTTTCAGAGTACAGTTAATACAAACAGATGCATCTGGACATTGCAATGAATTAAGTGGTATTTTTAATTCCAAATATGTTAAATTAGAATGACTGTAGAACTGGTCATTGAAAGGAATGAAAGCATAGTCAAAAAGAAATTAAAACTGTACAATACAGACACTGGATTTAAGAGTTTGTCCAATGAAAGCATTAGATCGGGTCTAAACCCACTGTTGTTTGTGAGACAGCTGGAATCTTACAGGTTTCTCACTTTAATTCAGCTATATTATTATAACAAACCCATTTTTAAAATGGCAAACTCATTTGTCATACATTTCTAACTAATAGAGAATATTCCAATTCACATTTCTCTGTTTTTCTTCAAATTTTGGATGAAATTTGTGAAAATACAACAGTCTCACTAGTCATAGCTTACCATATAGTTCATAATATATCCTGGATGCTCATGATTAAAAATATTTTCATCATCTGAAGAACTTGTTTGCTTTTATATTAAGTTAATTATTTTATTTCATTCAACTTTAATTGCTTTCAGAAAAGCTCACAAAAACTGTGAAGTATACCAAAGATATGACAGGCCAAAGAACTTCACATTTCCAAACAAAAGGCAGAACCTAACAGAAAGTATCAACCTCAGACTGCCAAGGTGTCCTTTCAACTACTGTCCATGGATATGCTTTCATCTGGGAGTTTTACACCATATGTTCTTTCCTATTTCAGGGACCAAGGCCATTGAGTTCAGCCTTTTTTAGTTTAATATTTGCTCTCTTGTCATATGACAGGTCATCTTCTTGGTTTCCTGATTGTTCTGGTTGACTGCCTTTTTCTGAGTGCTTTGCAGCAACTTTCTGGCTCGTGCATCCATATTTCCTTCTATGAAGATGATGGTAGATGTAGGGATGATGCCTATCTGTGTCTTGTCCTACCAGCCAAACAAAATGTGGCCAGAGTGCAAACATAGGAACTGGGACTTTAGAACATCTGTCCTAAAATATATAAGCAATTATCATCACTGTAACTTTCATAACATCTTAAATTATTATAAGATACTAAAAAGCATTTTTGGACACATACAGAAAACAGATTCTAAGGATTGTTCAGTATTAAATATTTAAGTTACCTTATGAGTGTGGCTAGGCACGCTGACATAATCATATACCCTCTACACAAGAGATATGAAAAGGAAGATGTTAGTTTTTCTATATCCTTTATTTCCTGATAAAGGACCAGAAGGCAACGCCATCTAAAGGCAATGTGAAATATAAAAGGGGCTAAGGGTCACCACAACAATATGTACTAAAGCTCTGCCTCCCACCAGCACTGTCTTGATACCTTACTTAGATGAAAAGAACAATGGAAAACACACAACACGGGGTGGGGGGAGAAACAGATAAACCTTTCAGATGGAAACATAAAAAATCTTTGTTAAACTAATGATCTATCTGTGGTGCTATCGACCACATGTAGTCAAGCTATGTTCCTGCTATTTTAATTGCAATGTATTTTTTGTACTTTTTTCATAATTATCTTTCATATGCAAAATAGATGTTATTATACTTTTAGTGTTCACCTTGCTATGATGTTATTGGATATACAAGGTTGTGATCTATCAAAAACTTTAACTGTTGCTATGAATTTGTATAGTTGTGAGCTGTAGGTCCCAACAGGACAAAGAGATAAATAAAAGAACCGCAGTTTGTATGTATTCCTCCAATGGCCTTCACCCATTTCATGGATATTTGCACTACAGAAAGAAAAGAGGTCATATTAGCTTCAGTAATAGAGGCATGAAATTCAGAAATGACTAAATTTTGTGTGTTTACAGCTTCTGAATACTTATATTTTGATTTTAATTTTAGCAGATAACAATATTGCTGCTGGGTGAAATTAGATAAACTGTTTCAGCCCAAAAGAGTGGGTATTTTTTGTGGAGTTTTTTTTTGGTTGAGTTGCTGATTTCAGATAACAGAGGCTTGGTAATGAAAATGTTGAAATAACTTTAACAGCCCAAATGGCACCACTGCAATAAACTGCGGCATAAAAATTCAAACTCTGTTAGAGCTTATAAGCTTGGCTTAAATGGAGCAAAGCCTTACTTAAATATGATCTTTTTATTTGTTCAGATTCAGGGTATTTTACAAACAGAAATTTAAGACAATATAAAAAAAGTAATGATTGTTAGGTACTGAATCCTTCCCTTTCTTTACTTTAAAAATAGATTGTGAAATGGAGCTCATACTCAAAAACATCTCAAAGCAATAGTGGAGTAGTACAGCAATCCATAAAGTAATACATTATTAGAATTTGTTCTTTTAATAGCCTTGATTTTTTCTCTCCCCAAAGTCTCCCCCATAATGAGATCTAACAGAGTGAATGCATTCACTAAGAATCAAATCTTGCTGTCTGCATCGTGGTGGATAACATCTTATTCTACAAGGAATTCCTCTGCCCCTTATACCAAATAGTTGTGGTATAAACACAACTATAACAATGTACACCTACTTTGAACTTACCTAACTGACCTCAGAAAGGACATACTGGAAGGCATCACAGTTGCAACCTCAAATTCAGGACTTCAGTCATTTTTTAGCAGGACACAACCAGTTTCACAGGCTTTAGATTAAAAATACACCCAATTTATGGTCACTCTAAATTCCTGGGGAAGTAAAGGTATTCTTCTAACAAAGGAACTATTCTAGTAAATAGATTTTTTTAATTGAATTTTTTATTATTATGGATAGTTTAGTTTTACTTTTCTTCTCTGGCTTGGCTAATTTCACACTCCAGTAGAGTGATTTAGACTTTGACCCACTTTACCATTTTCTGTCTCTTTTCTTAGCAATGTTAGTGATATGCAAATCAATTGTAATTAATGTATGATATCCTAAAGGCCATCCCTGAATGCAATAATTCAAGGATGCTGGCAGTAATATTTATCTAGACTATTGTATCTCAAATTTGTATCTGTTAAAGAAGAATCAGGATGAATGTGCATGCTTTTTTCATCGTTTAGGTTTAGCTGTATCGTACAGATCTGTATTTTCTAGTTTCTGGAGGAAATCAATAGCTTTATATGAGATGTAAGGGCAAACACTGAAAATTCAGATCTAAAGGAATCTACTTACTCACCCAAGACACCTGTTGTTGTGTTACTCTGTCGTATCCAGATGGTATTATGACTATATTAAAAGACATAACTTCAGACATTTTAAATTGTTACTTTTGTTCTTTCATGTTAGCCATGTCTTCTGACATTTACAGCATGTGTTAGAATAGGAGAATATTGGTTAATGTCTTGTCTTTATGAAGGTCTAATGTTTAAGTTGAAGCAGGTGAACTGATACATCAAGCATCTTTCAAAGCAGGAGTCACACAGCCCAAAGAAGTATCTTGTGAAATTTATATCATATCATAAGGATGACAAGTATCTGACACTTTTAATTAATATCCTTTATCAACAGTTGTGGTGGTTTGACCTTGAGCAGACCCTCACGCAGCCGCTCTCTCACTTCCCCTCCTCAACAGGAGAGTTGTAGGGGGTTGGGGTCAGTCCATAACAGCTCCTCTCTCGTGCCTTCTGCCTCACACTTTTCCACTGCTCCAGCGTGGGTCCTTCCTGCAGGGAATATCCACCTGCTGTGGCATGGGGTCCTCCACAGGCTGCAGGGGAATCTCTGCTCCGGGGCCTGGAGACCTCCTCCCCCTCCTCTGGCCTTGGTGCTGGCAGGGCTGTTTCTCATGCTCACTGTTGTGCAGCATTTTGCCCTTTATGAAGCATGCTTTCCCAGAGGCGACACCAGCATCACAGACAGGCTCAGCTGGGGCTGCAGTGGGCCTGCTGCAGAGCCGGACTGAACTTGCTAGGACCAGCTGCGACCAGCAAGGGGCAGCCCCTGGTCTCCTCTCACAGAAGCCACCCTACAGCATGTCCACCTAGCACCTTGACACTGACACTCAGCACAACAATACTATTTTATTGACTATATGTAGAAATTAATAAGTTTATATATATGCACATTTCAAATTAGATTGCTACTGCTTTTAGAGATAAGAAGAGAGGACAAAAAAAAATTAAGAGGAAGTAGTGAACTCCAGACTGTTCCCAGTATAAAGATCCATCGGATACTGCTACTATATTTTTTGAGAAAAAGGACAGTTGGGCCTGGATTATTGTCATGTTACATACAGTGAGGCAGATTATAGAACTTCTTCAGCCATCCAAAGATCACAACATAAAGATTTTGAGTCATATACAAGTGTTCTGTAAATTAAACACAGTAGACAAATTCAAACTCGGTAGTTTGATGTTCCAAACTGAAATGATAGAGAAGACAGATACAAAAGCCAACTGTTTGATAGAGTTCAACAGAATTACTCATATGTATAAAATTAAGCATGGGTATATTGAAATCAAGACTTTATTATATATTTTACTGATAACATTTTTGGATTGCTGTGATTGTTAAATTAAAAAAAAAAAGTTACCTATGTAGGGTAAAACTATCATTCAAAAGAAAGTTTCCTAGTGACATCAGCACCCAATCATTTTTGTTTCTTTTTTTTTTTTTTTCAAATCTTGTTTTCAAGTCTGAATATTTTTAGCATACAGAAGGAAATAATGTTATCAGACACATTGTCCTGCAAATGCACCTGAAAGTATTGGTCATCAAATTTTTTTAGATACTTTTGGTTACTTTCTTTTCTTAAAAAAAGACAAAACCCAACTATGACATAAATAATCTCTTTTTCTCAAAGATATGTCTCTACTTTACATCCTGGATGTGAACAACAAAGCCATCAACTCCAGAAAATGCTCTCATTCAGGTTGTAAAGAGGACTACAGGCAATTCTGCAACCAAAATGAAGACTGTAGTAACCAAGTTCCTGAATAATTTTAGCTGAAAAATCCTTACTCTGAGCTCTGATATTTCAGACTTATCTGCATCATAATCTAGCTTTCCTCATGCTTTGTGTTGTGATACTTCATATTATCACAAAACCTTATTTGGTAATCAAAACATTACTCTCAGCATAAGATGGAGATGAACCATCATTGTTAACACATCACACTACATGTACTAGAGTTATTAAAAAACTTCACATGTTGTTTTAATATAATTCCTGTTAATGACAAAAAGACAGAGACAGAAAGAGAGAGGAAGACAAAGCAAGAGATGGACAGAAAAAGAGAGGAAAAAAATGCTATTCAATTTTTATGTTAGATAAATAGCCATATGTAGTGTAACATCACAGCTCTATTGTACAGAAAAAAAATGAAACTAAATGGGGTTTGTGAAACAAGGAAAGGAAAGGGAGGCTGAGCAACTGTGTAAGCCAGAAATGTGCACCCCATGTGCCGGTGCTAGTGAGGGAAGGAGGAGAGGGAAAGAGGAAAGGTCATTTCTTAGCTTGATCATTAAATCTATTGTGCTAGAGAAACTGAGAGCTAGATACCATTTTTTAAACTTTCTGATGTTTCCTCTGCTATGATTAAATTGCTGGTGTGAGTTTGTGTGTGTGTACTGCAATATTCCATTTGAGCTGAACCAATATTCCTGGACCTCAGTGATAATGTTTCCCTCTCCTTTTCAGTCTCGGAATGCAGCACTGACACTTTACAATAGAGCAAAATGCAAAGAAAATGCATACGAAGGAATGCTAACAAACCTTACAAGAAGAGTGTGTACAGTCATATGCTTAACCAGTGTGGCATTTCTTCAGAGATAAATCCATCTTGTTAACAACCAACAGACCCTGAGGATTTACTGAAGTTAAGATACAGTTATAATAGTTGCTCTTCTGTAGGGATAAATTCATCCAACGGTGTAAAAGACTGCATTGGACTATGTTTGTCTTGACATTTCCACTTCATAGTTAACCTCAACATCCTGTTGCTGTGGGGGAGTACGCGCCAAAGGAAACAAAATGTCCCTGAAGGAACCAACATATCCGCCCAAAGCAAGAAAACCCAGTGCCTAACAAGCTGTGCTTGCCTGCGAGCCGGGTGGAAAGAAGACCACCGTGAACACCTGGGCGTGCGTGCATGGAGGAACATGGGGCAGCACACATGGAAATGAGTTCCGTGAAAATGGACGGATGCTTCAGAGAAATCGCGGGGACTGGATCAATAAAAGAACTGTGTACTCCTCTCTCAGGGGTTAGAAGGATGCTAAAGGGATGTCAGAGGAATGTAAGAAAAAGGAATCAGTGCTTGAGACTGGGACTTTTCTGCTGGAACTTGGAGCCTACCCCATCACCTGAACCAATGGGACGTCGCTGGCTTCGTGGTGGTGGTAACTAGTCTTGCTGCAACTCTTCTGTTTTCTTGCTTAGGTCTGCCTTTTTCCTTTCTTTTTCTTTCTGTCCTGTTGCTATTATCAGTTCTTGTAGGAAATAAAACTTGGAAGGTTGTATGGCATCTGACCTCGTTTTTGTCTTAATCTCACTTGTGGGATCGTTTAAGAACCTTCCCCAATATTGGATTGGGACAAACAGTTAAATTGTTCATGAAACAGACTGAACAAGTAACAGGCCTAGTAACAGACTAGTAAGTTATCTGAGCTTGGCAGAGAGAGAGAAAAGGCTAAAAGCAGACAAAGATAGATCAAACTTTCTGATGGAGACATGCATGCAGATATATGTGTGGAGGGGAGTAAGTATGCGCATGCCTTTTGTAGTATACTTACACAACAACACATAGGTAAGACAGTGAGAAAGGATAAACTAACACAGAGGATAAGGGAGCAGGGAAATAAAAGCAACACAGAAAATGCTTTTAATGGAAAAGACAGGAAAATGCAAGTTCCTGAGTGGTTTTAAGGGTACTTAAGACTATGAGAAAATATATTCTCTCCTGCTTCTTAATCAATCTTTGATAAAACAACAGATTATTACCCTCAGGCATATACTTTACCCTAGCATATCCTGATAGCTATTAACAGGTTGTGCATCTTGTTTGTTTGCCAATATTGTAGAAGAAATATTTATGAAGGTTTTGCATGTATTAATGTAACACCAGGATATTTCTGCACAGAACCTGATAAATACACAGAGCAAGTTTCTTTCCAATGTAAATTGAAAATCAGAATTCAAAGCAAAATGTCCAGTATTTCCAGTGTCACTATACCTACAGGCTGCTGTTGTATGTCAGGTAATGTCAGGCTGAGAAAACACATCACATGTGCTCTGCTCTTCTGTGGGTATTGTGGGACTGCATCCCCCTCCAGGGAGGACCCTGCCTTGGCTCCCAGCTGGAGCAACTCGCTCTTGTAACAAGGGCCAAATTGTCTGTTAAGGTCCTTCAACTACTGTGCAAAAGGCAGGAATCGGCATGTATTTATTTATTTCCATTCCCATTACTTGTTAATAATTAGCTGTGAATTTCTGTATTTGACTAACTTATCTTTATAATAACAGACAAAATTTTTGCAGTTGAGATATAGGAAAGAATATCTTCTCATAGATCTGGTGAGGTATGTTTTATGAATCTAATTTTTTTTCTTTTCCAAAGTCATAATGAAAAATCATAATATTGTGAACTAGCTGTCTGCAGGGAAAAAAGGAATAACTGGATCAGGTCAATCAAAGCATTAAATTTATACAAGTACAGAAACTTCTAACTTATTGTTCTTTTATTTGCTGTAGGAAACAGTGAATATGTCCTTCCATGAGTTAAACTTTTTTCTAGGTCTAATGAATTATCTTAGCTCAGTGGTACCTGGATACTTCTAGATACTACATTATATTTTTGAAGTGCTGTATAAGCATTAACTACATTCTGTTATCACAGTCAATGTGGCAAAGTTGCGCTGAGCTACTTATCAGATAGCAGTATAAGACACCATTTGACTTTTATGGAAATCACCAAGAGATGTATTTTGAATCAGCAGCTTACAAAGTAAAAGGGTAAGAACGAAACCTGAGAGCAAATACATTTGTGATGTGGCCATCATCATTTGACCATCAAGAGCTTTCGGAACAAAGATATTCCCACCAAATTAAATGGAAAGGAAAAAAAAAAGACAATAAATGGAAGTATTGAATAATAACTCCATTAGCCACATGGAGATGCAAAATTGGCTATCCAATAAGGATTGCAAGTGACAGCAAATTCTAATCCAGCATTTGTCAGGCTGTAGTTGTATATATCTATATTGTATCTCTCTTCCCTTTTTTTACCAGCTCTTAAATGATGTCATTTTGCCAGATTGTATCCTAGAATAAAGAAAGGATATATTTACAAACTGTTTCCAAAAGGGAACTCTTTAGCACACAGGGCACAATACACAAGAAAGCAGATAAACCTACATCTCGTCTCTGCAAGGTCCAGGCAACTTGAAATCTCTGCTCACATTTGACAGGTTCCACCAAGCGGTATTTATTGCTATTATTTTAAAGATATTGAGGGAGTATGGGGGCAAAGGAGAAATGTCATATTATACGCACAAACTGAGGGTATTTTTTTTGACAATGGCTCTTAAATAACACAGTATAAACCCATTAATCCTGTTCTCATTTTAACTTAACTGCTAACTGCCTACCTAAGATTAATCCCTCTCAGGTGAAGATAATGTTAATGGGATTTCAAGTAACAAAACCCCCACATTATGGTAAATTAAATTTGTATAACTGGAAATTAATGGATTATTTTATTATAGTAAGCACAGCAGATATTTAGTCCACTTTCTGAAATACATTATTATATAGTCACTGGTAGTATCCATTGCAGGAATATTCTCACAGGAGGTACACTACTAGCAGAAAGTTAGACCTTCCTGCTTGTGCAATAACTGAATGAAGCAGAAGCTGAAGCTGGCCACCTGAACAGCCCTTCAGATGAAGACACCTCTGAATTGTTACACGAATTTTAATCACTTTCTTTATTAACTTACTTCTGATCATACATGCAGGCAAAAGAGCACAATCTGGAGAAGGTAAGAGATTTTTTAGGTCATTGAAACTCCTTTTTGTTCTGCAACCCTTCTTTCTTGGCACAAAGATGGTCCCGTTTTGAACAAAATTTATTAAATCAGCAGACAGATGCTTTAGGACAGAGGCCTTTGACTTAGATGGTGCCTTTTTTGACAAGGCCCTGGGAGCATCCTACTGCCCCTGGGAGTCAGGCCAGCTCAGACACTGTGCAGGAGTCTGGCCTTGAAAATGGAGCAGGTCCTCAACTGGGCTTCTTCTGGTTCTTTGTTTCAAGCTACATTGGACCTTATCCCAAGCAGCTAAACCCCCAGTAGATGAGGGTTGCACTGTAGTAGAGTGCTGTAGGTGCCTTTCCCTTTTTTGGAAAGCCCTTGCCTCCTACAAGTAAATTTTTGTGTATGTGAACCTGTCTCAATATTCTGCATGCAACACTGCTTAGGGCCATATGTTCGTGTTTTGCTACTCCCTGCATAATCCCGCTCTTAAATTAGAAAACACAGCTGGTCAGAAGGATGGAGTACCACTTTCTTGAGGAACTCCTCTCAAAAATGTGTTTGGGTGAGCAAATGTCTGAATGGTTTCCCTATGGATTTCTGTTGCCTCATTTTATCAGAAAAGTATCAAGATTAGGTGTAGGATCTGATCTAAAATCCATTTTATGGTAATCCAGGGCAAACTGTATAGATGTTCTTAAATATGTAGAAGATTCATTTTTCATCCAGTCTTTCAGTTTCTGTAAAGTCAGTCTTAGGTGTTTCCAACGTTAGCTGCACCTATACAACCCATGTAAAATCTGGATTCTGCAAAATCTCTAACTAGAGGCTTTATTACCTCTTCTTTGAAAGCCTAACTTTGTTGTTATAGGTACAAGAAGAACAATTTTTTCCTTGTTTTACTAATTTATTCCAGTCCAGCTCTCCCATCTCCTTGTGGATATTGTTCGGTTATGTGATTACACAGGGGAACAAGGCAGGCGGAGGAACACCAATAACCTCATCAGAACTAACGGAGCATCCTGATCCATCTTCTCCCAGGGTTGTCAGTGGAGGATGGGTGGTCCACAGCTCATGTGTGAGACCCATCATGATATCTCAACAGCAGAGGGTCCCTGCATCATCTTCCAGACAGAAGAGGGTTACTGCCTAGGGATATGTGACTTATTATGGGACATAATATAGTAACATATAGGGATTGTGCCAGGATGTTTAGGCAGGGAAAAGGAGAGATCCAGGTGGACTGTGGAGGAAAAACGAAAGGGGTTAAAAAGGAACTTTTCACATATAAACATGTTGCTGGTCCATATTCTTTTCTGGCCATGCCCTGTGCCTGATCATTGCACTCTGTCCCATCTTACTGAAATCCATTTCTGGCTATTTTTCTGAGTGAGAGGGTATGTCTCTATTCTGTGTGTATGTGTGCATACAGAGGTCTAAGTGCCAGCCACTGGAGATGGTGCAACAGGTCATAGGGGTCTGTGCATCTACGGTCACACCAACTAGAGAGACAAGACATGTGGCTGAGAGTGTCAGTGTGTGTAATCACTAGTGAGCATCAAACTGAACTGGCCAGTGAACAGGGTAGAGGCTTGGAAGCCAAGTATTGTGAAAATTGTCTAAGCTCAGGTGCTAAGTATTGCAACAACTCCCTAAGCCCGGGGCTACTGGAGGGGTCCATATTGTGAATATGTGTAGGTCTCCCATTCACTCTAACCAGCTGGAGAGGGGAACAGCATGAAGCCATTGGTGCTGCTCATGTTTGCTTGAGTGCTGAGTGTGTCTGTGTTGATTTGCACTGGCCATTCGTGTATCGATGTACGAGTGTGTACGGTGTAAGTATGCATGTGTGCTAACTCAAAATACATCCCCAGACTCACTATGGGCTGGACCTGGGGACGTGGAGGTGCCATATCTTTGTCAGGCTTCGAGATTTGACAACTCTGACATATGTAGTCCTTACACACCTTCCAGGCATTCTGGAGGTGAAGAAAAAGGAAAGGCTACAATGGCATGGTTTGTGTCCTTTAGCAGGTAACACTACATTTATTTCCTAATTTATTTTCTTTTAAACTACACAGGTGATTTTAAACTACATTACAAGCCAGATGTGTAACAGGCTTAAAAACTCACCTCTCTGTGCTTATATTGAGAGCATAACGTATATTTGGTATGTAGTTTTGCAAACTCTCACAAAAAAAACCTGCTTTAAAATATTGAATTGTAATATATTTTTATGGTTTCCCCGTTTTTCAGCCAGGCTGGCTGACCAACATTTCAGAAATGATTTAAGGATTTAAGGTTATTTTACATAAGACTGTAATTATAAATCCACCAGAAATTCTGGATTTTCAGACAAAGGAAATACATAAGCTCAAAAGCAATGCAAGCAAAAATGAAGATAAGTCTATGCACAGAGCTGACAAAAGGAAGATGAAGATGGAGCTTGTTACAGTTACATCTATCACCCTGGGTAAAACTGATAAGCAATGAGACTCAGCTGTCATGAATACTGTCTGAAAAACTAATAAGTAAGGTGGATCTAGATTCCCTATGATGAAGACACTGATTGCAGTACAGAGGATGATTGGATGATTGGGATATTGTACAGCTATGCCTCGATCAGTTGAGGCAGGTCTGAGGTAACAGGAATGGCATCAAGTATCATTCTGCCAGATTGCACATTTCAGGACCAATGTAAAGGATTTCTGACACAAGGTCATCAGAAAAAAGAAGGCTTAATATTTTAGTCTATAAAGCAGAAAAACGAACCCCACTACCATTAGTGGCCAGATCAAAGGAAGTATGACCCTAATAAACAGCTGGTGTGTAATTTCTGGTAGAAATAGAGAAACAAAGATCTGTTGTACAAGGCAAAATTTAATAATATTTAATATTAATTCTAATTTAGTCACTAATTATCAAGGATCAGGAGTTCAAGCTGAACAAGAGCACAAATTACTAATATAAATGGGTTATTTTATAAGCCTTTCCTGGTAGAAATGTGTGATTGGGAGCAAAGATTACCCTATAAACTCATAAAAGGATAAATACAATAGATGAAGAATATATATAAGCACAATGCTAGCACAAGTAAACAAGCATATTAGTTGATTTTGAATAATTTTAAACTGGGCCTTATTAAAAGATTTTTACCACTTTGAAGAGGCTTCTAAAGAATCCTCCAACATATATTTTGGAAGTATATGTAAAATTTTGTTAATTTGGAGGAGGTCTGTAGGGTGTGATGTGATGTATAGGATATGAAGTGGTGACCCAGCCAGTGACTGAGAAGGCATCTTTTATTCCTATATTTCTAAGAAATTAAGAGATAAAAGCTTGATTATGTTCAATGTTCTATTTATTTTTGCAGCTTTCCTTATGTGCAAATCATCAACCAAGTGCGGTGAGTGTTACTTACACGAAGAACACAAAAAAGCTTACACAGAAACTTGCAAGAAGTCCATTGACAATACCATGTAACTCTAGGGTTAATTTTCATAATAAACAACAATATTTTGGAAATATGTGAGCCAATACCATTGTTTGTATTTTAAAAAGTATAAGCAACAGTGGTTTTTCACAGTATTTTTAAATGACAATTTTTGAAATATTTATTTTAATGTTAGTAAACAGAAACTTTGAAATTATTTTCCAATATTAAATGTTTTATTTCCAAAAGGTAATTTTTTCCTCATTTTCTCATACATTTCTATATCACTTATTCATTGTATGTATTTTTGCTTGCATAAGTTTCATGACTTCATAAAAACGCAGAAACAAATGAAAGACCACACTCCTTCTATAATTATATTTATCTAGAAGTGCAAAATTATTGTAACTGCTTCCTGACAAGCAGCCTTTTTACATTCTACTGATCCTTTTTGTCCTCCTGCCTTCCCATTTTCTCATACTTGTTCCTCTTGCATCAAGCTTGATCCCTTCTTTCCCTGTCTTTGGCTGTTCCACTAAACATTCCATAATAAGTTTTGTACATTTCCACCATCCCTTAAAGCATCCCATATAAAGTTTTACACACTCCCATCCAACATCCCATGGTGAGTTCAGTCTTTCCCATGATAATTTTATTTTTTCCCTTCTTACCAGCTGCAAAGATCTGTCTGAGCCCCTCCAAGATGCTGAGAGGTCCCTTCCACTACTGATCCACCAGGGACCTGTGGGAGAGCTCAGATCTTCAATATTATCTCCATTGTCCTCCCATTAGTTAGAGTTTGTGCATCTAAATATCATTTATTCCCTTCTTTGTCTCTTGTCTCTCTTTTAATACTGGCTAGCTGCTAAACAGATATCCTCAGAAACCAGATGTCCTTGCATTCCAAGTATCTGTATGTCCTTTACATTCCACATCTCATTTACCTTCCTCACATCCTACATAGCGTTAAAAAGATGATACATGAGAAAATGGGGCAGGGGGGGAAGGGAAAGTAAAGTCCTGGATACTTTCTTGTAATATAACAGTTTTCAAGTAGGGCCCTCAAAAATGACATCCTGAGAAAATCTGCATTTTGTCACCAATAATACCTACAACTTCTTTTACTAAGAGGTTGTCCAGTAACCTTTTTAGAATGTACTTGGTTTTCTTAAGTGTAATTTCTATGAGACTGGAAATGAATCTTGAATTAGGCTGACCTAATTCTGCAAATTTTTTTTTTGCAAAAGTAGCTACTCATTTAAGAAGACTTGCAATTAGGAATACTTAAGAGCTTTCATGATTAGGAATGCTGTTTGAAAATTCAGTGGAAGCTTGTTTGAAAATTCAGTGGAAGCTTGTTATGTTACTGCGTATCATTATATTTATAGGCATAAGAGATGACATTGTATGTCAGTTGTTGTACAACTGATTAATCCATCCTCGTTCACCACACTAAAGAGAATAATCAGTTTTACAGCTGGCATGTTCAAGATTCAGAAGTAACTTTTGCTTCCATGCAGTGAATCTGTATAAGCAGCAGAAGGGATTCTCACTGTTGAAGAGAGCTAACTATGGAAGTAATCAGCCCTGGTGTTTTATCAGCATGGCTTTTCTGGAGAAAAAGACTATTTGGATTGAGGTATGCTACAAGATCAGGTACAGATGCAGCTGGATAAAAATGATGCCATCTAGAAGCATGGTGGATAGCTCCTTTCAAAATGTAGCAACAGCGAAAAAATATTTAAGGTACCAATTTAAGAACGAGTTAAACAATTCTGAATATAAGGTCAGTAAGTGACCATACTGCTATACAAATGTATACTCCATAAGACAGACACCACTAACACAGAAATTAGGTTAATAAAAGAGTTACATGACAGCAACAAAGTTCCTGACTACAGATCTAGCTATAGGGTAAAAGAATTAATAATCATCTTAGTCTTCTGAATCTGCATTTGATACTTAACATCCTAGGCTTCTGTTACCCATTTTTCCAGTTCCCAGTCTCCATTTTCCAATTACTACTGAAGATTTTTTTTTCTTTATTTTTAAGTAATGTATTTTTTGTAAATGTGTTTCACCTTTTGTTCAAGCACATATTGAGTCTTCATGTGTTTTGTTTTTTTCTCTGCACATAGCTAAATATAATTTTCTAATGAAGTTGCACAGGAAGTATCATCTGAAAAGCTTTTAAAATATTAAGGTAATATGATCATTACTAACCATTTTTGTGAACTATTTTAGGATGCTTCATTTAAGTAAACAGGTGTCTTCTTTTTTTTCTTATTTTAAAGCAAGTGCAAGCTGAAATAGGACAGGGAGGGGTTGTTTGATATTTTCCTCTATAGCTGCTGACACAAAAGAACAAAATGCTGATATAAATAATATCAAGAGAGTCTGATATTTGACTGAACTTAGTCTCTGAGTACATATTTTTCTAAGGAGAGACCAGCTAATCGTTGAATACAGTATTTTCATTTCAACATGGACTGAGTGAAGGTGTCAGTTTTTTTCCCTGAAGTTGACCATTTTTACAAGTTTACATCAGCACACAGTTAAATTACTGCAAGAAAACCCTTCGTTTTCATGTTAAAAATCAGAGGTCCTGATTTATAAGGTTCATTGTCTTAAGTAAGCTCTGACGTCTGAATGCTTCTGTTTTAAAACCACTGGGATATCCACAGTTATTCTGTAAAATGTTTAGTTTGCTGCCCATCAGCAACCCAGAAGCCTGCCAGTACTGCCAGCCCTATGGGTGGATGATGTCCTTTGCATAAAGATCTTCAAAAACAGATCTTTAAGATACCCAAACTACTTTTTACATGTCTGAAGTCTGTGACTCAAAACTTGGAAATTCTGCCTGTAGTTCAAAATCTGAAATCTTCCCAGAGTCTTTACACTTCTTCAGTGCATCCTCCTAATTCTGAGGAGTACCCTAGTAAAAAAAAGACAAACAAAAAAACCAAACAAACAAAAAAACAAACCTGAAAAAACCCAAACTCTTCTTCCAAACACAGTATTTTCTTCTAATGAAAATATGTCCACAAACTCTTTTACATAGAACAATTTTAATATTTATTCCAATTCAGAAAAAACCCTCACTTTTTTGAAATTTGATTTTTCACTGAAATGCAGAGAGGACACACTGAAATCAAAGTGTTCCAAGTGAAAAAGAAACTAGGGAGAAATGAGTAGTGACATGCCTTAAGAACAGGTGAAATAAAGATACTTAAAAAATTCTTTGTCTTCAAGCCTTGAGTATAACAAGGAGATCTATTCCACCATTTAAAAAGAAGATGTTATGTTAGGTCAATCATTACCGTCTCTATGGAGCAGTATAAACATGTATGAAGTTGAACATAAATTACTTAGTAGCATTTGTAAATTAGTTTCGGTTGGGATCTTTAATCTTTTGCGTATTGAGTATTTTCTCAGATGGAAAACTAATAATTTGTTTTCTCATTTCTGATCTTTATCCATAAAGGAAGGCATTATTCACCTTAGGAAAAGAGTGGCAGAATTGGGCAATGCAATAAAAATATTATCATTCTACTTGATACTACTATCTCATCACTTATACTTCTTCATTTTTCAAACCGTAATATCAGCAGCTTACATTGAAGAATTATATCTGAAAGCATAACCAAGCTTTAGGAGAGATTCTTTGGTACTTGGAATCACTAGCTTGCAGCTAATGGAGCACAATACCAAAGCACATTAAATAGATTATTTCCAGTGAATCCTCCTTGTAAAACTTTTTTTTCCTAAAGAAGGGTCAAACATTGAATTTCAAGATAAATTATTTTTTACTTTCAGATAATAATCATGAGTGAGGAGTTGGGAGGGGTACACAGATTATGCATTATATACACAAAATGCCATTAGCGCTTGTTGTTTTGTTGGGCTAATACTTTGTATAGAATTTCTGAGAACTGAGTCCTTCAAAATGAAATGCTAGTGTTAGATAAAAAAAAAGATGGATTAAAGTTCAAGGATGCTTATCATCAATGTACTATTCAAAACCTAGGGATATTGTTCTCTTTCTGTTTTATAATTATGCATTGTTCGAGAATTATTTTTTTAAATCTGAAAATACAGCACAGAAGAATAAAACTGTTGACAAGAGATAATTAATTCAGGGAAGTACATATGAAACTCATTAAAAGGCAACAGATTGATGACATCTGTTAAAGCGTTAAATATAAATCCCCAAAGCAATACTATTGGTCTTTGATCCTTTTTTCCCCAGCCAAATGCAACAGATTTTTTATAGACCTTTAAAATCAATTTTTTCACATTCAGATTAGTAGGAAGTAGACTAAAATGTCCTGGTGTTTGTTCATAAATATGATATACGTGACTTCTCAATCAACACGAGGAAGATAAAGTAATAACATAATATGTTACAAGTATAAATAATGACTCCTGTTGAGCTTAAAAATAGTCATTCAAAGTCAAAAATTAAGCTGCATGGAAAGTAGGCTCTCTAAGGACCTGAGCTGAAATTAATGAATTTAGCAGTAGAATTGCAAATTATATTAGTACACATTAAATATGACCTTTTGTCATAAACGTTCAAGTATGACATGTAAGTATAATCCTTACAGATCTCTGAAACACAAATCTTAATATTTTCCCACTACAAATCCTTTAAGAATGTGACTACACTCTCTTCCACAACAACCTTATAGAGAAACTGATGTATGGGCTACATAAATGGCCAGTGTAGGCTGAAAACTAGATGAGCTGCCAGTCACAAAGAGTTGTCATAAATGACAAGAAGTTCAGCTGGAGGCCAGTCCCTGGAAGTGTACCCCAGTGGTCAGTCCTGGGATAAAACTTCAACACCTTTATTAATGAACTCGATGATGGGGCTGAACGCACCTTCAGCCAGTTTACAGATGATACAAAACTAGGAGGAGCAGCTGTTACACAATAGGTGTGTGCTGCCATTCAGAGAAACCTGGCCAGGCTGGAGAAATGGGACAACATGGGCTTAATGAAATTCAACAAAGGTAAATGCAAAGTCTTGCACCTGAGCAGAAACAACTCCAGGCACTGGTACAGGTTGGTGAACACATGGCTGTAAAACAGCTTTTCGGAGGAGGACCTGGGGGTCCTCGTGGAGAGGAAGCTGAACAGGAGGTGAACGGCAGGTTGTGGGAGTGATCTTTCCCCTCTACTCAGTACTGACAAGACACCTATGGAATTCTGAGCTCGCTAGTATGCGAGAAAAATGGACTTACTGGAGCAAATTCATCAAAAAGATGACTAAGGGACTGGAGCATGTTTCCTATGAGCAGAGGCTGAGTGAGCTGGGACTGTTCAGTCTGGAGAAGAGAAGGTTCACAGAAATCTTATCAATCTGTAAAAATACTCGATAGGAAGAGGGGCGATGGAGCCACACTTGTCACTGTTTGCCAGCCACAGGAGAAGAGGCAATGGGCACAAACTGAAACTCACGAAATGTCACCTGAACATAAGAAAACCTTTTTCCTACTGTGAGGGTGGTCAAACACTGGAACAGTGTTTGAATATCTCCAATCTGTGGAGATATTAACAATCTGACTGGCCACCGTCTTGACAACCTGCCATAGGTGACCCTGCCTGAGCAATAAGGAAATTAATTGTAAGTAAAAAACTCCCTCACACAATCACACCCACACCAAGTCATCATCATCTACCAGTGCACAACATGCTAAAACCCACTACATAGTACATGGGCAGGAGGCTCTCAAGGAGCCGCGTGCCCATCTTTGCCTTCCAGTGCCCACGGCTGCTTTGGAAGTAACTGGTAAGCCACTGGCAGGATGAAATCCTTTCCCTTCATGAAATTATTTATGATATCCTACATTCTGCTCTCCATATAGGTTGTACCATTAAAGGCATTCTATTCAAACACTAGGACACCTTAACAATTTATTAAATTGTTGAGGAGAAAGAAGCTTCTTATTGATTTTTCTCTGCAATATATATTAAGAACTGCTTTCTGATGATAGGGAACACTGCATATGAAAATACAACAGTCCAGCATGACTTCATAAGGCTGTTAGTCTTTGTACAGATTTCTTGGAGAGAGAACGGAAATACATTTGGAGGTATTCCTAGAGAGAAAGAAACAGGGAGAGAGAAGGAACAAAAGAAGATATTAGAGACATTTTCTGATACAAGGAGATCAGAAGAAGCCATTCAATATTGGCCAATTAAATTGCAGAAACCTCCATGTGTTTAACAACCATCAAAACCAAAAAGTAAGATAGTAAATGTCTGGAATCACAGATTGGTACTTCATTTTATCTTAAGTTTATATCTGTTCATTGACATCTAGATCCTTGGTTCCAAACAACGCTGAACCAGATTTGGCATCAACACAGATCCACTGCCAGAAAGAGGGAAATGAAATCATGTGTCACCTTTCTAATATTGGCAAAAAATAAAATGTATCTAAATATGCAAACATATGACTGCTCTGCCATAGGAAAGTGTTGATTAAGTTAAACCCCTCTTATCAGCCATAGCACTGTCACATGGCAGACAATGTAGGCAATTTTGCAATACCACATAAAATACATTATTTAACTTGACAGTGGCTAGATCATGCTTTAAATAATCCTAATTAGTTTCCTACTAATATTTAGTAAGGAGTTAGGTTTGTCTGGTTTTGTTTATGAAAGTATTCAATGTTAAAATTTTATTGAATAAAACTCTAAATAGCACTTAAATTGCAAAGATAAAACCTGGATTTCATGCAGCTCTGTAGCTCAGCCAATACAATGTGGCTATTGCTAGTAACAGGCTTTGGGGTCTGTACTAAATTTACACAGACTCAAGACCCAAGCTGCCCAGGTTTTCTTTGAATTTACCTTGGCCTTCCTCGTACTCTCTTTTGGCTTGTTGAGCTATAACAATAGTGTTTCTAAATACCATGTGATTATGCCCAACCTGTTTTACTTCATCTTTGTATGCCATAATCACAATTTTTAGATAGACAAGAGTGACCAGGAGTCATTGCATGCT
>JAVJGG010000090.1:28814726-28838844 GCA_035590195.1 Aviceda cuculoides
AATCTGATGAATATGTATGAGTAAGTTTTATAAAAGATGTATGATTTTGGTGTTCAGGTGTGCGTTGTTTGTGAGAGGACTCACTCGCGCACCCGGCTGTCAATAAAGAAGTGTCTGCTTATCTACATCAAATTGGTGTTGATAAGTTCTTTATTCCAAGTTTTTCGGCAACAGGGACAATCCCAAGCACAAATACAGGCTGGGCGATGAATTAATTCAGAGCAGCCCTGCAGAGAAGAACTTGGGGTTATTAGAGGATGAAAAACTGAATATGAGCCAGCAATATGTGCTTGTAACCCAGAAAGCCAATTGCATTCTGAGCTGCATCAAAAGAAGTGTGGTTAGCAGGCCAAGGGAGGTGATTTTCCCCCTCTACTCTGCTTTTGTGAGAACCCACCTGGAGTACTGTGTTCATCTCTGAGGCCCCCAGCATAAGAAAGAAATGGACCTGCTCGAGTGGGTCCAGAGGAGAGCCATGAAGATGATCAGCGGTTTGAAGCACTTCCCCTACAAAGACAGGCTGAGAGAGTTGAGGTTTAGCCTGGAGAAGAGAAGGCTCTGGGGAGACCTTATAGTGGCCTTCCAGTACTTAAAGGAGGCCTACAGGAAAGACAGGAAAATGGGGAGGGACTTTTTATCTAGGAGTGTAGTGATAGGACAAGGGGTAATGGTTTTAAACTGAAAGAAGGTAGATTTAGATTAGCTGTGAGGAAGAAATTCTTTACTGTGAAGCTGGTGAGACCCTGGAACAGGTTGCCCAGAGAAGCTGTGAGTGCCCCATCCCTGGAACTGTTCAAGGCCAGCTTGGATGGGGCTCTGAGCAAACTGGTCTAGTGGAAGGTGTCCCTGCCCATGGCAGAGGGGTTAGAACTAGGAGATCTTTAATGTCCCCTCCAACCCAAACCATTCTATGGTTCTATGATTCTGTGATTATGAAGCCATGGAGGAACTCAGGACCCTCAAGGGTCTTCAAACTAGCACTGTGTCGTGGTTTAAGCACAGCCAGCAACGAAACAAACACAAAGCTACTTGCTCACTCTTCCCCCACCGTGGGATAGGGAGGAGAAAATATAAAGAAAAGCCATGGGTCAAGACAAGGACAGGGAGGGATCACTCACAACTTATGGTCACGGGCGAAAAAACAGACTCGACTTGGGGAAAGAACAAAATCAATTTAATCTACTACCAATAAAATCAAAACAAAGATAATGGAAAGTAAAATCAAATGTTAAAACCTTCCCCCACCCCTCCCTTCTTCCTGGCTCAACTCTACTCCCAGTTTCTCTACCTCCTCCCCCCTGTAAGTGCAGGGGGATGGGGAATGGCGATTTGGGTCAGTTCACCACGCCTTGTCTCCTCAGGGGGAGGACTCCTCACTCGTACCCTGCTTCAGTGTGGGGTCCCTCCCATGGGCTGCAGTCCTTCACAAACTTCTCCAACATGGGTCCTTCCCATGGGCTGCAGTCCTTCAGGCACAGACTGCTCCAGCACAGGCTTTCCCATGGAGTCACGGCCATCTACCCCTGCTCTGGTGTGGGCTCCTCCCCAGGATCCAGGTGGGCATCTGCTCCACCGCTCACCTCCATGGGCTGAGGGGGGACAGCCTGCCATCTCACCACAGGCTGCAGGGGACATCCTCTCCTCCCCTCCTCCTCCTCCCCCTCCTTGTTTATTGATCTCGGTATCTGCAGAGGTGTTCCTCTCACATTCCAATCCCCTTTCCTCTGCAGGCTTCCCCTTCTTAAATCTGTTCTCCCAGAGGTGCTAACACTGTCACTGATGGGGTCTGCCTGGGCCAGAGGCAGGTCCAACTTAGAGGTGGGGAAGCTTCTAGCAGCTTCTCACAGAAGCCACCCCTGCAGCCCCTCCTCCATTACCAAAACCCCACCACAAAACCCCAATACACACTGCTGTCTGGAGACAGTCATAATTTAATCAAAAGCTGCATGTGGCTTAAATCCTAGGCTCTTGTTTGTGGATAACATGTGTTATGCTCAACAGTCAACTGTGCATTTCTTCTTAGCTTCAGCTAAGTCTTAAATCCATTAAAATATACAAATCCAGATGATATTCCAATATCGGAGGAGGACACACGCAGTTATGCAATGTGCCATATTGCTCTGCAAACAATTTCGTGTTCTGCTATTTCGATAAAGATAAATATCACTACTCTTTTTCATAGGCCCACTTGCCTGGGAAGGTACTAGAGATTATTAAGAAAAACTGCATGTGCCCACTGTAAATAAAAGAAAGTGTGTTTCCACTGGAGATCTTAAAGCTGCAATCATCTAAATCTAACATAATTTTTAATGCTACTTTAAAAATTCACATAGCAGAAAAAGAAAGTCTCAGTCAACGTTTGCTCATCTCATGTCAAAATTGGCAATTTTTGAGACAGAATGGGGAGAAATAATCCATAAAGTTCCATCATTATTAGTTATCATGTGTTGTTAGAAACTGTCACATTGTGATTTACATAATGGTAATGGAATGCCATCATTGATACCATGGTATCTAGTAACATTACAGAACAGTGCTACTAGTAAATTGCAAACTCTTGCCATCAAACATCAAAATGACAATTTTAATAGTAACATGAGAATTTTAATGCCCTAAAATTAGTCTTCTTTCCAACAGTTTTCAGTGTGCTCTCTTATCAAGGAAATCACATTGCAATTAGCTTTCACTATGACTTGCGCAATGTCACAGTGCAAATATTTTCTTACCCTTCATGCTTACGATGCAACGTGCAATGCCTTGATACTTGCTTTAAGCTTTAGTTCACATTTTTTTTTTCTTCCTGTCAATGAAGGCAGTCCTCCACTTACTGCGGAAGCAAATTACTTTTCCATTATAATGTAATGATGCAGGAGAATAGTATTTTCTAACAATAGAAAAAAATATGTAGCTGTCTTTCTGAGCAAGAAAACACTTTGCAAATATTGAAAAAAAAAAGAAGGAATTGAGAGGAACTATGCTATAAAGCAGAATAAAATTAGCATGCACTGGTTATCAAGAAAATAACAAATTAATGCCAGAAAGAAATTTGCTGCTAAGGCTCCTGTTTCTGTTGCCTTTCTTAAATCAGGTTTAGTAGCTAGAATTAGCCCACCTTTTTGAAGCAGTAGAGATGGCTGATGATGCATTTGTTCAGGGTAGTACTCTGACGTTTATAATTCATTCAGCCTGAGAGTCACCACCTGTCCCTTCCAAACTTTTGCTTAAATTGATGATTTCAGAAATGTTTAAACATTATACCTTGAGCTAAAAACTGCTAAAGGTAATGTTTAATGACAGGATTGCAAGTCAAAGTGGCAAGAAGTAAATTTTTGTCAAGCAAAGCTACCGTGTTTTGTTAAGATTTAAAAAACTTTGTCACTTGGATATAAATACGTATGGGAAATGCTTTCTTGTCCTAAAAAGGTAAAAGTTATCTTAAGGTCCTATTCATTAGAAAAATCTTTCCAAAAGGTTTCTAAAAAAGAGATGAAGACCAGTTTCTGTATTTCTAATAGCTTGACACTTCCACATTCACATTAAGATACAAGATTCAAGTCTCTCTTTTATTTTTTCTGCCTGTAATTAATTATTTCTACATCTTGGAACAGTGACTGAAAACAACTCAGCTGAGAACAGAAATAACATGGAACTAGGACAAAATAAGTATTCAAAACTAGATTTTCCACATCACAGGTAAATGTCCTTTATTGCCACTGACTGTTGCATCCTGGCCTCTCCCTCTGTCTCGTGAAGTAATTCTCTCCTTCTCTGTCTCTCTTGCTTTATTTTTGAAGCTGAACCTAGTAATTCGAATGCCTAGAATTTTGAAAATCCAGTTCATTACAGGACACAATATAATTTTTGTTTAAAAAGGAGCAATTTTCTACTTGAGAGAGACATATGACTTCATAATTTTTTATACCCATACATACCTATTGCTTAGTCTTAATGTCCCACATTGTCAACTTTCACATTGATGTGTTCTGCTTTACTAAAGGATAGAAAAAAAATCCAACAATTAAAACTGACTTCAGAGGTATACTCTGTTTTTAACACATTTTTTCACATGGCATCAACCTTAAGCTAAAGGAATGTCAGTCATAACCCATCATGCTGCAAGTGGCAATGACCTCTGTCCTACTGAAAGTTTTACATAGCAGCCTGAACCATTAAGAACCAGTTCAGAAATAGGTGAGCTGGTGACCCTTATACTGGGGTGTGGCTTTCCAGCCACAGATGAATAACTAACATAGTATCTTTTATGTGTTTGTACCAAATTCTCACCTTGCATAAAATATCATTAGAGTTCAGGAAGCAACAATGAATATACCACATAAAATAATCTAAGAAATATACATTCATACATTTGCTGTCACTTCTGGTCCATAAAATATAAATCCACTTTGTGCTCATGAGCTAATAAAAGCAGTGAGGACTTTGGAGCCACTACTTTTTTTACCCTTATTACTTAATAGACTTTCTACATATATATTTCTATTCGGCGGGCAAAGTACATTTCAGCTCTAAACTCTCATGCTTTGGGATCAGGTACTTCTTCATTATATCTTTAAAGCCCTTCTATGCTATTATTCTCCTGATGCTAAATGCACAATGAACATTCAATTCTGTGCCTTTTTGCCAAGTGCCCTCTCTCTCCTCTTTCAAATAATTCATTAAACCCCCATCTTCCAGGAATCCTTCCTACTTTGTTTTTTCTAATCTTTAATCTCTTCATGCTTTTCACTACTTTAAATCCTGTTCAAATCCCCATTCCCTCCATATCATTAGGTGAAGGAGACTGCTTCTTGTAGCTTTGATTAAGGATAAAATGTAAATCCCTCACCATGTGGAGCCTTTGTTTAAACCACCAGGAGGAAAAAAAAGTAGTTTTTCTCATGACTTGCAAAGTGAATATATTTGGTCAGAGGAGTTCAGACAGACAGAAAGATCCTTGCTGATGGCTTTCCCAGCTGTGGCTTCATGGGGGAATTATTTATTCCTACTATAATATTGATCATCTATCAAACTATGAGTGATTTGGCATTGTAAATTCTTCAAGAATCCCTTAGAAGTACATTGATTGGAGTAGTAAATTGTTTTGCTTCCTTGTTATATGCCCAGGTTTTTCCACGCATGTGCCTGTCATTACAGTCAAAATTTTGTTACAATTCAAAATTTTGTTACAAGCAAAATGGTACAAATTTTATTTGTAGAGCTAAAAAATGATTATTAGTCCAATTAGTGTTTAGACTGTCTAAACAAAATTGAGCAGCTTTTCTTTGTAGTTCAATTACAATACTGTATATTAGTTATTAGTACAGTTAAAGCTGATATGTAAAAACTTTCTGGCATCTGCCTCTTTTCTCTGGTGTTACTTTCACCCTTCCAGTGGTCCTCAGAGTCCAAGTGCCACCACTTCCATCTTCCTCTAGGAGGATGCAATGGGACAGAACATGGAAGTTATGTGTAAACAGAGTACCAAGCTCTCCTCTGGGAGGAAATATGATGTTGTTGGTGGTGTTTTCTTCCTCCACAGCCATGGGTATGCTTGGATTTAGACATTTTATTTACACATTCTGCTTCCTTTTCATTGACTTGCAGCTAAAGCTTGAAAGCTGCAAAGTAGTCTACCCCAGCCCAATTAACACAGAGGGCTATTATTTGTTACCCAGTGACAACCTAGTTTTGGCTGACTTTTATTGTATGTGGTATTGGCAGAGCTGAAATAACACTAGTTAGGCAATAGCCACTTGACCATATGCAAATGTTACTGCAGCTAAAAAATACTAAAAACAACTCACTTGAAGGCAAGCCCAGACAAGTCCAACATCTGCACTGTCGGGTTAATACAAAACCTGTGACATCTTGCTAGTCAGAGAAAAATCAGAATCACCAGGCTATCTCCTATCCACTTGTCATTCTTGTAGGGATAAAAAACCCCAGGATTTATACACATGTTACAACTTCCATTCTTGACAATAACACTGGGACACCTAAATTTGGATCTATGTCTATTCTGCACGTGTACGTGATCCTGTGATATCTAGGACACATCTTCCCAACCACACATGAGGGATACAGTAACTTAGAAGATATTACTTCCTTACTGTGTGTATCTCATTTCTTTCACAGGATTCTCCTTTCCACAGAAATTCAAGAAAGGGAGAGAGATACTTTGCATTGTAACCACTTAGCATTTAGCTGTTGAGGAGTTCAAGTGAGCATGGTCCTGATCCACTGCAGCCCTGTTCTTTGACAAGCTGAAATCAGTGGCATTGAATAAAGAAGTCCATGTCCTTCACACCTTAATGTATCACTGAGCCAGATGTAAGGTCATGAAATCCAACAGTGAACTGGGAGAAAACATTTATATAAAAAGTTTAATAAGCTGGGCATGTCTGAGCCTCATTTATGGAAAAGAGGCAGGAAAAATGGGAAGGATTACAGTAATATCTCAAATACTATGAATGTAAAATGACAAATATCACTGGTTTTTAATCCAGACTAGGAATTAATGTCATCCCCTTCCCACTGAAAAATAGTATTGCTTCTTCCACTACATATTATTTTTGCTTCTTCCTTTATGCTAATCTCATTTGAATAATCTTGTTCACCTGCAGCCCTCTTCTCTTTTTGTTTTAATCTCCTCAATGCAGGGTATTAGTAATCTCTCCCCACCTCTGGTGATTTAATCACTCTGAACTATCTTTCATGACAAGTTCAACAATGCTGTTATTGTTTGCATATTTGATGGTTTTGATGCTATACTAATGTTAAATATTGGTCAAAAATATTTTTTTAACATACTTCAGTCTCTTATATAGGACAACCTTCAATATTAATGGCAGCTCTTTTTAAATTATTTCCGTACCCTTATGTACATCCACTAATGATTACTAAATTGCTGTCAGTGGCAAGATACAAAGCACATATTTTTGACAATAGCTACATAATTTAGAAGTTCTCACTTTAGAAACTCCTTAAGCTTCTTTTAGTATTTTATACTACATAGGAAACATTTACTATGATTCATCTCCTGGGGTTTTCCTTCTAAAATTTCCTACCTTACATTTTCCCACAAGAAATCACAAAGTCTATGTATTTAGTGATGTTTCCAGTCTGTCCTAGCCACTACTGAACATCACTGAAATTACAGCTGTGTTTCTTATAATGCTTCCTGTTACCTTCTCTCTTTTATCTGGTTTTGTACCACTTAAATGTTATGGCTGTTAAGTTCTTTTTACCAGCCTATTAAGAAAGAGAAAATTGCTCTGTTTATGACCCTAGGATCTATGATATTCCATTAGTGACCTCCAACTTTATCAAATTGCTTCAAATGCTGAATGTTGCAAAGCTTCAATATATAACACAGTAAGTTTTAGAAGCCTCTTTCATGACTGAAGCTTCATAAGCAGCTCTACACAGAAATCAGTGGTGGGGTTCCTTGGGGCACCAGCTCTGCTCTGGCTCAGTACTTTGTCTGCTCCAGAGCAGTGGTCAGAGCTACTCCTGAGGTCAATGGGGGGACCAAGAAATCTCCCAAGTGTGGTTTGTTTTGTGTCACTGTCCTAAATCTGAACCCCATGTAATGTCAAATAGCTTCAAATAAGTAAATTTGGTGTTAAACACTAAACCTCCTCATGTGAAATATCTAATGAACCCTTCAGAGAGTATTGGACTCTGATAATCACAGGTTATCACATCTGGTAGCATTTTGCTCTTATCATTCTTTCTTTTTACAGTACCTTACCAGAACTGGCCTGTTCAAACTTGTCATAACTTCAATCTCTCAGGATGTCTGTTTTGAAATAATGATTGTATAAAAATTCTTGGCAACAACATCCTGATCTACTATTATGGTCTATTAAAGTCAAACTCACTATTTTTATTTCTTAATTCTTCTTCTAGGATAATGTTTTTAATTATTGATAATTATAGGGGAAACATCAAGCAGCACGAACCAAGTATTAGCATCATTGTATCTTGCCATCATCTGATGACAAAACCTTTTCCTGGCATCTGCCAATCTTTCACAGTTCCATTCATTGTCAAAAGACAAATTTAATTGTTCATGTTTTTCAACTTACAACCTTTTCTGTCATGTACATTTGAATTTTTCAGCACACTTTTCACATCATTATACAAGCATAAAATAAACTTCATCAGGAGCTCATTACTACATAGTAAGTATTAATATAAAAAATAAGAAAAGTATTAACAATCCCTAATCTTGCCAAATAACCCACTTGTCAGATAAGAAATCTTAAGGGAGAAGAGACCTACAGTTGTATATAAAAAAATTATTTTCTTGCTGTTAAAGTTTTCCCTTAAAAATATTTGAAATATTTCTTCATTTCTTGGGAATAAGCTGTTCAACAAATAAAGTCTTCTGCCAGGAGCCAGAGAGCCAAATTTCCATTCCTTTGCCATTTACCTGCTGAAAACACTGAATAAGCAATTTCACTGTGTTTCCTTCAAGGAAGACAAAGTTTGTTCAGTTTAAGGCTGAGAACAGGGCATGAGAAATTAAGGAATTCAATAAGGAACTAGAAAAAGACACATAATTTTTCAGTGCAGAGATGAATTTGGGGTCAAGTCACATACTTTGGAGTTGTTTAAGTTTTAATGTATCATATGTCTGGACCTGGCTTATAATTTTGGCCTTTTGTTCTCCTTTTGAACTTTCTCCTATTACTTGTGCTGGAAAAGCAGATCTTCTTTTCCATCTATAGTTTTGGTCTAGACTAAATTTATGAAGAACTTTTCCTGAGATGTTCCAGCTGACATAATTGATAATCTTTTACAGTACAAGGTAACAACACTCAGATACTCAGTGATGCTATTTACCCAAATAATTTTTAATATGCTCGTTGAAAATGTGCAAGTAAACACATTTTAATGGCAAAATATAAAAATTTAAGGCAGGTCTAAATTTGTCTGTCCTTTATAAAAATAATCACAACTTCACAAGCTCAGTGGAATTCTGGGCTATCTTTTGGTAAATCCCAGTTAACAGGTTAACCAAGCATTTAATTTTAAAGTTCCATCAGCTGAATTATTTATATACATACATGACTTCTGTACAAATAATTTTCAGTTATACGTATATAAAATCTGATGTTTGTGAGGCCACTTCTCTACTTTGTCCGTGATTTTTACAGAATATGAAAATGAAAATATAATAACACATATGTATAAAGGTTTGCTAAACTTTTCAGTATTAACTGATCTTCATTTAAAAAGGAGAGTCACACGCAAAGGCCTTTCTTTTGAGAACTTCCTAAAATAGGCCAGCATTGTAAAAAAAAAAAAGGAGGAATAAAAAAGGAAAAAAAAAAAGAAAAACGAGAAAAAAAGAAAAAGAAGAAAAATCCCCAGCCTTCTGACAATAAAATGAGGTAGTAAAAAACTAGACAGGAAAACCAACAGCCTTTAAACTACTCCCTGTGTTCTTGAAAATTATATACATAATCTGCAATTTCTGAGGGATTAAAATGAAGAGATGAACAAATATAGAAAGAAAAGGATTTAGATTACAAAATTTCAATACAAATTGAGCTGTACAGACACTTTCCAGAGAAGGTATAAAAAGAGAGCAAATGAATGTGTTGGATGTTTATTTGAGGTTATGTTGTCAAACCCCTCATCTGTGTCTCAGGTATGAGGTGGTGCATAATTGCACATGGAGAGCTCAACCACAATTCCTCCTTTGATCCTGAGAGTCAAAAGGGCTTAATTTTTTCCCCCCTTTCCTGAACATGGTATATGCTTTAGCCCATATTGCCTCTGATATTCATGCTAGCACAGTGAGCTAGAAGCTAAAATACTATTTTTTTCTTTGTTGATTCATCTTGGAGGAAGAACATCTAGTATAACCTCTGATTGAGATATAGGCCAGGCTAAAGGGGGCTGTGTAGAGCAGAGTCTCATTAGGTATTAGCCATAGTCTGGCTCTTACTGTTTGTTTCCTTTCCACACTAAAGATTACGTTGGTAATAATTATAATTTTGGTTTTCTTGTTGCATGTGAGCCAACACTTGCATGCAAAACTTGCATCACAGTTGAAACTTGTTATCTTTCTCTCTGGCCCTGGCAATTACTATCTCATTAAAGAAGGGAAATGTCTTGTTTATTACACTGTAATAGGCCTCAAAACCAAACCTAAAGGATCAGTTTAATGCTCCAGCATTATCCATTTTTCCCATTGTTTAGCATTAAAGTTATTTGTGTGGAAGGAAAGCATTTCCCTCTTCCTTCCGTCCTGGTTTTCCTAATACTTAATCCTGCAGGAAAAATCTATTTTTCTATTGGCAGTATCAGTCTGTTGGCATAAGAAAAATAAAAATAAAAAGGGAGATAATGTTAGCAGTTTGACATAAAAAACTTTTATAACTGTGCAGGAGAAGATAAGTGTCATGGGGTGAAACCTTTCTTAAAACACCCCTCAGGTAGGTTACATCTTGACTACATCTGCCCCATTCTAACTCATTGGAAGATACTAGTGTATAGTGGGAAAACAACAAAGCAGAGATAATTGCAGTGGTGAATCTTGCCCAAAAGCTCTGGACTGTATCTGCCATGATTTAGGGATGTGCTGGAAAGAAACAGATGCACAGAACCACTGACAATTTTAAACCCTTGTAACACGTTTGGGGGAGGACACTAGGCAGTGATAGTGATCCAGGTAGAAAGCTAGTGAAATAGTGAAAATAGTACATCCTCTTGGGCAATATCCGTACATGGTTTTCTGACATCTCTTTTAGTGTCTGAGCCTGCAGTGGGATCATTACATTCAGGGGCCACGTCACCAGCAAGGATTGGACATATGGAGCAGTTGGATGTGAATGCCCTGGTCCCCTGGGTCCACGATGCTGGTCCTAACTTGGCTGGAGGAGCAAACCCTGGGTGGTGTGTGAACTGTGTGAATGTTGGAAGATAGAAATCTTAGAATAGAAATTGTTATGCACTTGCAGTAACCCATCCTGCTTCACAAATAAACTTTTAATGAGTTGTTCTTACAGCAGCTTCCACCATGAAAAAAATAAACCCCCTTGTTTAAACAGTGATGAGTCTGATAATTAAGGAGAGGGGAAATTAAAAGTATGAGTGAAATTTAAAAGGATTAAGTAGGTTTGTACAGAAGTTGAAAGATTTAACCAGTGTGAAAATGTCTTTCAGAAGGCTAATGAAGGTACTGCTGCAGAAGCAGAATCTGTGGGTTCATAGTCAAAATGTTTACTGTAAACTTTATCTTGACCATCTGCCACCACTAATCAGATACAATTGGCACTTTTAGTTTGAAGGGAAAGATACTCAAGACCTGAGATTCTTCCTGGATATCAAGCATCTAAAAGTTTATCTGCACACCACACTTCATTTGAATTTGTTTACCTCTGAGGAAAACAAGAATAAGAATGAAGCATATGTTCTACCGTACCACTGAATTAGTTTTAGGTTATAACATTGGAAAAAATTTCTGTTGGTAAAAATAAACCAGTGAAACAAATTCAGATCGTGTTGAACAAGCAGGTTCTTTCCGACCTGCAATATCGTGTGGGCTGACTTAGAAGTCAGGTAAAACAGTCTTCATCTCTCTCTCCTAACACTGGTTCAGGGTCGTACCTCCAAGAGTGTCAGAAATTCTATAGTGAAACTAAATATCAAACAGCATGGTGATGATTCACCATTTCCCTCCTACTATTTTCTGGGATTAGGCTCTGAAATTAAAAGATGGTAAGTGAAAAGCTTCTCTGATTCCATAATTAGCACACTATGTCTAGCTTATATAACATTTTCCTACTCTCATTTTAAAAGACTGCATTAATCCTTTTTCATGAGAAGTATTTACTGTACCTGTATTTTATTTAATATATTGCCCATAATGCAGTTGTATTTATTCACAAAAAACATTTAAACACACAGATAACAGCTGTGGCATTTAGATTGCTATTTCTTAGTTACTTACATTTGTTGCTCTCTTTCCATCAGTTGTAGTTCTTATTTTGTCACTTGATAATTTTTTGATGGGAGGTTTGTCTGGTTGTTGGGTGGTTTGGGGTTTTTTTGTTTGTTTGTTTTTGTTTGGGTTTTTTGTGGGGTTTTTTGTTGCTTGTTTGTTTTTGTTTGTTTGTTTGTTTGTTTTGTTGTTATTTTTTTTTCTGTAATAAATAAAATATTTTAAACAAAAACTGTGTACAAACATTTTGGAAAGAGATGGTCTGACTGGACCTGCAACTCAGCAGCTTCCTTCAAGGAAGATGTCTGTCATGCATTCCTTCTTGTGAGGTTATCTGTGATATAATACACAGTGGAAAAAAAAAAGAAAGAAACCAAGGTTTCGGGGGGAAAGGTAGGCTTAATCAGTGAAAAAAAAGAGGATCCTGAAACAGATTCATTCTTTCTACTTAAAGAACATAAATTTTAAAAAAAGTCAGCTAGGAGTTGACTAAGAAGTCATCCAATTATTGTTAGGCCATGACTGCATTTCTATTGGTTTTCTTGCAACCTAGTTTGCAGATTTTTCAACTTATGTATTTATTTATTTATTTGGTTGTTGGGTATTACTTGAGAGAAAAGGTGAACTAGGATGAAAATAACAGTACAAGACTGCGTTACTTCCACAAAAATAGCAGTTTGAAATACTACAGCTTCATCCTTTCCAATTGTTGTTCTTTTGCAGACACTTCCCCTGAAGAGAAATAAAGCAGTTCCCGAACTAACAAAAAAGATAGACTTTATAGCTGTGGCAAAAGTGTGGTGCACTTACCACACCACATTTGTAAGTTTCTTTACTTAAACTTCTTGGACAATATCAACATCACATCTGATAAGACACCACAGTCTTCTTTCATCATCTAGGGGAAAGAATTCTCTGTGTTTAAAGGTAGGGAAGGCTAAGATAGGAACTGTGATTACTTTTTTGTTGTTGTTTTCCAGAAAGAAAGTATTTGTGGAAAAAAAAATACCTAACATTTTTCATTGTTTTATTTCTGCTTACTTCGAACGGTATTTTTGGGCTGAATTAAGATGAAAACTTTATGAAAGACTACTGGAATTGAATGATTTTGTATTGTTCACTAAAGGGATTTATCTTCCCCAAAGGGTGTCCTGACATTTATAATCAGACAAACCTTTAAAAGACAAATAAAAAAACCCCAACAACAAATGAAAAGTAAGGTTTTCCTAATGGATGATTGTTACTTTTTAGTGGAGGCAGTAGAGGATTAAAATTCACAAATGCATATTGATGCAATAAGAGTTATTTATAAAAAAAAAGTAATTGGAGGTAATAAACAATGAGGATTGACAGGTTTGATTGTATTTAATTTTGTTTTGACATATCTGGAATGCAGAAAATATTTTCAAAGTCTAGAGCATACAAGAACATATTCCAATTAAGAGAAGACCAGAAAGAGAGAAAATAGCATACAAGCCTCCAACCTACATGAAGATATTTTTATATTTTGTTTTATTGTATTGTATTTTGTTTTGTTTTATTTTTATTTATCTTATTTTATTTTTTAAGCACAGCCCTTGAAGGAGTATATTCTAGTCTGTGCTACTTTTCAAATAAGTGAATTTCCATATTTGAAGTCAATACTTTGTCATGCAAGCATGAACAAACAGATCTTTTTGAATGGTGTGGAATTCCTACACGATTATTGCCAAGTCCACTTTGCTGCCAATCATATCTCTTGACCAAAGAGATATGATTAAGAAAAGACAATTAAAAAATCCAGCAACATAGGTTAATATTGTTAGCAAAAATACTAATATAGTTGTTAAATCTGCTGAAGCTTTTTAAGCACTATATCTGGGGAAAAAAAATCCCAGAAAAAAGTGCCATCTTTTCCCTAACATCTGTCATGACTGAGTGTGCTGGCAGGATTTTCAATATCAGTAACATAATTGTGTATCTAGACCAAGATTTCCATTCTAGTGTGATGGCTATTAAGGGGAGAGGTGAAACAATAGATGTACCCCTGTTCATCTATCAGGGCAATATTATCTCAAAAGCTGTGATGGGGGAGCAGAAGCAGGCATCAACCAACAGGATTAACCTGCTCCTCCTCATGCCCTTTTCCTGCACCACCAGGATCAAGGAGATATCCCCGCAGCCTTGACCTTCACCCCCAGAGCCTTGTAGTCACTCCTGATGCACTCAGTGTCCCTCCAGTGGCAGTACTCTCTGCAGAACTAGAGGCAGAGAAGGGGATTTACATGTGTTACCAGAAGTAGGGAGTTTCCAGCCTCCCACATCTCAGGAGTTTCCACTTGCCAGTTGTCCCCTGTTTTCCTCCTTCTTAGCAACACAGGGTTCAGGGTCTTGGCCCTTTTGCATTTAAGCAAAGACCCTGTTGATCACCTTGTTCATCCTTCTCAGCGATCACCACTTCTCGCAGCTCCTTCACCTGGTGCCTCAGCACCTTGACTAGAGCACACCTCCCACAGATGAAGCCAGCCCTGTCCCCAGTGAAGCCAAGCAGCACACACTGCAGCCAAGACCTGAACCTCCACATCCTCTCTCAGAAGCTCTTTCTGGTCAAGGTCTGTGATGTGCAAAGGACACTCTGTCTCCAGCTCACATTGGCCACAGCACATGGCATGTCACTGTACTACGCAGCCTTCAGTGGAGAAAGTGCAGACTCTTCCTACCCAGCCAGCAATGACCAAGGCTCTCATCTTTCTCGGCACACTGCAGAAACGAGCCTTCACCACCCAGTCACCAGAAGTCCCTGAAGAAGAAGCATGGAAACTGCAACAGCTGCTGTGGCTCTGTGTGCTGCTCCCAGACTTAATAAACAGACTTAATGATCTTCCTAAAATATTGCATGTGAGATGCCTATGATATTAATCAATGTTTAACAAAGGCAAAAAGTGCTGCTCCCTGAATACGAATACTTGCACAGAAAGATTTGGCGTTTGTTTAGTGAGCTTAATTAAAAAGCTCTGTTTGATGTGAGTGGTGCCCTTCTGAGGAACTGAACTCCTTGATGAAGAAATAAACTGTTTTCCATCATTTAGAGCTTCCTTTTCTTTGCAAATGATGAGTGGTTTCAAAGATCAAAAGGTAAATTCTTATGTGCTATCTTTATTTAAAAGCTATTTTAAAATTCTGATAACCCCAGGAGTTTTGTTTGCCTCACTAGTCGAGGAACAAACTTAAGGTAATTAACTGAAGTTAGATATCTCAGAAACAGTCATAATCTCTGCATTTAGCACAAGAACATGAAAATTTATATAGGAAAAACCACATCGCTAGTGATTAAACTGCTTTGTCTACTGTTTAATACAACTGACTAATTTCAGTGAAGGTCAAGGTTGAGAGAAGAAAGGTGTTGTACTGCATTTAGCTTTAATCACGTAGAGTTATAAAAATGGAACACATAATCAATAATCGAATGATGTGGAGTTAATCTCTTCAGATAGAAGAGAATTGGGTAACATTTTCCCATAGCTGCAGGTAAGGAAGATCCTGAACTTCTCTGAACAAAGACCAATTGATTACATTAAGCAAAAAGTTTCCGAGTCTTTCTGACCTTGCAGATTCTAGTATTGTTTGCATGCAATGTTTTGTATAAGTACAAGACCTACACCTGTCTATGGCAAGCCTGTGATATACAACAACAAAAAATAAAAAAAGAAAGAAAAATTATTTTCATGCATGTGAATGAATTGTCCCATAGTGTCAGTTGTCTGACTCTTATTTCAGGAACAAAGTTATAGGATATTAACATCCAGGACTAAAGGGAACAATGTACTTGGTACTAAAAAAAATTCCAAAAGTTATGGGGTAAATGAGAAACTAAAACTCTGTAAGATTTATATTGGCAAAGGGTTTTACCATGAGTTTACATGAACAGACATGGCTGTAATTTCTCCACCTCATCAGAAACATTTCAAAAAGCCTTTTTGGAGATACTGATGGCTTGTTTATGGTGAAAAAAAGTAAAAGTCTGAAACTGTAAAGTATATGGACTGACCAATTGCAAAAGAATTTATGCCTTTAAAATATTGTAAATACTGACAGAGATATTACTATAAAATCATAATAAAATAATAAATACTAATACAGTACTGCAATAAAATTAGCTTAAATCTATATAAATACCCTATAATTCAAAATTATTCAGAAAATATTCAGTTTTATCAAAGCTTACCTTTTCCTCACTGTTGGGTAATTATTTATTTTCTCATAGTCTTGCTATGAGAAAAAAACCACCTTTGAATTCCCAAATTTTGCTGGAATGGAAAATTATTTTAATCTGAGCTTAATTGGTTTTCTTTTTTTAGCTTAAGCTGCCAGGAGCATTTGAGGCTTACTCTTCTTTTCATTAGGAAAAAGAATTTATGACAGTCAGGTATTTGGCATGAGTCCATTCAATTAAAAATAATGCACAAAATTTCTATTTGTCTTAACACTAGAATAAAATAATACTAGACAGTTCTTCTGTGCAAAATTCAATGTCTTTGTCAAAGTCCTTGTTATACCGTCATTTATCTGTATGGAAGCTGACTAGCAACCCAAAAGGATTTTATGACCCATTGGTCAAATTCAAGGTTGCTTAATGTCGACTAACATCCTCATGAAAGGCAAGGGAAAATTAAACTCACAGACTAAAACCTTGATCCAAAGCCAACAGAAGACACAATATTTCCATCTCTGTAGTGGTCCTGGGAAATGCTTCCTATAATATTACTGGAAGAGTAATGTCTAGTGTTTTAAACCAGTTTTTATCATAGAAAACAGTATTCATGCAGCCGAATCTAGAGGACCATGAACAAGTCTGTGGCTTCATTTTCTAAACAGCTGCATCACGGCAGCTGCAAACTCAACAAGATTCCCTTTTCCAAAGAACTTATATAGGACATACACATTGAATAAAAACTAAAAGGGAGCATCCAAGCTGAAACTGGAATCTGAACCAAGAATTATTATTTTTCACTAATACTTTTTGTCACATCAATACACTCCTCCTTCCCTAACAGTTATTTCAGATGACAGAGACTATTTTGGAGATATTCAGATTGCTGGAAATCAGTAATGACTCCCGGTTTTACTGATTACAGCAGTACTAGCTTTTCTTTTTCTTTTCTTCTGCTCCCAGAAAACTAACTATCCTCTCACAGTATGTTCAGATTAATTTCTGTATTTTATTGTCAGGGTTCATTCTTGCTGATGAATGTTTTTTACCTTGTAAGCTTCCTGAGCAAAAAGGCTGAATAAATAGGGATGGATATATTCTCTTGGTGCTATCTTCAGTCCCAAAGTTGTACTGAATAAGAAATTTCAGACATAGACAACTAATCTCTTTCTGCCCTCTTAAGGACAACCAAAAATAGACCGGTCAAGCTTTGATTTATATTTGATTTAAAATGATGAATCAAAATGCAGACAGCTCTAACCCTACACAGTCCCAGTTGCAGTTAGGAAAGTCTCCTTTCCTGATTAAAACAGAACCTTTTAGTCCATCGTTGCTGAAAACAGTGAAATTATTAGCCGTCTTTCACTGGCTGATTTTGGATGCAATAGCTGCTCATTGGGACTGGAGGTAGAAGCTGAAGGAGTCCTGGGAAGCCAACAACTTTAGGCAGTCGGGTCAATTATAGCAGGTGTCACTTGGAAGGTATGTTTTATTTTCTTGGTCAAATAGCTAACAAATACCTATTTATCTTTGTATTATTCTAGTGTGTCTCAAATGCCACCCAGCATGACAATATCTTCCTTCTCATACCATAGCAAGAGATCTGTAAAAATCCATGGACTTCAGACCACCCACAGAACACAGATGTTCACTCCTTGTAGGCCAGTTCACAAGCAGCCTCTACAGGCAGATTGTACCAATTCTGACACAGTGCTAGCTCCCAAAATAGAACCAATTTTTTTTTTTGCATGTAAAAGGTACCTCTTTATGCCTGCTTTCAATCTGCAGCCTAATAATTTTACTTAATGTTCCCCATTCTTGTATCAAGAGAATGATATTTTTGTGTATTTTTTTTCCATCTGATTTTTTTATCCTATAATAGTCCTTCAATTTTTTTTTTTCTTTTTCTAACTGAACAGGCTAGTTTCTTTGATTCTTCTCTGTCATTCAGCATCTTTGTCAATTCTTCTCATTCTTTTCTTCCAGTTTTACTATAGCTTTCCAAGAAGGGAAATCACTATATTTTGGATGTGTGTGTTAGCACCATGGCATAACTGTTAAGTTATGCAGGCAAATGACTACGTCTTGCCCTGACTTTTACCTAACTGAGCAGACCATGGGAAACTACTGCAGCTGACATGAAAAATTGCTGGGCACAGCAGGTAACAGAAAGAAGCTCACAGGAGTTACAAAAAGAGCACCATGAAGGATGCCCAGATATCGCAGGTGGTGGAGGGGGGCTATGTATGGGAGTCACAGCCAAGCTTCACAGGCAATTCGAGGGGAGCATTGGGAACCTTTCAGGAGTACATTCTCGCAAGGCCAACAGCTCCTGGGTAACTGTACCAGTGATACCATATAAGGCCAAGATGACCTTGATAACAGTATCACAAATACCAAATTTCAGTGTACCGAAACTGAGATTGAATGGGAAAAAGTAATTAAAGGCATGCTACATGAGACAAGGGTGGAGAATGGGAGAGATGAAAGTCAATGAGAGGAAGACAAAGCATGGGTAAATGGAGAGAGGAGGGATGAGAGGGGCTAGTGTCGTGTGGGCAGGCACAGGTCAACATGCTCATCTGGCTGAGCCCTGTGCCTCATCACTGTCATCCACCCTGTCTTCTTGTTACATCCTATTCCTAAATATTTCCTGTGTGACCTCACTTTATACTTGAGGAGCGGGGAAGAGGTCTCAGTGCCAGATCCATAGGTCTGGATGCCAGCACCTGTGCCCATGTGCATGCATGTGCTTCCGTGTCTGAGCATGTTTCTCTCTGGATTGATTACATGTTGATCCTTGCTCCTGGTCAGACCTGCAAAGGGAAACAGCAACAGCCACCTCCATTGGGCTGAAACAGAATATTTTACTACTCTGAATTAATTCCATACCATCAGCAAACTATCCACTTCCTTTTTCCAATCATGAATGAACAGGCTGAACAGCAGAGATTTCAACATAGCTCTTTGGGGGATTTCATGGATAACCTGTTACATTACAAAAAGTATTTAAAATCTGTCTCTGTTTTCTTTGAAACCTCTGTAAAACCTATTCAAGCAAGTTTTTTTAAAGTTCAGTGCTTCGTTAGTACTCACCACTCAATGCCTCATTGAAATGGATGGCTTGAGACTGCATGTGGTTAACAAATACAAAGGCCTATTATTTTTAGATATTTAGAATACGTATCTCCCAGATTCGTGGCCAAAGATTTGATTTAAGGAATTAAAGTATAGTATGTTTCCATCTAAGATATCAATGCCTATGTGCTTGAGAGCACTTTTTCTCTTTAGAGCCCTTTGGTAGAGGGCGTGCTCTCTCTTAAGTGAAACCTATTATGTCTAAACCAAAGGCAATAGACTTTAATCAGGTTACTGCATATCACAAAGCAGTTAAGGAAAATAAATTGAAGCTCTTCACTGAAAATATATTTAAAAAAATATGTAAGAAGTTTGTATCTCCTGAGATTGTGTCGTATTTTAAAGAAGTTGGAGAGTACTTAATGTGAATTCTATTTTAAAAAGCTTTTAGAGTATGGAATGTTTGACTGTTACAGAACATTAAAATAATGAACAAATAACAGCAACTATTACCAATGATCCTTCGTTCAGCAATGGATCTGGATAAACTTAACATCATGTTTCATAATGATCTGTGCAAATTGTTATTGCTTAGATTGATGCCATTCTGGTTTTGCTGGTGAATAAACAGTAAACAAACAAAAAAATGAAAATAAAGGACCAACCTCATTCTCAAATGTTGGTGGCCAAAAAGAAAGACTAAAATAATGAGTCAGTTTTCAGTTTCCAAGTATGTACAATGTTACCTCAAATACACAAACACATAGGTCATAACATTTATCCAAACTTATTTTTTCTTCTTCTGTGTACAGAACTGTATAGAACTGTCAAGTGTTACCCAATACAGTACCAAAACTTTGAGTACTGAAAATTGAGGAAACTATTCTTATAGAAGCATCAAAACCCTAAATTAGCTTTGTCAATGTAGATCTGTGAAAGCAGATTTGAAAAAAATACAAATGCTAAGACTTTAATTTTTTATTACTATGTAACCACTTTGATCTGCTTACTAGAAAATTAAGAATATTGCCAAGCTATTCTTGCATTGCTGAAAAAGATATAGCTGCTAATTTGAATGGTCCTTTTTTTTCTGTTTTGTAAAGAAAGCAGTTACCAACTGTAACTTCTAGAGAAAAACTGTAAGACAAGCAAGGAAATTAGACCTTTAGGCTTTCAGAAAAGAATAAAATTGAAGACATGGCCTCCTATACAGCCATCAAAAGTTGAACTTGTTTGCAAATGGGTACAGGTTTGCACATGGCTTGTACTATATGCAAACATATGATTTAGTTCTCTATACAACCTTTCCCTGAAAAGGAAATGCATGGGGAAATTTCCTTTTTACTACATCTGTTAAAAAAATAATAATATTTTTCTATTACTTCCTGAAAAAAGTCTAGTGCTTAAACAAGGAACAAGTGGTAGTCACAATTAAATAAGTAGACATTATTTTATAATTAAAAAAAGTCTGCTCCAAAATTTACAGCCAAATTCAAGGCCAGTTTTCCATTCTGTTTTCTCTTCTTACCTGACATATTAGGCTATTAGTTTAGCTCCCTTTTCTATAGGGGCCTAAAAAGATAATTTTCAATTTTTTTATTAAAAATTACAAGCCGCTTCCAACAGGAGTGGGTGGGGGGAGTTTAAGCTTTAGGTAGAGCAAAAAAAAATAAGGAAAGATTTCTATGGAGCATGTTCTTTTCAGCACTCAGCACTGCTTCAGAATCCTGACCTTTCAGACACATCATCGTTTCTCCAGCAACATATAAATATAGTGTGGTGGTACACTTTAATGCTATTCTCTACTCAACCTAATGAAGTATGTTTTGCTATTTATTTCCAGCAGAAGGAAAAGTGATGTTATAGATATTCTTTAAAAAAATAATAATAATTTTTTTTTTTTTTGGTAGTGCTCTTTATTACACTGCAGCTGCAATACTAAAATACTGCATTCTTCCTCTCCCCACAATGCTAGACCCCAGGAGAATTGGTTATTAACTCTAAATGAGTATTGCAAGACTGCCTTAAAAGATTTCTGTTCTTAAATGTTGAGATGGAATGAAAATGGAGTGCTCCTGGGTGCCAAGAATTCCCACACAGCTGTGCTGTGACTAGAGCAATGAGCAAGTTAGCTCTGAAGGTTTGTAGGGGGAATGCTATGACTTACATTTTGGCTTCAGTTCACACAGTATGTATTTCCTGAGTTAGTAACATTACCTGCAATAGCCAAATTTGGTTTTCATTTTAAGACTGAGATTATCAAAAAAACCATCCTGTTGTAATTTTCACTCCAAATCACATATTCGTCCCCAATAAAGTTGGAGGGAAATGAACAAAAGCCCATAAACTTTGAAACTCATTTCATGTTCACTGAAAAATGGATATATTTTCTCGTAGCTTTGAAATAAGTATAGAGCAAACTTGGTGTTTGTTACATGACCTGAAATTAGATTCATTTTTGAAAGTTTTCTTACAAAAAAATATGCATTGCTATTTACAATACAATTGTTAAGATTCCTGGGAATAACAGACTGTCATTTTACAAGACTTTCTGAAAAGGCAGTGACAGCACCAGAACTCTGCATGAGGCACAGCATCACTACAGTTTGTATGCATCAATAGGGATTGGAATAAGATCTCTTCACTTTACACAGAATGCAAATGCATTGTCTTCTCACAGCATTCTTGATTTAAAAATTCATATGGTCCTGTGTGTACACTTCATCCTTGCTTAGGAACTACCTTATTTACTCAGTGTTTGGCAACTATGTTTCTCCCTTTTTGTTCCACAAAGGCCAGGCATCTTACTTGGATTACAATGCAATTTGTCTTCAAGTAATACTACAGGAGGAAGATTCTTAGTCTCAGATAATGTTATTGCAAATACTAGTGCTAGCTAATAAAAGACCATAATAAAACATGGATATCCACAAGGAAGGACAATTTAGGTATCATTAAAACATTTCATTAAATACAGCCATTTTGGTTAGTTTTTATCAGATTATAAAAATAAGATACATAGCTATTATATTCATATGTAATCTAATGAAAGTAATCCAAACAACATAGAAACAGAACCTGGTATGTCCTTTGAAAGGAATGTTTTGACCTTTTCCCAGTATAACTGAAAAGGGGCACTGAAACTAGAACACTATATTTTTTGACAAAAATATCAATGCAATTAAATTTTTTTGTTAGAAGTACTTTGACCAGCTCTTATCCCTACCTGTATTCTACCACAATGCCATTAGCTCTTAAAGTCACTAACAGATGCAGGAAAATATTAAATGTGAGTATTACTAAAAGAAATCTTGTGACTGTATTTTTTCTCTTTGCTTCCATGAATGTTTCTTTATTTTCTACTCCTTTTTGTCAGTATTATATAATTTTCTGGTGCAAACATGTTCTCATCTCATGTATATAATCCCTCCCTAGCGCTGGCTGCCAATTGCAACTACAGAATTCTGGGCAAATCCAGGTAATAATTCCCTCTCCTTGCATAGCAAATCTAACATCAGCTTGTCATGATCCACCTCTTCTCCACTTTTTTTCTGCAATTTTAAAGTTCATCTTCATGGTACATCAAAAATAACAAGTGAGCAGTCACGTATCATGAAAGCTGAGAACTATCCAAAGACCACAACTAAGTTCTGTTAATAATGGTTAAAAGACCCCTTGGAAACATTTGCATTGATGTTTTTAGAAAACTATGTATTGGTATCTGACTTTCTCTTCATTCTAAGCATAATAATGGCACTTTCAGGCAGGGAAAGGTGATAAAAGAATAAATGAAAACATGCATAGTTACTTTCACACATAAAAACCCCAAACCAACCAACCAAAAAACACCCAGATCCTGAGTGTTTCAGTAGATGATAAAAAAGTATGTGTAATTTTAAGACTCCAAGCAAGGGTCAGCCACCTCACACCAGTTTCACCTACCAGGTGGAACAAATTCCAGATGTAATGAAAAATAAAATGAAGCACAAAAGTCCTAACTTACTAACTGAAAAAGTTTTGTTATGTCTTACTAAACAAAATAGAGGTTAGCCATGTTTCAGTATTTGTTAATCCTTTCATTTGTTTAATGAAAAATAAAATGTAGCACAAAAGTCCTAACTTACTAACTGAAACAGTTTTGTTATGTCTTATTAAACAAAATAGAGGTTAGCCATGTTTCAGTATTTGTTAATCCTGGGTTTATCTAAAATATGTCAGCGTTAACATGAAAACAAAAGTAACCTTCTTGACATAACCCTCCTGCTTCATGTTACTGTGTGAAAAATGGGAAGCCCTTTTTGAGTGGCTGACTAAATGTCTCTACCATTGAGAATGGCAGAAGGGAAGGAAACTTAGAGCAGCTTCCCCTCTTTGGAAACTGGGAGTGTCTTATTAACTGAGAACAGCATCTTCTGTAATCCAAATCTTTCTACCGCATGCTCCAACTTTCTTTCACCAGAAAGAAGCATATCCTGCAATCAGAACCTTAAAAAAGATCAACATCAGAGTAATTTTTGAGTCAAAAGTGTGTGCCAGGTTGAATACAAGTTTAATTAATTACTTGTATTTATATTTTTTGTTGCAACTGATTTGGATAAGTTTTTTTTATATCTGCATTTGTATTTCGGATGCCTTATTAGTTTGTCTGTCGGGTACACAAACAGGAAACAGGGATTTCTAAGACAGATTATTTATTTTACTTAAAGAAAACAAGAATCCAATAGTAAAGAGACAAGACATGAAGAAGGATTGATCTATTCCTTTTAATGGATCCATTTTGATTTGCCTGAAGTGTCTGTGGAAAAGAAAGGATGGTTACTGTGTGGATTGTCCGGCTCATAGTTCACAAACAAGTTTCAACATGTCTAGTGCACACAGGCGACTCATGGGGGGTT
>JAVJGG010000090.1:28853719-28868716 GCA_035590195.1 Aviceda cuculoides
GTTGTCATTTTATTAGTGTTATCATTATCATTTAATAATGTTTAATATCGTTTCTTTTCTGTTCTATTAAACCATTCTTATCTCAACTCACGAGTTTTACTCCTTTTCCTGATTTCCTCCCCCGTCCCACTGCGGGGGGGGAAGTGAGTGAGCGGCTGCATGGTGCTTAGTTGCTGGCTGGGGTTAAACCACGACAGTTACATAATCTCAAGTAAAATTATGATTGCTATTTTTGGGGGGTTCATCCTTGATGCAGTCCCTAGATCAGGTGAGATCGTCTAATGTACTATTTATTTTACATGCACTTATTACAAACAGTCAAATGAGCCTTCAGTGAAGCTTAATACTGATTTTGGAGAAAGTTGGGACTTACCTGTGCAGTCGGCACACCCTGTTTGGAGGAACTGCCTGGTTAACAACCCAGTGTGAAACTCAGTGTGATTGTAAGTTATATAATTTCCTGACTGTTTGGAATAAAATGGAGAGAGATCTTGGTTTGCCAAGAGATAACCAAACGCTTGCCTAAAAACAAAGTCTGAAACAATCCTGAAGGTCCAAGGGAAGCACATAGATCATCCTGTGATGGGAAACCTCAGAAACAGTGTGTGGATGTGTTGCACTCACAGATCTGTGAATAACCTGCCACGCGAAAGAAAAGATGGCAGTACAAGGGAGAAGAAAAGTTTATCCCTGTGAGAGGAGATGTAGGGGTGCGTATGGGCATGCATGTGTCCCTGTATGTTTATGTGTAATACCCTGTATAGCTCAAGGGGATGGTTATATTTTTGGTGTTTTGCAGTTCTGTCATGCCTACGTTGCCCTTGCCTTCCACTGTGAAAGTAAATTAAACGTTGTCTATGTTGAAATCCTAAAGGTGTGTCCAGAGTTTGCATTCCTTACCCTGGCAGTTTTATCTTCCAAAATACCTACATATTTTTTAAAAATGGAACAAGAACTTTAAGATCAATATTAGATGACAAGGAGAAAATTAGTATCAGAAATTAGATCCTTCTAAAAATTCTGGACCAAGAAATGTTTTAATCAACTCAATATTTTCAATTTGACATGTAATTAAATGCTGCATTTCATTTTAGACCTAATTAACTTTTCTTCTTTTTTTTTTTTTTTTTAATCAATTAAAAAAATGAAAAAACTACTTTAAAATGAAAGGGTAGGTTTCATTTAGAAAATGCTGAAATTAAATGTTTAACATAAAAAACTGTTTTCCCATACAAAATTAATGACTACATTTTATCTAAGTTTATTAATAGCTTTGTTGATGCAAAATATACTTCTCAATGAACTTAATAATCTTCAAAAAATTGTGCCCGCCTCTATACAGTGTCACTCTACCTCTTCTCAAGAAGCTTGTATTGCCTTTGCCTAAATTAAGTAAAGTTGTGCCACCATTATCTGGGGCTACATATATGAAAAATAGTGCTTTAAAAACTATTCATGTCTGAGATAATATTTGGAAGATAAACCTAAGCCAATACAAGTATAAAACGGTTTGGGTTTTTTTGCCATTTATATATTTTCTAGAGACAGTTTGATGTAAACATCAGATTCTGCAGGCTTGAGTCAGGGACCTGTAAGTGCACAAATACATCAGTAGCTTGTCAATATACCTGAGGATAATAGCAGTTTTCAGCACACTGAAAGCTGATGGCAAGTTCTACCTGCACTTTGAAATTGCAGCATTATAAACTAACTCAGATTTTGTCTATTTCATGGTAAATTTTTATAGCATAGTGCTAGGACAAGATTCCTAGAAAAATTACATCAGAATTTTTAAATGCTATTTGCAAAAGATGCAAATATACTTCCACTCCGCTCCCTCCCCCTAAAAAAACAACCCCAATCAAAACCCCCCAAAACAACCAACATAAATCCACAAAGGAGTTAGACCAAGCATTCAGTGATCTGTCATTCTTAAAATCAATGGAGAAAAAATTTTTTCCAAGCCTTCCACGAAGGTTATACCAGCTCATACCAATCAAACAATGACATATTAAGCTCTGGTCTACAGTAATATTTTACACTGTTGTGGTCCTTTGTTTTTTTGTTACATCATTATGTAAACTTACCTGGGTGTGAAAATCAGCAGGAATCATAGATTTTGCTATTGTGCTGGCCCACACTCTCAAATGAGAAAACACCTATAAACCTGGAAGAACTTAGGGGTCATATGCCAACCCATTTCTTATCAAAAGGGGAACTGTAAAAAGAAATTGAAAATTAAGGATAATGAACTTGTGTTTATATGGCACTGTAGGGAATCAGTCATTTAAAGTACCAGACCCTCTGGCATAGAGTACAAGAGAGGCTGCTAATTAACAGTAGTTGGTTAGTAATTGCACTTCTCCCCTCTCTATTCATTCCAAGAAGTGCTTGCACTACAAGTGCTCTCCTTGGTTTGAGGGGAGCAGCTGTATCGAACAGACAGATGCTAGAAGGACTTTAATTTTCATACATTTGCCTGAAAAAAAGGTCTTATTGTTACAGTCTCAATCTTAAGACTAATGCTTCTTAAGGTGATACCTCTGCTCCAGTATTGAAAATAGAGAACTTGAGCATTCCCTAATATGGTACTTTATAAATTCATTATAGGTAAATATAAAGTAATGTACATGGGAAGACAAACATAAAATTATGATTGGTTCTAAGCTGATCACTCAAGAGCATATTAGTGTTGTGATAGGCAGAGCCACAAGGATGTAATCTCGATAGAGCAAAAAGACAAAATGTTAGAAATTATTAGGGGAGAAAGAGAAAAATAATGTATGCTGTTGTGTCACTGTTTGCATCCAAGTCTTAAGCATATCTTAGACATTATCACAAAATCGCTGAATTGCTAATGTTGGAAAGCACCTCTGGAAGTCATCCAGTCCAAATGCCTTGTCAGGAAGGGTCAGCCCAGGCAGGTTGCCCAGGATTGTGTTCAGTAGGGTTTTGAATATCTCCAAGGGTGGTGAATCCACAGCCTTTCTGGGCAACCTATGCCAGTGTTCAATCCCTCTCATGGTAATAAATAAACAAATAAACAAATAAATAAATTTTCTCATTTTTAAAAGGAATTTCCTGCATTTCAGCTTGGACCAACTGCCTCATGTCCTGTCACCGGACACCACTGAAAGAGCCTGGCTCTCTCTCTCCCGTTGGGTATTTATACACATGGATAAGATCCCTCCTTGACCTTCTGGCAATGCTCTGCTGGATGAAAACACTTAAAGGTTAGCATAGTAACTGGAAGAAATGTCACATCTGTTGGTGTTATCCTTCTCACACATGAGGGACAACTTCTCTCTCAGTTTCTGAACACTGTGGTTAAAAGTGATAGAAGATAGGCAGACTGTTGTTTTCACTTGCAAGGCCATTTCCACACCCAGATGACTTCCAAAACACTTTGCAGCATTAGGGAGCATACTCGAGCCTCATTTTATCCCTTGTTGAAATGAAGCAAATTATAGTTAGTTCATAGGCACATAGCTCAACTGGTTAGGACAAGAACTGAAGAATAGCTAATTCTTACACCACTAAAGATCAGAACAGAAAGTTCCTTCAAAACTCTGAAATTATTACCTTTTTAATATGTTATTGACCTCATTAAACTCAAAGACAGAAAATTATAACTGTCCATGAAAATTGTAATTTTCAAAGGTGTTATCTCCTTTCTTCTTCAGATTAAGTGTTCTTATTTAATGCAATATTATTGTATGGAACAATTTATTTCAGCTTTCATTTGATAGACATGTTACTGCTGTGTGCCAATATAACTTTTAATTATAGACCTGAGCTTTAAATCAGCTATTAAAATTGATAACAGATGTGAGCTAACTTCATATAAGCAAAAAAAACATCTGGAAGTTTGTGGGAATGTGGTACACATATCCATGTTAACTCTACATAGTATACTGCCACGGTGTTACTATGCTGAACCCAAGCAAAAAAGCGCTCAAGGGCTTTAAAAAATTAAAAATAGAGTAAAAATTAAAGTTATAGTGCTTGAAATCTATCATGTTCTTATTTTATCTTTCTTTGGTTAATTTCCCTTCTTTTTTTTGTTTCTTTTCACCGTTTGTTTTCAAAAGGAACTCAGATTCATTTTGTTTGGCAAGTCTTTTCAATTCACTATAAAGTTTGTTAACATACCCCTGACATTCCTTAATAAGGAAATCTATTTAATTTTTCAGCACAATTTTTTTTCTGATTCAGCTCCTTCTGTTCATCCAGAGAAATACAAGAATATTTCTTAGTTACAGCTTTAGTACTTTTAAGGTTTTTAGTGGCACAGATCTGTCCCTCAGTGGTTGATGCCAGTTAAACCATGCATTGAAGAATTATTTGACCTTTTACAGAATGGAACTTCAAAACCACCACCATCTGCCACATAAAAGTCTAAATCACACTGTATTTGGGGGAAAAAAGAATTAGGAAAAAAGTGGGTAATGAGGTCTCAAAAATGATAAATAGAAGGTTTTATTTTCAACTGAAGAAACTCTAATTTTCTTTATTTGAATATTAGGTCTAGAATCAATAGGAGCTAAGATCAATGGGAGTTATTTGGCTGAGCACTAATGAGTTAATTGTGCAGCAGTTCATACAAAAGGGCACAAAGAAGGGGCCAGTAAAACTGCTCAGACCATTATACACAACCTCAATGACAGTGGTGATGTGCCAGAGGCCATGGTCCCCAGCAGCCACTGGAGTGCTTGCAACACTGGAGGCCTTGACCTCAATGGAGGCCCTGAAGAAAGACAGCTCTGCAAGTCTCCAGCTGCAGGGAGCACCTTGGGCTTCTTGCTAAGACTGGGACACAGGGTCTTCTAACTTGCAGCAGGTGGGCAGTTCTCAAGGGGCTGACTTTCTAAGAGAAGGAGCTGCAGGAGCAGGTCAGGAGACTGCACACCATCAGAGATAATGAGAAACAGATCAACTGGATCTTCTCTGAAACTTTGTATCTTTAAGAGTGCAAACATCTAGAGGAAGCTGAGAGGTAGGCAGAGCCTGTGCCTATCAGCTTGCAAAGTGGAAACTCCTGCCATGGCAAAGGCTGGAAGCCTGTGATTTCTGGCACCAGCAGGAAGGCTCCTGCCCCACCTGAAGGCTTGCAACTGTGGAATAGCTTCACCACCATCAGCTGACAAAAACCTGGGAGAGCTATTGAACGGAGCATCTCTGTCAGCTGAGTCTGAGCCACTTGGGGGCACTGGCAGGGGGAGAAGCAGCAATGAAGACTGATAGCAGTGTGTAAGCGAGAGGGTCTACCTGACAAAGTGGGGTGAAAATATCTTTGGCAAACGGTTGGCCTGTCTGGAAAGGAGACCTTTAAACTAGGAACTGGGAAATTAGCATGATTCACTGCCTCTCTGAAGTGTCTTTATGCTATTACATGTAGCATGAGGAACAAACACCAGGAATTGGAGGTCTGTGTGCAGTTGTAGGGCTACAATCTCTTTGAGATAATGGAAGTGTGATGGGATAATTAACATGCCTGGAGCACTGCAATGGATGGATAGAGGTCCATGGTGAAGGGAAGGCCAGGAAGGCAAGGGAATGCATGGAGCTCTGCCTTGAAACAGCTGATGAGCCAGCTCAGAGATTATAGGTCAGGAGTAGAGGGCAGACCAACACTGTCAATATTGTGGTGACTCTCTGCTGCAGACCACTTGATTGGGAAGGAGTAGATGAGACCTTCTTTGGACAATTGGAAAAAGCCTCATATTTGCAGGAAATCCAACAGGAATTTCATGAAATTCAGTGAAGGGAAATGCTAAGTTCTGCCTTTGGGGAGGAATAAATCCATACTCTAGTCCACGCTGGGGACCACATGGCTGGAGGGCAGCTTTGCAGAGGAGCTGGGGGGTCCCGGTGGACATCAAAACTGAACATGAGCCAGCAATGTGCCCTCATGGCAAAGGCAACAAATAGCCTACTGGGGTGCATTCAGAAGAGCACAGCCAGAAGGTCAAGGAAAGTGATCTTTCCCCTTTACGCAACACTGATGAAGACACAGCTGGAGTGATGTGTCCGGTGCTGGACTCTGCAAGATAAGAGGGACATGGACTTACTGGGGTGAGTCCAGCAAAGGACTTTATTTGATGCTGCTTTAAGGAAGGGGGGTTGGACTAGAAAATCTCCAGAGGTCCTTTTCAATATCAACTGTTCTATGTTCCTGTCATTCTGTAATGCTATTCTCCATCAAAGTCGCTTTCAAAGTAGCATCTGATGCGTGAAAAAAAAGCTGACTGTGCAAAATTTTGTTAGGTGGAGCACTAAGCATTTTCCTATAAAGACCTATAAAATGCCTGATTATAACCCTTGCATGCTAAAAGCATGTGAATGTTTTAAATACTTTGATGAAAGCATCTGTGAGTGTCCAGTGCTTCCATTAATAGCACATCTTTCAAATCTAATAAGTGGAATGAATTACTATGAAATAAGCATCAAAGTGAATTTAAAAATATGAGCACATTGACAACAGATGTTCTTTCAAGGGTGAGAGCTCCTAGACCATAAACCATTAAATCAATGAAACTTTTAAGTGAAATTTAGGAATGACACCAGTTAAGTAGTATCTACACCTGCAAAATATATTTCGCATTCATCTCGGTAATTACAAGACATCCATCACTTCTGAATCTTCTTGCCAACAAATTGCATAAAGTTCACTAGATTCTCCAACCTGCATTACTGTACTGGTATCTCATTTCTCTTTTAGATAATTTCTGTTGCTTATTTTAAGAATGTGCTGCCGAGCCATTATTCACACATTTTGCTACTGTAAAAACAATAATGTGCAGAGAAGTCTTGCACCTCCTTCTGAAGTCAGTGAGACTGGGGCCTGATCTGAATTTATGGTGGTAAAAAATTTATATTGTAGTGCCAAATACTTTAAAAGCCTTGCACTTTGTCAGCTCTGGGGCTCTTAGCAATTCCAGTTGTTACAATGTTTTTTGAAAAATAAGCATTCAGTCATCATACATTAATATGGATACTGGATGTCTGGTCCAAGACTATAAGGAACCAATGTAAAGCAATAAATCATAAAGATGAGCAGTAAAGTCCTCTACTTCAAAGGTTACAATATCAATAAAAAACCTGAAAGTGACAAATGTATAAATATTCATAAAAATATCTGCTTCCAATGTAGAATTATTTTTTATTTACAATTATATTAAAGTTTTCTGAGTTATTTTAACACTACCCCTTTCCAACTGCATCTCTCATACAGGGGAGAGACACTATTTAATTGAAACAAGCAGACAAAGGTGGATGAAGTAATTGGATTGCAGTTATTATGCTGCAGAGATTATAGAAACCAGAATGTTCCATGCATTATACACACACGCATAAGTATTATTGCAAACCATATTCACCCATGAGAATCAATTGTAGACTCAGCTTCACAATATTTAAGACTATTTCTTGTGTTTAGACTTCTGTGATTTCTGCACTTAGCATTACTTCTACCTCAAATACAGAAGCAGAAGCTATCTAATACCTGATAGAAAAAAAAAAATCTGCGGGTCATGGTTGCATCATGCTGGAGACCTATTCCTTCATCTTCCTGCTGGTTATTCATTCTCAGAGAAATTTGGGGTAGCAGGAGGAAAGGATGACTGATTCAGCAAGAATGGTACCTGTACTCCATTCTTCCTGCATCTAATGAGGTCAGGCAAACACTCTTTAAATAATATAATTAACACCAATATCCCCTTAGGCAAATGAGACATAATCTTATATTTACATCCCACTGAAATAAACTGGAATTATTCCTTTTACTTCAGCTGTGTTAAATCTGGCCTTTATTTCCTTTCCCCATACACCTACATGCAGTAGTCCACTAGCAACAGAATCGCTTAGTGGGGTTAGCTCAGGAATGGTATGGGTTCTACTTGATGGAGAAAGGCTATACAAAATTGCCAAAAGATAGCCTTGTGCACAGAGAGAACTTCTCAGCTGATCTTACAGGGAAGGAAAAAATTATAGTAGGAGTCCTGGCTCAAATCAGAAAATCAAGCATGTTTTTTTAATAGTAATGATGCTAAGGAGTAATTAGGTTTGGTGAAGTTTTGGTAAATAATGTTTAAATAATAATATTTAAAAATTCTGCTAATATATCTATTAGAAATATTTATTACTCTGCTTGCTTTCTTTTCAAGTTAGTAGATTTAAAAGCAGTGAGTGAAGTAAAAGGAACAGAGTAAGTTTATGAAACTGCCTATGGCCTAAATGTATCATGAAAAGTACATAACCTATTCATGGCTGCAAAGCACTACCAATGGAACCAATACAACGTAGTTCTTAATCACTATAAACTTTTCAGGAACAATCAGAGACTGTCAAAGAAGCTGCAATTATTTACAAATCTGAGGGTCTTTCTGCTTCCAGCAATAAAATTTATGTAACAACTTTCCGTGCTATTTCACTTTGATTGCCTTCACCACTTCTACACTTTATCCTCAAATAAAATGTTGTTAAATTAAGCAGATAAATTCAAATATGAAAATGATACAATGTCAGGGTAAGGTCTTTTGCATATATTTCTTACTCTCTAGTTTTACACAACAAGCCAGCAGCTGTACTATCAGTCTCCATACTTTGGAATACTGATTTTTGCTTTGCAGTACTTATGGTGGTGGGTTGACCTTGGCTGGCTCTCAGATGCTCACCCAGCTGCTCTCTCACTCTCTGTCCTCAACAGGACAGGGGGAGAAAATAAGATGAAAAAGCTCATAGGTTGAGATAAAGACAGGGAGATTGTTTATTAATTACCTTCATGAGCAAAACAGACTTGACTTGGAGAAAACTAATTTAATTTGCTGACAATTAAAATAGGTTTGTATAGTGAAAAACAAAGACAAAAAATACAACAACTTCTACACACCCTACCCTACCCTTCCCACCCCCACCCCCCCACCCCCACCCCAAGTCTTAACTTCATTCCTTCATTCCCAGCTCCAATACCTCCTCTCCCCAAGCAGCACAGGGTGTGTGAATCAGGGGGTTACAATCACTCTGTAACAGCTCCCCTCTGCCACTCCTTCCTCCACACATTTTTCCCAAGCTCCAGCATGGGTCCTCTCCACAGGCTGCAGTCCTTCAGGGTAAGCCTGCTCCTGCATGGGCTCTCCATAGGCTGCAGGAAAATACCTGCTCCACTGTGGTGTCTCCACAGGCTGCCAGTGAATCTGCTCTGGAGCCTTCAGTACAGCCCTCCCCTCCTCCTTCTCTCATCTGGGTGTCACAGGGCTCTTTCTCACACTTTTCTCTTCGCTCTGCTGTGTAGTGTTTTGCCCTTTCTTAAATATATATTCCCAGAGGTGCCACTGGTGTGGCTGGTGGGCTCAGCTGCGGCAGCGGTGGGGGAACACTGTGGTCCTGGCTGGAATGGCTGGAATTGGCTGGAACCAGCTGAGACCGGCTGGGACTGGCTGTGTGTAGCTCAGGGCAGCCCCTGCTCTCTTCCCACAGAGGCCACCCCTGCAGCCCCCCCACTGCTGAAACCTCAACACGTAAACCCCATACACAGCCACAGAAATATTTGCACATATTTGCAGAGAATATTTGCCCATTTTTAAATTCTGTGTGGCTTGGATAAACGTTAGGCTTTGCCTGCAAGACAAATTAAATTATGTTTCTTTGCTACTGATGTGCATACAATTTCTATATTTAAAAAAATATGAAAACCTTAAGCAAAACTGAACTTTTCAGGTTCAGGAAAATTAAAGATTAAATGTTACTTTCTATTATACTTTTTATTATTTTATTACTGCTAGCTAAAAAGATAATTCATCCCCAGATTATTACCAAAAGACTTGGAAAGACCTCCTATCATGGAAAATATGTCCATGCCTACTAGCTTATCCTTTTCCTCTCTACTGAAATAGGTAAGTTTTCTATTTAATTTGTATTAGTGATAAGGTCCCCACTGAAATCTAGGTTAAGCAAAGAAGAAAAAAAAATCTCATATGTTTTGGTATATTAAAACAGTTTTTTACCTTTGTCCAATATGGGTCAGATCAGCATAGTCCCACATAAGCAAGTTTTAATTACCTGAAATGCAAAATTAATAGTTTTCACCAGTTTTATAAAGAGCTTTCCACATGATTTAAACAAATACTTATTTATTTAGATCAAAGAAAGCAATTAAAGATATTTGGACAAATTTTAATTATACAAAACATATTTCTAAACCAAAGCCAATTCCATTGAATGTTTAAAAATGCATTATTCCCATTCAGGGAGTATATTAACCCTGTAAGTTCCTGAAAAGCTTAAAAAAAAAAAACCTCTTAACTTTGTTTTCTAATTCATACCATGGGAAACCATGATAAAATGACTTTGTGGCTGACGCTTTATTCATTTTTTACACGTGTCACTTAAACCACTTGCTCATGTGTTCAGTGTTGCTAATGATATACAAATGGTCACCAAAAGCTAATGCTCAGATAAAAGCTATAAGGAAAGGGGTCAGCATACATTATATCAGTTTAAATTATACACCCTTGACCAGTCTTCAAACTGGCATTAATTTAGGGGTCAGAAACCTTATGTTTTACCGTAACTGATATTTCTCAGAGGACTTTTCATCCATTACTTTATTCAGCTGCTTCTTGAACCCCTGTACAACTGTGTCATCTGTGACATCCTTTGACAAGAATGCCACTGCATGTTTTCCACATTATGTAGCATGGGCTGGCTCTGAAACTAACACCTCATGTGGTAGCCCTCATGCCAGTTCGGTCCTCCCATACTCCTTCCCACTGGCCTGAGCTAAGAGCTACTGAAGTCAGGAGCATTTTCAAGGAAGGTGACAAACTAGGAGGGCACATGCTTTTATTGTCATGGTTCCTAGCCAATGATGGAGACTGTGCTATAGTCAATGGTCTTTTCATCTCAGCTCTTATATATCCTTGAGGAAGAAGGAAAGCAGACACCATGTCATGCAGATCCTTAGCTGGTTATAAATAGTGTAAATTAAAATGCTGAAAATGGCTTGGGCTAAAAGCCACCGTATTTCTACTGGGTTACAAATGTACCTAAAGTCTGTGGTGTAGATAAGACCTACAAGCAGAAAGCAAGAAATCCATCAATATATTACTTAATTTAAAACATTTCAAATAAAAGTATAAGCAGAAATATGCAATATTACATTCTACTGTTTCACAATTAATATTTTCTATGCACCTCATAACACTTGAGCCATAACTGTTATAGAATTAATTATTTCATTCTAGCTCAGAGTTAATACAGCCAACTTGAGGCTTCTCAGCCAGATATGAAAAGCAAGTTGTTGTCCACTGCAAATGGTCTGTGCAAGGAGGGAGTTCAGAAGGGATATTGGAGTAGGGTTGTCATCAGGATTGTGGCAGGAGCAGAATTTCCCCCCTGAATCACATCTTGGCTCCTTCCTGCCTCCTAGATTCCTTCTTCCAGTTGATTCTCCTCCACTGGGATACGGAGATGCACCCTTTTATCACCAATGCAATCCTCTTCCTACTCAGCATCCACAAATGGCATCACCTGATTTTCCTTTCTTTTTCAAGAGCTTCTGTTCACTTCCTTGTGAGAAGTAGGAAGGGGGAGAAGCTAGGTCTATGGCTGTCCCCACAAGGGAAGGAAAACAGAAATCTGCAGAAAACAGCACAGAGGAAAAGGCATTCTTCTGCCGCTGCTGCTAGAGGGGAGGGAGGTGGTTTCTATGACTATTGCAAAGAGCTGACCTCTAAATAATGACTCCCCGATATGCATCAGGAGGACAAAGCAGACTCAGACAGACCAGGTCAGTCTCCTCAGCTGCTCGCAGATGTGCTCTGACACCCAATGTTAACTGCCATTCAAAGCAGATGCCTGTTCAGCCTACAAGTTGAACCAGCTGTAAAAGAGTTTAAATACAAAAAGTGCCTCTCCATAATTTTTCACCTTGTATGTGCTACTGCTAGTAGGAATCAATAAAAATAATAAGAAAGAGACATGGATATATTGTACATACTAGAATATATTTCTGTGCAAGATACTTAAGCCCCTGACTACAGCATTGAACACACAACAATGCAAGCTAAACAATGTTGTCACAGTACCAATTTCAGGTCAAGGGTAAAACATTAATTTCTCTGTGCTTGGGATTGTTCAATGGTTCTAGCTTTGCTCAGTTCAATCACAGTGACTAGTAATTTATTCAGGGTCAAATTCTAATTTCCTTAGGAATATTAGATTATGTCTTTCACTGTGATCTCATAGTTGATGGAGCAACATAAGGAATGAAGTGCTACTTGATATGATTAAAGCCTCAGGAATCAACTTCTGATTACAGTGATTAATTCTTAACTTTTTCCTGAAGAAATAAGGTGCAGAAATGCTCAGGGGGAAAAAAAAAAAAAAAAAAAAAAGGAAAAAATCTGGAAAATTGTGATGTACGATTAAAGGGGTGTTACTATAAACTCTACCCCTTTTTTTCATTTTGGACTTTTTATACTATGTTATAAAGAATGTCTGAGGAATCACAATGTGTTTATAACAAAGGGTTCTAGACCATTATATTTATGTGCATAATATCAAGGCATCTTCAAGTAAAAGTGGCCCTGTAAGAATGTTCTAGTATAAGTATACAAACTAATTCAAGAAAAACAAACCAACAAAGGAAAAAACAAACAAACAAAGAAACAAACAACTGCAATCTGTTTAATGTACTACAAGCAGGAATTGTCCCTTCAACCTTTCCTATTTTCAGCACTTGTGCACGACTTATTTTGGATTTTTTTTCCTTCACTTGTTTAGATTTTAATTCAAGTGTGAAACTAATGGATGAACTAGAAAGCCTCTATTATGGAAAGAGAAATAGATGTAACACCTTTCTATTTACCAAGAACAGCCAGCTTGTTATTGAGGAGTGAATTGACTATTATGCTATTTTGGCAAACATAAAGAGACATTTAAAAGGTATAATACCAGCTGCCCACAGAAATTCGACATGATGCAGAATTTTTTCATCTGGTGTTATACAACTGTTTTCAGTATCACAACTAGCACGTTATCCTGCCAAAATAAAGACACAAAGAAATATAAATTGAGCATTAATGGCAGGCAGAATTCATCCTACTCATTCTGGATAAGATACTGACAATGAACAGTAACAGACCAAACTCAGCTGAACATACTATTGATATAATCTGTTGCTAGACACTATCACAAGTGAGGTTGCTGCATTAAAAAAAAAAAAAAAAAGTCTGCTCCATGCAGAGGAAAAGGCTGTTTCGTATAAGGATTTTTTATGTTATTGCTACTTTGGTTTTAGTATCTGTTCTTAAGTAAAAATAAAGCTAACTTTATGAAGTAAAATTAAAATAAGCTACAGTCTAAACAAATCACCATCACTTTCCAGTTCCTTTGGTATTTATGTGCTAGTGAGGAAACCATGATGATTAGCAGAACAATTTCTACGGTGAAAATATGCAAAGATCTTTTATGTTAAGACTACTGTAAGAAATCATCCCAACAAGGAGAGTCAATAGAAAGTTTAAGTGAAATTCATATATTTCGGTTGAATGCTGTTGGAAAAATAGTGTAGATCATGGCATATGACATTAGTTAATATTGCTACACAAATGCACAACACATATGGGCTGTAGAATTTGATTCTGTATTTTCAATACACTGTACTTCTTAATGATTTCTCAAGTAACCTAAAAGCTTATTGATGCTTACTCTTGACTTGTAACATCTAAATCTCATCAAAGGCTTCCTTTTCAAGACCTTTTTTCCTAATTCAGGCCTATGAGAACTCCTTAAAAAGAATAAATATATGAGAAGAGGACTCCTTTCTTGGAAAAAAAACAAACCATAAAGCAAAGCAGAAATACAATAAATACCGAAATGTTAGTTCATTTTCATTGCAAAACTTCTACCACCAAAGGAAAAAAATCTAGGCAAATGTTTGATGATAAGCAAGAATTATTTATTTCAACTTTTTAAAAGGAGTAACAAAGATCCTTAAGTATATCATATGCTAGGCTAAAATGTATTTAATTTTCAATTATTTGAATATTTTTTTTTCCTATAAATATGGTCTTAGTATTGTAAATATATAATTTGGTCTGTCATGTTCTGCAGGACCAGAGATACATACCAGCAATCTAGGACAAAACAATGGTAAAAAATATTATGAATTTATGGAAAAGAATATATATCACCTTTGTTCTGCAACTTTTACCTTTTTCAGTAGAAACTCAGAACAATTTTTACAGTGGAAACTTAGCAAATCTACAGGATGCTTGAGCACTTGCTGCTTTAGAGTGTCAATCAATATACGTAAATATTTTTCGGAGCAACAAAGGATTAGAATACAAACTAAATTGCCAGTATTGGAAACAAAATACAAGTGAGTGGTCACAGTACATCAGAGCAAGTATTTCATATAATTTCTGCTACTTTTCTGAGTGCAGTTTATTAAGCTATGTGACAGCTAGCACAGCTGGCCAGAGTTGCTCCTTGGCTGTGCATCCTCTCTGCCAACCACTAAAGTAGCAAGGAAGGATAAGCCTTTTCATTGCATCTAAAAATGCCACAGCATCTGAGCATTTCAGAATTATTAATATATTTCTTTACCTCAGAATCAACATAGCTCCCTGTTTGAAATTAAAGGATAGTAAGAATAATAGACAAACCTAGAGAGAAATTTTATAAAGATAAAATGTTGTGACACTCATTTCAAAGGTGATATTAGGACTTGAACAAGCTAAGCCCTAATGATGCTTAAATTCTGTAGTCATATATGACGATAGGATTTAGACGGCTGTGTTGTTCAGGTGGCTTCAAAAGCTTTAGGATTCTTAAAAATCTTGAGGATGCTCAGAAAAGAGGAGGTAGAAGAGGGAACTGAATTGTTGTTTACAAGGCTAGAGGATTTGCTAGTGCAGCACAGCACAAATAATCCGTAGAAGCAAGCAGCACTCCTCTTTTTCTCCCCCCCCCCCCCTTTTTTTTTTTTCCCAG
>JAVJGG010000090.1:28895140-28915623 GCA_035590195.1 Aviceda cuculoides
GGGCTTGAGAAGCTGAAAAGTCCTTGATTTTAGACTAAACACTACTTAGCAACAACTGAAAACATCAGTGTTATCAGCACTCTTCGCATACTGAACTGAAAACACAGCACAGTACCAGCTACTAGGAAGACAGTTAACTCTATCTCAGCTGAAACCAGGACAACTTGGAATGGTCTTTTTGATGCTGTTGTGTTTGTTTGAAGTCATATCTGAGGTGAGTTCTGTTAAGATCACTTTTACCTTTAGGTTTTTTTCTTTTTTTTTTCCACTTTACACATAGGGAGGGAGAAGGCTGACCCAGGAGAAATAAGGACCTTTGTCTTTTAAATAATCTTTTCCTGAGTTTCCTCAGAAAGTACAGTATCTCAGCTTCTTAGTGTGTACTGCAAGAATAGATATTATCAAAACTTTTAAGATAAATGCATATGCTTTTCTTTATTTCTTCTGTTGTCTCAACCTACATGAAACAGGACACAGATTATGTCTCCATCTCTTCCCTTATCTCTTGGTGTGAGAAGAGCAAGAGTAACATCTCCTCTACTGAGTAGACTTTCTGCCAAGAAAGCCCAAGATACGTTGCAGCAGTGCAATTTGTAAAGAACTACACCAAAGACAGATCTATGAAAAAAAAAATCAAAATCAACTTATCAGGAATAAGCTGTGTGTAAAACTTGTCCATTTGAAGACTGGTACTACATGGGACAATTATCAGAGGAAGCCCAATGTTTCCGATCTATGTATCTATGCATCTATGACACCTCCTATTACTGAAATTCTTTCTACCTCCTCCTTCATTCTGTAATACATAAGTGTATTATGAGATAGAGGTGCATTTCTGTGCGTATGTAGTTTATTTTGTTTCTCCAGTGAGATAATCCATCACAAGTCAGCTGAGGTTCCTTTTTAAACGTAGCATACAGCATATTTAGAAAGAGACAGACTGTCGTTCCCAACTCCCTTTTGCAGTAAGTAGGGACCAATCGTAGATTACCATAACCACATCCTCCAACATCCTGTTTGTTTAAAATGTTAGGTCAAGTATTTCAGTGTTTGAAAATATCTCTCTTTGCTTCTCTGATTTTTTATGCAATAACAGGAAGACATGTAACCAGGATCAATTCTTCCTTTGAATCCCTAAAATTCTATTAATAGGTCAATCTCTCCATGAAAATGTGATGTTCCAAAATGTAATTTAGCAATATACTCGAGGTATAGTCCAAATTGTAATTTCCTTCTAAGAACATTGCTTAATGTGTTAAAGATATCTAAGACTCAAACACATTAAAGACAATAAAAAAAACTAAGGTCAAATTTAGATGGAATTTATGCAAGTAACTCCAAGAACACATAGTTCAAAACATGGCACAGCAGCTGGTTTCCTGATCAGCCAATATGAAGCAAAGCCAGAGAAAGCTCATATCTGTCTGTACGCATCCAAATAGGTCTACTTTAACTCTGTTATGTTTGTCTCAAAGATTTGTGCCTCGTCTTTAGAAAGATATATGTTAACTAGTAGTACAAGGAAAGAAAAAGAATCAGAGTATCTGCTTCTTTCTCAGGTGTTTCAGCCATACAAAGGCAATCCTGAGTTTGTTTTTCATAGTGCTCATTAGCAATTTTTTAGGCATATTAATCCCTACATCCAGACTTGCACTGTGCCCTCTCAGATCTTCTATATTTACTACCTAAATCTCTACATGTTGGATTCTATTAGTTAATTCATCACATATACTGTCATTTGTAGGCTGGAAGCCTCAGATGATATTAAATCCTTTGTGGAAGGCACTTAACAGTGTATCTGTAACTAGTAGGACTCTGCCATTCATATTCATAAAAGTAACAGAACAGGAGCAAAAGCATCATGGAACATCAAGATTTACGTTGTAGAGAAATGTTCTTTTGTAATCTAGCTTGCTTGCTTTGAGGTTTTACAAAGCGTTATTCCTACATGGCTGTTAAAAATAGAACTCTAAGAAAGAAAATGCAATAGGAACAGCAAATTTAACAGACAAAACTTAAAAATTAAAGGAATATATGTGCTTTTTCTCACCATCCATTTAATGTAATTCCTGTTAATTTTGTTTAAGGAATGTTTTAATTATACTTCACAGAAAACATATGGACACCCAAAATTGAAATTTTTGCAATTTTATTTAGAGAGAAATAGAAAATAATAATTTCCATAACAGACGCATGAACTTTTTAAGTTACAATGATTTAAGAAGTATACAAATGCAGTTATTTTATAAAATATTTTATATTTGTTATTTATTTTATAAAAAAAGCAGTACCTGAAGCTGCTAGGGGAACCACTTCTTCAGGACTAGTACCTCCTGAATTTATGCTCACCAGAAAGCTCTATCAAGTGTCATAATTAAATCACAATTACTGAAATAACAGACTACTTGCAGAATAAGATATTCCTCAAAATGAATAACCAGAACTGTTTCTTTGTGAAGACTCAAACTGCAGTGGCTGTCACAGATAAAGTGAAACATTATGAAATGACACGCACAAAAGTTTTTTCCTATGAAACACAGATATTTTACTTATAATCTAATATTAGATAAGAGTGGGACCTGGAAGAGTTATGAAGCTGGTATTAGTTATGAAAGAAGAACAAGGTGCAGAATATGTCAGCAAACATACAAAAATGATACCAAACAGACCCGGGAGTGAGAAGGAAGATGCAACATCAACATCCTACTTATTCTACAAAGGATTCGAGATACTGATGACTTGTCATTACCCCATCCATCCTTCACCAGACTAGAAGTCATAATCTCTGGGATGCAGTGAGGCAGTGGACATGTGAGCATAAAATGAGAGAATGTAGCAGACACTAGGAAGCTTGTGTGTATAGTTTGATCTAAATATAATTTGAACCATTGTGAGTTAGTATCATTGTAACTGGCTGTACTGATTTTATCTGGCGTAGAGTTAATTTTCTTAACAGTAGCTTGTATGGTGCTGTGTTTTGGATTTGTGATGGCAACGATGTTGGTAACACATCCATGTTTTCAGTTTTGTTGAGCAGTTCTTACACAGCATCAAAGCCTTTTCTGCTTCTCACTCCAACCCACCAGCAAGTAGGCTGGGGGTGCACAAGAAGTTGGGAGGAGACACAGCTGGGACAGCTGACCCCATCTGACCAAAGGGATATTCCAGACCGTACGACATATGCCCAAAAGCAAATACTTACATATTAGATGCAAAGTACCAAGAACAATTCATTAGGACCACACAAATTAATAGTAACCTTTCTGCTATCTTATTTCCCAACAGTCCCACAGCACACCAAAAGTTAGACAAGATTTGTCTTTGTGATGCCACCAACATGCAATCAGATCATAATCTTGCAGGTTCATTTCTTGTTATAATAACATTGCAGACATTAGATGTGGAACTGCTTGTGCTTTCTTTCATGGTACATGCACACTTCCCACCACATGATGGTGAAAGGATTGGTGAGTTTCCTTAACAAGTTATGTGGTCAAACTGGCCAAAATATTGGGAATACTTCTTATAGGACTTTATTTTATTAACTAAGTTATTTAAATAACAAAGACTGTCAATCTTTTTTTTTTTTTTTTTTTTCCCCTCATTCATGAATTTGTTCTTGCTTTAGGTAGAGCCTAGTTTGGAATTAAACAATTCATATTCTCCCAGGCAAACTGTGCATGCTTTACCACATGACTGGTTCCCCACCGTTGCCAGGGGAAAGTAGTGCTGATACTCTACACCACATGGGAACCCAAATTTTCAGCACACTTACACAGGGCTAGTCAGAAGCCATTCCATCTTTCAGGGCATTGACACCATCACTAGCCTCTCAGCATAAAGACATAAAAACCAGCCAATTAATTTCCTTCTAAAGACTCCCTGGGAGTAAAATCCGCCACTCTCCCCATCATCTCTGGGATAGCTGACAGGCGCAGTTGCAATAACCAGACAAGGTATTTTGAAGAAAAGTAGCACGTGCTGTGTCTAGAAAAGAAGCCTATATTCTTCCACTCCAGTAACTTTACTGGTACCAGATAAAAGACTCTGTCTGATTTTGGATGTGGCATAAAACACAGTCTGTAAAAGTGAACTTGGATTAAGGAATCAGTATGTGTAGCCCTGAAGTTCAAAGGATTTTGATTTCTTTTTTTGGGGATACAGCTAATGTTTAATAAAAAGAGTCATTAAACAAAACAAATGGTAAGTGTCCAGTCAGCAGGTTCTGCGTACTGCCAGGAAGATGTGGGGAACTTCTGTTCCTTCTGTCTGTCAATTTTTTTTTTTTTTAATACAAATATAATTGATTACATAGCCAGGTGGAAACCTGGTCATTTGATCTCCAAATCTGTGGACTTGTTTTCCCACATATTCCCTTGCCTGTTTTTAATCAATGTAACAAACATATAAATACTTTTTTCTAATTTTTTGTATCTATTTCCTTTATTGATTAAAGACTAATTGTGAAAGGCACAGTAGCGAAGTGAGCCAGCCATCTCTGAATCACCATTGCTTTAGACTCTTCTTTTAAAATGAAAGGAGTTCCCCCTAGTAGTGCTTTTTGTCATAATTCAAAGAGTATTTGTAGAAGCATGTGTTGCTTCTCTTTGGCTCTTGGCTAGCACTAATTCTTTTTATAAGAATGACCAAGAAGGAAGAAGGCTGGCAGCTAATCAATTATTTACTTTGTCCTTAACTTGTTATGCTCTGAGGGATTTAGCATGTCAATCAGTGAAAAAAAAAGCACTAACAGTTTTCATTTACCCATTTGTCTTAAACTCAACAGACTCAAAAACTGCATTCCATGCAGTATCATCTTGAAAGCCCTGATTCCATATCTTGAGGAGATTTTTTAGGGGGAAAAAAGCGTTTTATGAGACTGAGTGCATTTTAAGTGCAAGAACAGGCAAGCTTATATCTTGTAATATATACATAAATATACAGTCTGATAGCTATCACGAGACTAACTCAGAAGCAGCTCCACTGAAGTCAAATGAATGATGCAACATATGAAACTGTAATGAAATAAAATCAATACTAGATATTGGATATAGAATTGTGGGTAGAAATCTGGGATTTTTTAATTTTCCTTTGTCTCATGTGTTTCCTTTATTGTTGTGAAAATGGATTAAATCAATTAAAACAGTCCTGTAATCTATAAACAGCAAATTTGTATCATAGATTTCCAGACCAACCCCCTTCTCCTTTCAGGGTTTCTTTTATTCATGCAATTCAGATTCAAGCAATGCTCTAAGTAGTCTTCTTAAAGAATATAGAGAACTTTTCTTAAAACACACTTAACATCTGTATTTGCTGTAAGTTTACAAACATCTTAATTTTTCAGTCCTTTAAGGTTTTAGACATGTACTTAATTGAAGCATAAAACAGATAGGGTATAAATATGCTTAAAACTGGGCATGTCATGAACCAAGTCTGGCAATACTGTCACCTATAGTGTATATCTATCAGTTATAGAATGTATTAGAATGTTTTAGAATGTATACCTAAGAAAATTAATGAGCATTAAGGTTTTTTTTTTACTAAAGGTCCAGCAATAAGGTAATTACAAAATTTAATAAGATATGGTTATCTGACTGCAATTTAAGAACTTTCTGGTTTTTATATATAAGTTTCTAAAGCTTTGTAGTTCCTTCTTTTTTCAAACCACTTTGTTGTTATTTCAAGTGTGCTTATACTCACTTCTACATTAAGTTACCTAACTTGAAATGCAAGCAGGCATATCTATTTGTAAAGCTATCTGCATACAAATAGATTTTGCATGGTTCTCTGTGGTGCAGTATAATTGTTCAAGTGATGTAGGGGCAAATGTGGCTTTGAATTCATCTATTATTGAGTTTCTTCACAGCTGGAGAGACTCAAAAGGTATTTTAAGTTTCAGCAGCTTTTCTTGACAGGTCTTACAAGCCACAGAGTTATCTAGATTCTTCATAGATTATTGTATGGTATCCTTGTTCTCTACCATCCCTCTTCATCGGTAGATATCCTAACCATATTCAGCCCCCAGAACTATCGTTCACTGCAACTGCTTAAAACACGGGGAAGATCATGTAATGATTGGGATGACTCACTAGCTAGAACAAAAGGTTTTAACCCCTTTTACATTCCCTTAGGCATTGCTATAAAGGGGTCAAAGTGGGAGGTAAGAATCTGATATACCATATTTAACAAGAAAGCATTTCTTGTTGAGAATTACTTTCAACATTTCTGAAATCTCACTCATACTCAGTGTTCAGCCAGTCTAAGAGGAGGGCATGATTACAACCAATTTAAGATCTTCATTTCATTGAAAGACTTTGTTGCTTTGGAAGAATAAAATAACAATATTTTACATTCTAAAGTATTCAGATTTGAGAAACAGCCTTTGATAACATTTATGTCTTTATGGCTGCCAAATTACGAAAAGACTTTCTTCTGCAATTCAGTGAGGTACAACCACTCATCAATTAAATTTAATTGCCTCACTCACTATCTGTAGTGTGTTTTGTTTTCACATATTACTGTGAAATAAACAATCGAACACACACACAAATACCAACACAACCTTTGAAAGGGATGGAACTGAAAGGAAAGATTCAGTAAAAACTTCAAATAAATATGATTTTTTCCTCTACTCAGTAACATTACTGGCATTTCTGTGTGGAATTCTCAATGAACTGATTATTACTATTTTTAGGAAAAAACAGATAGGACAGCTTGACACTGACCTCATTCATAACACTGTACATGGTGCTACATTAGTGACATTAACTAAGGTTGATAATTAACAGCAAGATAAAATAATCAGTAAAATTTTGAAACTCTATCAAAAACTCAAAATGATGTCAACATCCATGGATGTATACAATCTTGAATTCACACAGCTTCCTCAGGAAAGTGGTAAGGGAAAAACCTGCAACTTATGGCATAAACTAAGTTAGTCAGTGATGTACATTGTACTAGCATAATTTCATAGTTACTATCATTATCCGAACTGCTACAGAAAAGCCATTCTGACCAATACCTTAATGCATTATGTGCTTCAAAAAATAAGACACAGTTACTGTCCCTACTCCCAGCTTACTACCTTAAATATACAAAGAAGATAAAGCATGAAAAGATGGAACAGGGTGAAAGAATTTAGCAAAAATTGTACAATAGATCGGTGTAGTTGAATGCATATAGAAGCTTACCCCTCAGCTAAGGGAGACAAATCTTCCTTCCTGATCCTGAGGTCAGTGACACTGAAGGCCTATCCAAACAGCAAGATCTTTTGCATTAATTGTTTCAGCATGTAATGATCTGAAGACTTTTTGATCTAACTAAACAAAATAGATGAAACATAGAATGTGAAACTGCAGCAGAGGAATGAACAAATTTCAGAAACAACTTGCCCTCATCTGACATATTCCAGAGCACAGAGATTCTTCTTTACATGATGATCCCACAAATGCTGGAGGGTTCTACTATTTTAGGCTACTGTCTACATACTTTAAACCTGTGTAGTACAAAACAGCTTTTAAACTGGGATAAAGCATGTGCCCCAGGACTCTCAAGATTCTGGTCCTGACTGAAGTGAATGGCAGCTTTCTACAGACTTTAGGGCTCTACAATGAAAATTACTTGATCAGACATGAGAAATATCAATTGCCTGTTTGTTCACCAACAGGTAGTGATCCAGGTGAGATGCAAAGACAAAGAGCATCTCAGTTTCACATCATGGCCAACAACTCTTATATGTACACATTTTCTGTGTCTATTCATGTGTGTGTATATGTGAATGTGTGTTTGTGTGTGTATACATACCTAATATTTTATAACACCCAGCACTGTTTTAGACTTTGGTAATTGTGTAAAGCTCAGTTCTTCTCAGTTACCATAGCAACAGGGCACTGTACTGAGATATGAGTAGTCTTCCTTTGATATGATTTTGATCAGCTCTTCCTGTTGCAAATTAATATTAGATTGGAAGTCAATAATAAATCAAAATACCTTTCTAAGCAGCAACTGAAAATGTTAACAAGATGAACAGCAGGAAGCATTAAGCAATTTAGCAGTTGGCTACTTCAGCTAGAAAACAGTATAATACAGAAAGTGAGCTACTGATTTTTATGAAAACACAGTGGAAAATAGCTTCCAGGAATATTTCGGTGCAGAACCAGTCATTTAGGCTGCATGCAAAATTATAAGCTACAGTATTCTCTTCTGCATCTTAAGGCCTTCATTCCTAGTTTTTAATTAGACATTGCTTAACTCATCGTTTGTCTAAAGGACCTGGTGACTAGAGGTGACACATTGATAGAAATCCTTTACACACACACTATCATATCATGTAGGTAAAGCTATATTTACAAGCTTCTATGCAGAAAAAAGCCAACAACTTACAGGAGAAAGAAAAAGGTCAATTACAATGAAAACAATGGAGGATTTATGTAAAAAATATTGTGCTTGATGGCATCATCTGCCTGTTTCTTTATAACTGTTTAAGAAAACATGAGTTGTCTTAAACTTGCAAAACTACATGGAAGAAATCTAAATGTTTAATTTATTCTTGTAGAAAAGTGCTTAATATGAATTTGGAGCCAGCATGCCTGGATATTGAAATAGAAGTCAGTGGAATTTATGCAACCAACTTGCACAGTCATTTTTGGAAATGGAAGGTAGCTTGTCATGCAAGATTTACATCTAAATAGGCAAGAAATAAACAACCCCACGGAACCAAGAATTTCTCATTATTACAGGGTTTTCCTAAACATATATTATTTTCCTTTTGGAAATTCTGACTACATAGCATACAAAGATTTTGCACACATGCTGCAGTTCCGATTACAAATCTCCTGACAGGTACACCATGCACATACACATACCCACATCAAATACAACATACGCCTACCCACAGCTCTTTTTCTTAGTGTGAATTCCTGGTGGCTTAAAAAGAAAACTCCAATGGAAATAAAAGCAGTGATCTCAATTTAACTATGCATGTCAGGGATATGCATGGTTGTATATGTTACTTATCTTAATATGAATGATCTCTTTGTAAAAACAAGAGTGATAGAATTACAACTTAGACTAACATTCTTTCCTTTTGAATATACAATTGTTCACTTTCTACCAGATGAACTCTACTTTAACATCTAACTTTTAAAGCTCAGATTTTTGTCCATGAACAGATCTGTTAAAATATTCTCCAAAAAGTCAGAAAGACTCAGCAATCTACCTTAACAATGTGTAAAGAACTATATGCTCACTCTATTTGAGTCACCCACTAAAATAATAAGAAAAAACAGAAAATTCTAAGTAAACAATTCTGAGTTGATTTTTTATATTTGAGAAAGCCTACTCATGAAAAACTTCACTGCATGGCATTCCCTGTCTCTAAGCAGACATTTTAAAGTTGTCTCACATCAAATGAAGCTTGTGCACCAGTTTTATTAGCTTCTTACAATACACTTTTCCAAGAAATATGAGACTCAAATAGCTATGTAAATTCATTAATCTCATAAAGCAATTAGTGTAAAATCCAGTGACTGCTAAATGATTCCAAACTAGTTGCAACATAACATTTCATTTTCAGGAGTGTGTTCATGTATTTACGTTACATGGCAATCTTTACAAGACAAATGCAAATATTTAGACACTAATCTTGCAACTGCCACAAAAGAAAACAGTTTTTCCTCACTGTTATATCGAAACTGAAAGACTGGTTCCCAAGGACCAGATATTGAGTAACCCACAGTTAGGGAGAGGTTTCAGAAAAGCTCCACTGCGGTTTAGGCACTTCAATGTGCTCCAGATTTTCATAATTCTTGAGAAGAGTCCAGCCACACTTAGGACATTTGTAGGCACATTTAAAAAAATAATATTGCTCAAAGCATTGAGCTTATCCAGAAGCACGTCCCAGTCTCTCTTTCCAGTCAGCACAACTATACTAAGCCAGGCAAGTACACATGACAAGATCTAGACTCCTGTAAAGCAATCCTAAAAGAACAACAAACTTGGAAAGACTGAGGATCACCTTTTGGAGGAGAAAAAGAGGAAAATTCTGTCTTAACTGATGAAGAGCTACACTGAAGAAGAACGTGTAACTATTCTGTAGTAGCTGAATTTGCTGTTCAAATTAACAGCATATTAATCTGAATGTCCCACTCTGCTACCATATGTGTTATTAATAAGCAAGATAATTGTTGCAGACTCATAAGATGAGCACATGTTCCTGCTTTCAAGTTTGCAGGAAGGTAAACTATGTCAAACTATAAGTGATATAAATACTTGAGGGTTACCCAGACATAATGCAGCTTCCCTACAAAAGATATAGAATAAGAAAGCCAAAACCAGGATAGATTCCTGAGAACTGGGGGAGAACAAATGTCATGCTTCCCTTCAAGAAGGGCAGGAAGGAGAATCTGGGGAGCTACAGGCCCATTAGGCTCAGCTCAATAGCGGGGAAGAGGATAGAGCAATTAATCCTGGAAATAATTTCCAGACATATGAGAGACAAAAAGTAGATTGGGAATAGTCAGCATGGGTTTATGAGGAGGAAATCATGCCTCACTAACCTAGTAGTCATATACAACAAAAGATGCAGCTAAGTTGATGTTGTGGTTTAACCCCAGCTGGCAACTAAGCACCATGCAGCCACTCGCTCACTTCCCCCCCATCCAGTGGGATGGGGGAGAGAATCAGGAAAAGAAGTAAAACTTGTGGGTTGAGATAAGAACGGTTTAATAGAATAGAAAAGAAGAAACTAATAATGAAAATAATAACAATAATAAAATTAAGATAATAATAATAAAAGGATTGGAATATACAAGTGGTGCACAATGCAATTGCTCACCACCTGCCAACTGATGCCCAGTTAGTCCCTGAGCAGCAATTCCCCCAGCCCCACTCCCCCCAGTTTATATACTGGGCATGATGTCACATGGCATAGAACATTCTTTTGACCACTTTGGGTCAGCTGTCCTGGCTGTGTCCCCTCCCAACTTCTTGTGCCTCTCCAGCATTCTTGCTGGCTGGGCATGAGAAGCTGAAAAATCCTTGACTTTAGACTAAACATTACTTAGCAACAACTGAAAACATCAGTGTTATCAGCATTCTTCTCATACTGAACTCAAAAACACAGCACTGTACCAGCTACGAGGAAGACAACTCTATCCCAGTCAAAATCAGGACAGTGCATGAGGGGAGAAGTGTGCATGTTGTTTAACTTGATTTCAGCAAGGCTTTAGACCCTATCTCCAGACTCAGCCTCATAGGCAAACTAAGAAAGTACAGACTAGATAAATAGTGAGGTCAATTGAAAACTGACTGAACCGTCAGGCTTAGAGAGTTGTGATCAGCAGCACAAAGTCTCGCTGGAGGCCAGTTACTAGTGGTGTATCCTGAGGGTTCTGTCAGTACCCTGCAGGTATTAATAGGTCTTGAGAACCCTGTGCACCTCACCAGGGCCTCTGCCCACAATCCCTGCCCATGAGCCCAGGGGGCCCTCTACTCAGCATTGGTGAGATCACATCTGGAGTGCCATATCCATTTCTGGGTTCCGAATGCCAAAGAGGCATGGACTTACTGGAGCAAATCCAGTGAAGGGCCACAAAGATGACTGAAATATTGCAGCCTCTGGCATATGAGGAGAGGCTGAGAGAGCTGGACTGTTCAGATTGGAGAAGAGAAAGCTCAGAGAGATCTTATCAATGTGATTGAATATCTGGAAAGGTGGACTAAAGAAGGTGGTGCCAGACTCTTTGAGTGGTCTCCAGTGACAGTATAAGAGGCAATGGGCACAAACTGAAACACAGGAAATTGCATTTAAAACACGAGAAAAAAACTTTTTTACTGAAGATGTTCAAACGCTGGAACAAGTTGCTCAGAGAGGCTGTGTATTCTCCATGCTTGGTGATATTCAAAATCTAACTGGACATGGTCCCAGGCATGCCGACCCTATCTGAGCAGGGGGTTGGACTAGATGATCTCCAAAGGTCTCTTCAGCATCGTCCATTCTGTGATTCTAAACAGCTGATCTAAATCTCTAGAATTCACCTGCATAAGAAAAACCACTTCCTTTTCCAAGTAAGATTTTTCCTGTTATGTATTCTATTTCAGAAGTCATATAATCTTATTCCCAGTGAGGAATCACAAAGAAACCACTTGTGATATTCAAGTGAAGAGTGTATCAGTGGAAGACTAAAAATGAAGTTAAGTCTACAATTTCTGTTCAAGCACCAGAAGGTATTTCATTATTCTCAGTCTCTAGCATAACTGAAATAAGAAAAAACTGCAAATCTTGTTCATGAATCCTGTTCACTTCTCAACCCAGTCCAGCAAGATACCCAGTGAGGTCCTTGGAGTATGTCACTAAAAGCTATGAAGAATTCTAATGGTTGTTTGTCATTACTTCATAAATCTTATGAGTTTATTATTTCAGACAAGACATATCTTTTTGACAAACATTTGCAGAACTGCAAATCTACTGTCATCAAAAAGATGGCATGTATTAGAATAAATTCAACAGCTCTAATAAGCCAACTCTCTGAATTGTGTTACATGGGAAGTTTATAATGTTTAACCACTAGGATGATTTTGCAAAAGGACGATTCCTTTTTCTACAATGAATTTTCACACCTGTATGTCAGAAAATGGCCTCTGTAGGATAAAGTAAACAGAACTTTAGAAGAACTTTGAAATTAATAAAACACATAAAATGAGTAGGTGAACAGGAAAAGAATATCAGCAGAGAGAAGGACACAGAATGAGGAGGGTGACAATACTAACATCACTTACTAGAACATACAGTCCATACAGTCAATGACTGGGCTTTTCTAATCGAGTGGTTTGGCAAGTAGGTTTGGCAGATGTTTGGCAAGTCAGAAATAAAAACAAAATTTGTATAGTACTAGGAATCAAAGCAACAACATGGATGAGTAGAAACCAGTAGTGCAAGATGAAGAAAAAAATTTTTTCATGAATGCACCGGGAACACTGAAGTAATAGGCTTGAGACATCTATCTTTAAGATTTCTATGACAAGGTAGGAAAATGTAACTTATCTAGGGTAAAACTGAATGACAAAAACAAAAGATTGTAAAGAAAGTACAGATATGGATACTTGGGCAATTATGAAACAGTATCTAAAACAAAATCACCATAGAGACAGACTAAAGTTCTTTTGTGCTAATACCAGTGAACTGCTAGCAATCTCTAGTGTATGCACGGAGATGCCTGGAATGCCATCACAAGCAAATCTTACTGAGAATTGTACCATGATGGAACTATAAGTTACTATGGACGACCTGGGAAACTAATGCTAAGTATAATGCTTGGAATTAGACATTATCCAAAGGAACATATATAACTTTATAATAAGAGACCAAAGGAAACTATTTTTTTTGTAATTCCAGAAAAACCTTATGGGAAAATAAGAAAGCACATGGTAGACTCACATGTGGAGATTCAGTGCCAGGGCAGTGAAGAAGGTCTGGATTTGAAAAAAGCAATTATTTAGAGGTCTTTGCTCAACAACTTTAGACTGAATCTGTAACACTGTGTCCACTTTTCACATACAGTGTAAGAAGAATGTCTATAAATGGGCAAGTTCAGCAGAGGGCCCCCAAGACACTCAGGAATTGGATCACTTGCCCTGTAAGGAGAGGCTGAGGGAGTGGGGCTTGTTCAGCTTGGAGAGGAGACAGCTTCAGGGGTGGTCATGGTGGTGCCTAACATCAGTCTTCCTGTACTTACAAGGAGGTTACTGAGAAAACAGAGCCAGATTCTTCACTGTGATGACAACAAGAGACAAGGGACATAAATTGATGGAGGAGGTGTTCCAACTGGATATAAGGTAACCCGCCCCCCAACCTATCAAGTTAATTAAGCATTGGAACCAGTTGCAGAGAGTTTGTAGATCTCCATCTTTGGTAGTTTTCAAGATCCAAGTGACCTACTCTGTAGTCTAAAAGATTTGACATGAAAACTTTTTTTTTTTGAGAAATCTTTCTGATTTTTGTAACTTATTTTCATGGCTTTGAGTCCCCCATTATTCCATTCCTTATTTTCCTTACTTCTCTCTGTAGGCCTTGATCCAGTAAGAAATTAATGATCTTATCAAGTACCTTGCTCTTGGATTCTACGCAGGACAAGACCCCAGACAGTTAAGCATACATATACATCACTAGATGTTGTTGTTCCTCACATTTTCTCCTAATTTCCATTCACAAGAATGATAAAATAACTGCATTATTCTTAACACAGAATACTTTTGGCATTGTTTGAAGATGGTACCATGTAGTACTTTGGAGAACTTTCTTAGCCAATATAACTCAACGTATTACAAGTTAAGTTGAAGGAGATAGGTTGATCTCTACTACTAGATTTTCCTTACCTTTTCTGGAGGAAAAAAGTAGAGGAACGGTTCTGTGATGGCTCTTTTCATTTAGAATATATATTTTATTGTTTCTTGAATATTTTAGTTTTACCTAATGCAATAATAGATCATTCATCAGGGACACTATGCCAAATTAACTGTAAAGTACGAATGCAGCATCAATATTTAAACAGCTACTATATTATTCTTAAAATATCTTAAATGGCTGTATTAAAATAACAAAGCTATAGTTAAATCAACAGTTCCTGTCTTTTAGGTTCAGCTGGCTACAATCATACTACTAGCCAGATAATTAAGCATTGGTACATTTGCCTTTTGGCTAGTAATAAATTAGAATGGACAGCAAATACAACCAAGGAAATATATTTGTTTAATAGCTAATATTTAAAAACTGAATAGAAAACTATAGGAAAGCACTGGAAAAAATAAAAAAAAAAAAAGAAAAAAAGAAAAAATAAGAAGCATTCCTAAAATTATAGCACAAAACATGCAGATTTTGTTCCTGTGCTTTATTTATTTATTTATTTTACTCTTACAATGCTTCCCCTGGGGTTGTTTCAAGTACACATATTATCTTATGTCAATTAATTTCCCCTGAAAGTAAAATTGAAATGCAGTGATTTCTTCCCTTCATATTCTTTTGAAGAACCCATTTCTTGTCTTGCAGTTATTGAATTCAACTGAAAAGAGTACATTATGTACCAATCACATTTTAACATCTAAAAGTACAGTTTACATTCACTTGTAAGTCTGGAAAGGTAAAGAAGAATAAAGCCCATTCTAAGATCTATAAGATTCTGACTTACTGTTTTAGAAATAATTTCTGTCACTATTTAAATGAACACTTCATATTAGCCGGTTACATTGATGTGTTTCCGAACAAACAAAAAAAAAAAAAAAAAAAAAAAAAAAAAGAAAAGCAGACATAAAGGTTACCCAGTTTTGTAAACAGACTTTAAAGATTAAGGTTTCTGTAGTCTTCTCTAAGTCAACACGACAAGTTCTCTGCCCTTGTAGCCACTAGAACAAAAAAATCCAGTTTGTAGAACACTGAGTGGTTACATGGAGTTTTTCACTTCCGATATGTGCTTATGGTCTTTGTCTTGATTAAGGAAAAGCATAGAAAAGGAATGTACAATGACAGAATTGAATGAAGGAAATTTCACCTACAAGGCATAGTATCATAAAATTTATCACTGAATGAAATAACCAAATGCTAAATTCAGAATACCACATGATTTGGTATAAATTCAGTTCCTTGAGCCAGGATGAGAGTGGAAGGCATGAAAATTGAAATTTACAGTAAAATACATGTATAGCAATTCTTGGAGGGAAATCTTGGAAGGAGAGAAGAAATTGTGTGTTTATAAAGTTGATGAAAACAAAGTATCATCAATAAAGTGAAAGCTTAAAGTTTCATGGAACTACTTCTTCACAACCAGTATTAACAGCAACATTACTTCACAAACAGACAAATAATTTAGTTCCCTGAGGAAAATGGTATTTTTTTCTTTCTTTTTTTTTTTTTCTGTTTTCTTTTTTCTTTCCCTTCCCTTTCACCTTGCCTTTCACTTCCCTTCCTTTTTCCCCTTTCCTTTTTTTTTATTCTTTTCTTTGTTCCCCAGAAATATAGAACAGAAAACTTTGGAAAAGTTTTACTTTCTCTATATTTTCAAATCAGGGCTTTTATTTAGGTCAACACACCTGTGCAATTTTTCCTGCATTCAGTTCTGGTGTGTTAATGTCAGCTGACTGCCAGACACCCATCTGCTCTCTCATTCCCTCTCCTTAACAGATTTAGGGAGAAAATAAGATGAAAAATCTCATAGGTCAAGACAAAGACAGGGAGATCACTTACAAATTACCTTCAAGGGCAAAACAGACTCAACGAGGGGAAAACTAATTTAATTGATTGCCAATTAAGATAGAGTTGGGTAATGAGAAACAACGATAAATTAAAACAACACCTTCCCCTGCCCTTTCATTCCCAGCTCCTCTTCCTCCTTTCCTCATATTAAACATTGCAGAGGGAAAGGAGAATTGGGAGTTATGGTTAGTCCATAGCTCTTCATTCCTGTCACTCCTTCCTCTTCATACTTTTCCCCTATTCCAGCACGAGCTGCAGTCCTTCAGGATAAACCTGCTCCAGTGTGGGTCCTCCACAGGACTCAGTTCTTGTCAAGGTCCTCTCCGCAGGCTCCAGGGAAATACCTGCTCCACCACGGTCTCTTCCATGGACTGCAGAGAAATCTCTGCTCCAGCACCTGGTAAACCTCCTGCTCCTCCTTCTTTTCTGACCTTCACGTCCACAGGATGTTTCTCACTTTTTTCTTTATTCCCTCCTTGCTGCCTGTGCAAATGTTCTTCCCTTTCTTAAATGTTTTCACAGTGAGCCACCTCTGCAGCCCCCTGCTACCAAAAACCTTGCCACTGACATGCAGTACATCACTGACGCTAACTCTATATCAAATTACAGTCTGTGATAGGAGATTCTTTATCCCCACCTGCTTCCTAAGAAAGGAATTATCCAAAGAATTAGCAGTTAAATGGCAAGAGTTGGAGGTTACAGCTGTAACTAAGTTCTGGGGCCTGAGAGAGAATCTAGAGGAATAAATTTATGTTATTTGTACCTGGCAGCAAAGAGTGAAGAAAAAAGAAGTGTCTTGTAGAGCAGATTAAATAATTCTGGAGAGGTTTTTCTACCTGGTTTTGTGTAAGTAGCAAAGTGATATTTTAGAACAAATAAGTAGTGAAAATGACTGAACTTCTGGGACTTACAAACACTTCTGATTGTGAATTCAATTTATACTTTCTTCTGGCTGACAAAGAAGTATTTCATTAGATTGATAGTCAATACCTTTCTAAAAGAAGACAAATTGCAAGCTTTGTATCTGTTAAGTTTTGTCCACATTAGCAAGATCAATTGATACAATGTCCCCCAAATCACTTGAAATTTACCCTGTATCCACATGCAAAACTGCTTCATATGATTGATAGAGAGGCCAACACTGGCTAAAGTTATGCTAACAGCTTTGGCAGGTAAAGCCTGAATCTTTGTCGTAGAAATCTGCCTTAGGGTTTTGTAGGCACAAATGAGGTTTCCAAACCATGCATTTTATTACGTGAACTAAAACTGCTCCAGTGACTATTAGGATATTTCAAGATGATCACTATGACAAGCAACAGGAACTATAAAGTCATTTGCAATGTATCCAAAGCAGAGGCCTGCAACTCCAATAAACTATAAGTGTATTAGACAGGATATAATTAATATATTGGATAGGATTTAGGATATAATTATATATAGGAAATATATAATTATACATATATAATATATATTATATATACTATATATAATTATATATAGGATATTATATATACTATATATTATATTATATATATCCTATATATATAATATATAGGATACAATTACATATATTAATATATTTGGGTTCAGGGCAAACTAATAAGTGTACTAAAATAGTGTAACCAGTAACAGTAAACAAGTATTTCATAACATGGTTGGCATATCCAGACACATTATTTGCAGAAGCACAAGCAATGTGACCACCAAGACAGCAAAAAAATAGGAGACATAGGAGACATGCAAGTGATAAAGAGTTACCATACTAAAGAAAAGATGAGCATGAGGGATTGCAAAAGGACAGAACATTCTGCTCAACAGACAAGAAAGATGTCTGGTGAAGTCAAAAACCGAAATAATATGAGGAACAGCTGAGATTCCCGTTTTGGGGATTCAGGCAGAAGCACACAAACATTACAAATGTAACTCAGAAAAAGCAGAGAAGAAAGAAAAAAGACTCATTCAGTTTCATAGAATCATAGGATGGTTTGGGTTGGAAGTTACCTCGAAGGTCATCTACAAACATGCAACACTCACACACTTGTCCCACAGGTACCCCAAACTGGCAGGTCCCCTTTGGTACCAGCACCTGCCTGATACTCCTGCCCCGAAAGGAGGGCCCTACCCTCACTGGCTGGTCCAGCTTGAAATTTGCTGGTGAATATACATGTGCACCCCATGCACATATGGTCTGGAGGAGATCCCCCTAAAAGCCAGCACCAGGTACATAGGCCATGACCTGCAGTCCGTCTCCAGCCACTGGTGCTGAGCCTCTCACTCCCCTCAGTCACTCTAGTCCCCTCAACAGTTGGTTTGGGGGACTCACACCATTCCCACCCCCAAGGCTGGAGGTTAAAGACCCCCACTGGCTCCAGTGACTGACACCACAGACCAGGGGCACCTACACCCCTGGTCTGACTCCAGTAGCTGACACCCAGTCCACTCATGCTGGTCCTCCCAGTAGCCGGCACTTGGGTCCTGCAACACACACGCGCACGCATCGGGTAAACAAGGAGATGCACAGAGAGATAGTTAAGAAAGGATTTAAAAAGAAGATGTAAGATGACAGGACAGACTGTGGTGACCAGGTGCAGGGCTCAGACAGACAAGCACACTGACCAGCCCCATTTTACACCCAACCAGCCCCTGTTACACCCCTTCCTGCCTGCCTATCTGCCTTGTTCCTCCCAGCTCCCCTTCCCCTGCGCATCCCTTCATTGGTTTGTCTGGTTCCATCTTGCCTGACACCTCCCCATCCTCATGACCAGTTTGTCCCACCTCCCCAGGGCCTGTAGTTTTCCCCCATCATACTCCACGTGGGCGCAGGCTGCTCTGTGACTGGATGGCAGCCCAGGCTACTCCTTCCTGTTTGCCCCTGATGTGCACCAAGACCAAGCAGAAGCTCCCACCTTCCCTGGAGTTGTCTGCCATTTTGTTGCAGCTGCCATTTTTTCCCTGTTGTACCCCAGGGGATTTCAGGCTCTCCTGGGACTGGTTATGCATTTCCTTCAGACCAGGGATCCATTTGTTACCAGACTCCATGAAGAGCTGTAATCACATCTCCTACAGGACTTCAAACTTGGAAGGTCTTATAGAGAGAGATTGGAGGTTTAAAGAGATCAGATAACCATGTATCACACAAATAGACCACAGTTACACAGCTGTCAAGGGGATGTTTTTGAAGGGCTTCAAAATGTGAACCAAAATTAAAGAGATCCTCACTGTGAAAGGGAAAGAAAGAAAGAAACAGCTGTTAGTAAAATGGCAAGTCTGGCTTCCGAAATCTAACAGTTGGACGGAAGCCATCCCTTAGAGATACTTAATGTTTGGGGCTGGAGTAGATAAGAAAAGGGATTCATTTTACATCATAGTGCCCAGTAACAACAGCACTAGGATTTTCCCACAAAAAACTATTTCCACACAGCTGGAATAAAATTAGCAAAGAGACAGCCTTTGAAATAGGTCTGCTGGGAAGGACCTTTTTTCCCCCCTGCAAGAAAATCTTTCATTGAATAGCAAAAGTATTCTCATGTGCAGCAAAGACAGCTTTTGTTTGTAAACTGGTTATCATCTTCTACATCTCACTGCATGAAGTTGTTCATCATACCTTTTGACAGCCATGTCAGTGACCAGGAAAACTTGTCTCTGACAAGACTGCCTAAGAGAAGTCTGAGCCCACTGTTCCAAGACATCACTGATGTATCAATCTTATTAGCTAGAGTAGACATGTGTTAGTAGACTTTCATAAAAGTCTATAGTTGGGTTGATTCTTTAACATACATTTTCAAATTTCACTTCATTGATAAATGACTTCTTCCCCCTCTCCCCAAAAGAAATATATTGCATATATTGAAAATGTTCGTTTGTCCAACTGACTGCCACAAAAAAATGATAAATAATTAAATAAACAGAATGATTGTTTGTAACATCACAGAAAATTTTATTCCCACTTTTAGAGGCAAGAAATAAATATACATCCAGGTGGGTGGACCTGCTACTGTGTTTAGAAACAGATTAATTTTAGATTGTTCATTTCTAGTAATGATGAATTCTACTTTAACTATAATCCTTTTGCAAGGTCACTGACATCTAATCAACTCTGTTTTCTTAAACCAGCAACATAGGATTTAGGTATTGCATGTAAAATGCATGCATACACACAAGACATATTATGTATATATATAAAATATGTATTTAATGAATATGTATGTATGTATAGATGTGCATGGTCTCATAGGAGATC
>JAVJGG010000090.1:28934334-28975225 GCA_035590195.1 Aviceda cuculoides
ATTAATTCTATCCCAGCTGAAACCAGGACAATCCCCTAGACATTGCTCGTATTTCTGCTAAGAGATTTTTCTACCTATTATCAGATATCTCTTTCTCAAGTAGGGATCTGTATATTAATCAGTTTACCTATTTGTCTTATCTTTAATAAGTTAGACTTCCCTAGGTTTTTTTACTATTGCACATTTTCCAGAAACAGTCTTTTTGGACCATTTTTCAACTATATTCTTCAACTGTAAACACTGGAGCTAGGAACACAGTCTATGCACCTATCACTGTACCTAGGATTTTCATCTCAGTCCTACTCTTGCTGTTATCCTACAGTCTTCCAGGACCAAACTGACCTAAAGTCTTGTGCTTGAAGCTTATGCTTAACCAGTTATATGTCACAGTTTATACTTACATATCATTGCCTCTGCATTACAGGGTAGTCTCCCTTTTTCCCTGAACTTCATTCCCAGATGTGTTCTACACTTTCTCCTCAGATGTATAATTTTATGCTACATCTGGCAGCTTGGGGAGTTCCTTGAATTCTGGCTTAACAGATAGATCACCATCATTTTTTTCATGAACACTAGTAAGTGTATATTTTGCACATACTGCTGCAATCAGATACTTGAATTACATTATTTTTAGTAGACTGGTCTTAATAGCCTGTAATGTAAAGATATCATGGAAATGGCTGTGCTAAAAAGTGTCTGAGAACTCCTACTGTGGATTGCCAATTCAAAATCCTCTAAGCACTCATGAATGTAATATTATCTCTTCATCCCAGTCAATTTTCTACCTGAATATTTACCGAATCCTAAATGCATATGCAAGTCAGTGGTCATGAAAGTAATGGAAGATGCAGGACATAATCTATGTTTTTTCCTCCTTGTCATTGGGTTACTATATGACAGAGACAGCTGTAAAACTCACATAAGGATTGGGTTAGTATAAATTGAATATATTCTTTTAATGATATTTTCATATAAATATACACAAAATTTCTAGTTGATTTTGGGGCACTTTGCATTAGAAACACACAGATATTAGATATTTGAAACAATTATTCTCTTTCTTGTTATTTTCGATAACCAGTGAGACAAATTTACAATAAAGGTGAGCTCTTCATTACTAAAAGATCATTTTTCCTTGGTTTCATAATACAATCCCATAAATTTTCCCAAGCTTTCCTCAACAGAATATGTAGCTTGAATGCACCGTAATTAATAAAATAATAGTTGCTTGCTGCAGGTGAAGAAACCAGATTCTCTATGTGTATGCGTAATTACATTAATGATGATTGTTTTGCTTTATTATAGTTTAGGTAAAATGTTCCAAATTTCCCTAGTAAAACAATCTAACCTAAAACCTTTGTAGCTCTATGGGCCATAGATATTTCTGTTGTCACTTCTTCTAAATGAATTCCTTCCTCTGTTGTTATTTTACAGATTAAACTGCGTTTGAGGCAAGGAAACACAGGAGCAGGATTTGCATTGTAGGCAGAAACTTTGTACACATATCAAGTAGAAAACTCAAGCAAATAAAAGAAAGACCAACCAAGCTTTATAAAAACATCTTAAAGCCTTCCTAATTTTCTCATTGCAAAAGGTTTTAAAAAGTTGATTTCTAAGAAATGAAATTCCCTTTTCATCCTTCTTTCCCCTTTCATTCTTTTCCCTCAAGCCAATATATCGATAGTGCATGTTCCAGAGACATCAAATTTTACAACACTGCCAGTGTCTGAGATTACATACCAAAGAATCAGTATGAAAAAGAAAACAGCAGCTAAAAAGAAGATAGATAGATAGATAGATAGATACTAAATCATTATTCTTCAACCTGTAAACTGAATCTGAAATAGCTTTGCCCATGAGTATTAGCAAAATAGCTCGAGGGACATGGGAGGTGTTGCTTCAGCTCTTTACCTCCAAATTTAATTTATCTTCTGCAGTATCCATCTCACGTCATTTTATTATGCTTTGTAGGATATTTACAATTACCTTGATTCCTCCCATCATAAACTGGACAAAGAATATTTCTCTGTACTTTTAACAGAGTGGTTCACAAAGTGAAGGCTATTGAATAAAAATAGGGGTGATATAATTAGGCTTGCTATTTTAATAAAAAATACGTCAAACTTGTAACGTGAAACTCTCATTTAGCAAAGCCAACCTCAAATCATTTCCTCTCTCAGTAATTTTTCTGATTCTAGTCTCACTCTGCAGACTGAAGAAAGTTTCTATCCCTGAGACTTTTGCTGTGTTCCCTGAGTTGCAGTGTCTTGGTGTATGCTGGTGTCAATGGCAAATGTCAAGGAATGTCAGTGATTTCTGATTGCAGTTACTGTTTTATACAGGCTAATAAACAGCCCTTTAGTTTAATGACTTCTAAAACTCTCCTTTTCTTTTTCACAGTTATTTGACATTCTTCAATGTACCTTGAATATACATAATAATGTACCTTTCACTTGACTGTACATTCTATACCAATCTGCATAATAAAAACACATATTGCACAAATATCTGAACAGGTTTATTTCTGGGTCTTATCTAGAAGCAAGCAGAGTAATTAAACACCTTGGGATGCCAGTTGGTTTAGGCTGACTGATTCTCAACCTTTTCTTCTATAATACTAATTTGTACATCTAAATTATATGTTTCTATATACATCTGCACTTCTATACACATATTGTGTATGCTCATATCCACAGTTGAATAGGAATGTTTTATGCATAACTGAATTTCCTTCTGCATTGCATGCTAACACTTTTTTTCAGCTCTCCTACCTCACATATCACCATCAGCAGTGCCATTTAGACTATAAGATATCTGGAAGATGGGAATTGTCTTCATAATACACTTGTGGAAAGAACACATCAGTTATGTTAAAAACAAATGTTGAAAATCTTAGTACTTGCAGCACAAGCTACTCATTTACTGCTCTATTTTCCCATTATACTGAGGAATTCAGCACAAGCCAAATCCTAAGCTGAAAAGTAAGATTTACTTGCTCTGAAAGAATATAAAAAAGTCTCTCAAAGGTAACAAAGACTATATAACACTATATACTAGATATTATTATAGTTAGGCTGATGAAGTATCTGCCTCTCTAATGCTGCTTGCTATAGCTTTCTCATAGTATTCCTGAAGCAGTAGAAGGCCTGCAGTTAAGGAGCAAATGTGTTAAATTTAAAATCTTGGTTATAGACAAAAAGGAAATAAACCTTATATGTGAGGCCAGGAATTTATTATTGGTATAACTGAAATCTTAACAGGAATTTGTGTTGGACCAGTTCTATTACAGAGAAAGGAAGAAAGGAAGAAAACAAAGAAAGTAAAGAATGAAAGGAAGGAAGGAAGGAAAGAAGGAAGGAAGAAAGAGGAAGGAGGGGAGGAAAGGAAGAAGGGAGGGAAATAGTAATGCAAAAGAAGTATAAACAATAATAATACAGTTTAAATTGTTGAACACACGCTTCCTAGTAGCTCCCCCCCTTTTCCCTGATGCTATGTTCACTCTTCCACTGCACCTCTGTGTCCTAAGGTTGATGACTTCAGACTGGAAGAGGACAAGTGTTACAAGTTGTCAGCATCCCCAGCTCCTTCACCGGGAGGAGTATGATATTCTTTCTCATTCTAAGAGCCACTAGTGGTCATTTTTAAGCATTTTCTAACATGTTCTATGACTTGGTCTTCCTTCATTCATCTGCAGTTCTGCATTACAACCAAATTTGTGATATGCAGAGTGCCTTAGGTATGTTGAGTATGTGTTCTTTGCCCACTTTGCGATCCCTAAAACTGGTTTTGCTCAACTCCCCGGTCAGCATTTCTTTGTCTAACCTTTGGGTGATCTGCTTATAGACCTAAGGTCTCCAATGCCAGACTGTGTCCCATTTTTAATCACCCCATCCCTGTGCTCCTCTATATAGCAACCTGTGTTCCCATTCTCAATGCTCCCTCAATTATACTGTCTTTATATTCCTCTACACGACAGCAGTTAGTCACAGATATTTTGTGCAACATAGAATAACTACTTTTCACTACTATCTATATAGAAAATTGTGTTCTACCAAAGAAGCATAAGCAAAACAGGAAAGGTAGAGCTACATAGTCATTAGAAACATTGTTCAGCACATTGAAATCGAGCTCCACGAAAATCAGGACAAGTTCAGACAAAGAAAGCCTGACAAGCTTCAGTCCAGAGTCCTTGGAAAATCAGTAAAAAACCTGTGGCTTCTTACTGCCAATGACAATAAAATTGACTTGTCTACAGTATAGAAATATGGCCAGGAAACAGAAGAAGGGATGAGACAGTTAAGGAGTCACAATCCTTGTACGTGCAGGAATATGCTGAATGTAGGAGCAGATACATAAAGACTTGATGTTACAGTTTCTCAGTGGAAATGGCAGATCCCGTGGGGTGATTACACAATGAAACTTACAGAAAAAAGTTCTGTTCAAGGCAATAGATATTAACATTATAATGGAACTGGAAAAACTAATTGAATGCATGTGTGCATGTGGTTGTTTTTTTTTTTTTTATTTTCAGGTTTCTATCTATATTTTTCCATTAAACTGGAAGGTATTTCTCTGTTTTAATACAATCTTCTCTGATTAGCGCTGCAAGAATAAACTGGAATTTGCAATGCCTTTGATTTTGTATATGTAATGGTCTGTTGTTAGAAGGTTGGATGATTACACTATTAAGCATTTAGATCTCCATTCATTTCCAGTATTAAAAGGACACTTTTTTTTCACAGTCTAGCTAAGGAATATTGGTTGATCTGCACTTGAGAAGAGACAACATCTTACTAATTAGAATTGTTTAAAAAAATTCCATTTCACTGAACAGGTGACCTGCACTTATTAAACATTTCTCTGTTGATTTGAAAAATAGCCATGATCATTTAAGCATGATTATACAGAGCTATTTTCAACACTTTATTTTCCACAACTAGTGCTTATAAGGGCTAAGAAAAATTAAGAAAGGCCATTACCAAGGAAAGCTGGACAGACTGAGTAAATAGCTCTATACATCAATGAGTTCAAATACTTTTGAATGAGTAATCCACAACATGTTTGCAATCTAATACTTAGCGGGGAGGAAGAGGAAATGATTTTTGAGAAAGGGCGTGGAAGAAATCACATACATACACATTCACTGTGAACATTCTTTCAGGAGTTAGCTAGTACATGTCATCAAAAAAATATCTAATATTGGAGGAGAAACTTTAAAATATCAAAGAAATAGCATTCTTTTATTATGTCAATTCTTACAGTGATGCAAACATGTAGAAAGGTAACTCTTTTAAATAAGTGAAATGTGAGTAGCCTGACAGTCACTTGCAAATTACGTGTAGACAATATACTGTTCAGCATTAGAGAGTTTGACACAAGTCATGCTATGGAAGCTATTTTAGTGCTGAGTGCTAGATATTAGCTATACACCCTAGCATTCATTAGTGTTTTTTTTTTTTCTCTGGTGCTGCATTTTACACTATGGAAACATTAACGCTACAATTGACAAACAACTCCTGAGTGGACCAGAAAGTCTTATTCCAAGGCTAAGCAGCTGCAGTATGTTGTCATTGCCTCTTGTTATTTTACCCATGAAAATTTCAATTTCATCACCTTTGGGACCCAGAGAAGAGATATTTTTTATTCCTCCTTAGTATTTTTTTCTCAAATAACAATATGAATAGTACTATTAAACTATCTGGTGCAGCACCACTGCTGTTTGCAAACAGCTTCACATTTTCAGTAGTCACAATGAAAGCTTTCAAAGAGCAGGGTCACCTTTGCAAAATTAAACAATAACTATATATGCACAATTTTCCAGAAATTAGCATCTATTTCTAACTCTGACTGTGTTCTTTTGACTTTCCTTTCAGCAAAAGACTGAGGTTAAAGTGCTTGCCTCATTTCAGTATTCTTTTTATTCTTTTTTTTTTTTTTTTTTTTTTAGTTTAACAGGCTAAATACAAATATGATTCGGCCTCTTTTCAGGGTGCTTTATTATTTTGACAGATCTCAAACAGCATCTCGGATCAGCAGTAGCAAAGTCCTAGCAGTCACATGTTCACCACAGCAAACTGCTTGAACTCAAGCACAATAGACTACAGCCCACTGACTGACGTTGCTGTGTCAAAGGTGTATCAAAATGGTTACAATGCAGAGAATCAGATGTTTAACTGCAATTTTTTTTCTTAGAAATCCATCCCACAAAAGAAATTGGGATAACAGATAAATTAAGATAATACAGGGGGCATGTTTGTGGTTCTCCTCCCCTCCCCTCTAAACATGAACAGATCTGTTCCTGTTTTACTGTGAACTCCCACATTGCTGACCTGAGTTCCTGACTTGGGCTTCTTCTGGCATAAAGATTGCAAACTTACACAATTTCAGTGTCCCTATTCAATTTGAAGCTTGTACAAGATATTTTGGGCCTTTCCTTTCCAAAATGAAGCTTTTAAAAAGGTAGGATTCCTTACAGTATACACAGACCTATTTAATATTGGCTGAAGCACTGCTACTTTTTGAGAGGTTAGAAATAAAGCTATATAGTACAAAGGAGGGCATACTACTTGAAAGTGATAGTTATTCAATCACATTCAATTGCTTCTTTGTATCATTTCAATGAAAAAGCTTATTGTATCTTTTCACCATCCCAAATTAGGGTTGAATTAGAGATAAGCTAAATTCTTTGAAATATAAATTGTATAAGCATAGGTGAAAGAAGCAGCTCAATGTTGTTGGCTAATGTCTTTCTGAATAGTGTAACTAGCATATGCATGGAAAATCTACCTTGTATTTTTACCTTCATTCTTCCCCATCTTGAAAAAATGCATAAGACAACTTAATGACAGTCACTCTTCTTCAGTGTAGGATAGGGAGCAAAGAAGTTGGAGGAAGAAAATGTGTTGCAGATGAAACACCCAAGTACCCAGAGCAATTCTGCTGCAATTCTCTACTCTGAGAGTATTTGCTCACTACGCAGACCTGGAAGCACCATGTCGAGCTGTGCTGTGCATTCCCACTCATTTTTCAGGAGCAAAGAGTGGAATAACCAGCCACTGTCATAGTGTTTGGAAAAATCAGATTAGGTCAATTTAAAAGAGATATTATTCCTCTATATGTTCCAATGGCTGAGCTCTATAAATATCAGTAAGATTTTTTGCAAGTGATGTGAGTCATAATTTCCATTACTTCATTTTAGCAACCAATGCATTTAGGAAACCAAGATGAAGTTGTCAAGATTTTTTTAAATTATTTTTTATAATAATAATAATGATAAGTATGCATGTTATTTAAAAATAGTACAGAAACAGAAGTACCTTTTGCTACAAGTTTTATTTTACCAATTATAAAATGTGGGTCTAGTCTCTTAGATGTTTTCATTTAACAGAAAACATTGATCAAAGCCCCTTTTTCTTAGGACCTACAACAGCAAAACAAGAAGTATCTCCAAGGAGGGAACTGCATCATATCCCAATCTGTCACTGAAGAAACAAATTTGGTGCTGGCATGACTGATTTTTAAACACAAAACTGTGTGTGGGGGGGGAAGGAAATATTAAAATCAAAGATGGAAAATTATTTTTAAGAAATATTCAGCTTTCAAACAACACAGCTTGCTATGCCAGAGAAAACACCCCAGGGAAAAAGGCTGTAAATGGAGAGTGGGTGATCATCCAAAACTGCCTGTCATCTAATCTCTTATTTGAACATGCCATGAGGGAAAGAATAACATGTTATAGACATACAGTTATATTATTAGTATCATATTGGTACCTGTCTGTCAGGAGCTATCCTAGAAAACTGGCATTTTAAAACAAATAGCAAGACAAGTTAAAGATAATGGTGCAGCAGAGTGATGTTGGTTATTTTCCAGAGACTTATTATTGAGAGAAAAAAAAAGTAAATATTCTGAATTTGAATTTCTGCCAGCAATCATAGGAGATAAATACTGGATAGACACCAAATGATTTCCATCTAGGAAAAGTAATGCTGTCTACCAAGAGAAAAATTTCCTTTTAGCTCCTCAGATTGATCTGCTAGTTATAGCCTACAAGGATGTCCTCAAACCTCAGCTGAAGGGATCTGCAAAATCTTCAGATAGCAAGTCCAATCACTAGATGGCAGAATCTTCTAATTAGTTGTGATTTGTCATTTAACCACCTCAGAACAAACCTGTTTCTCAGTTATGAGAGCAGTGCAGCAAGTCGTTCTGATCTTCGGTTGTGCAGTAGACCACAAATATTTGCTACTCAATCTGGTCACAAGCTTTTATCATTTAGTAGTTTTTCCCAGCTATCTCTTAAGGTGAGAAAAATATTTTATGTTATGTAAATTACTTTCAAGCAAGCACAGAGTAGTACCATACCAGTAATTCTGGCTCATATTTTCAAATGCCTCAGTATGCGTTCAGAGTCAAAATTTTAAGTCTTTGTAAAAATCTTTCTACAATGCACACTCAAATTTGTTTGGTAGTGTTTAACATCATACCTTACAGTACTCATACAATTCTGAGGTGGGCAATAAGGGAATCTAAAAAAAAAAAAAATTGAAATCCATAAGAAAAACATGGGTTTTCTTATGGATTCATATTTTTGTAACAATGTGAAAGCAAAAGATCAATCTCCCCAGATGGGTAGAAAGTAGGCAGAGCTCTACTCAGCTCTACATATAGTGGTATCAAGTGTGAATGGTGGTAGGTGGGGACCTATGTGCTTCTGGGTTTCATTGTCTGTATGCCTGTTACATCTTTGCCTATTGATAAAGACTGCTACTCCAGATTGTAAAGTCCTTTGTGCCTTAAGTGATGTGCCAAAGTCATGCAAGCAAACTCCAGAGGAGCAGAAACTTAAACCCAAATTTCCCCAGTGCCAGCTGCAGACACTCGGTTGGTTGAGTGAATGTTTACTCTTCTCCTTCCATTTTGGCCATGTAAAAAGTAGGTGAAGCTACAAATTGTGTAGAGGGTTGTATCACATTATATCAAACCTTTATGTAGACAACTTTTAAAAGACGAGGCCCAGAATTAATATGTGCATTCAAAAGACCCTCATACAGTAAAGTTCAACTAAAAGCAAAAGCAGAGGAGCACTTAGCTAAGAGAGAGGGTGATGACACCAAGGAATAATAACTCTGACAACTAAGGAGAGAAAAGGGAGCAAAAAGGAACTGGCAAAAAAGCCCTAAATGATTGCTGCAGAAATTTCATCAGAGTTCTCTGTGGTATAGACAAATATTGCCTAGTGCATCAGAAAGTCTATTGACTTCATTTATTCATTTTTTAATAAATGATGCAGAAGTGTTTACAATGCAATGAGTATTTTTAGATCATAGCTACAAAATTTATCAAGATGCTGTGAAATGTGTCACTTAGAAGCCTCACATGACTTTTGCATCTCACCTAGTTATGACCTTTCTAAGCAGTTGACTAACAATTGAAGAACAGCTAGCATGGCTGAAATAATGGTATTTACAAACAGTTATGTATAATACTAATTACTTAAAATTGTTTTGCTACATGCTAGAATTTGTCTGACTGCTGACAAGCTACAGATGTAACTTGGGACACTAAAGACTAAGCTGCCCATTACAGCTTTGTTGATCTAACAGCTTACTATTACTAAAAGAGGGCAGTTTCTTTCCTTCTCTTACTTTCTCCACTATGTCAGCAATCATCAGGTCTTCTGCACAATCAGTACAACTTGCTGGGCTGGTAAAAAAAAAAAAAACCAAACAAAAAAAACCAAAAAAAACCCCCGACCTGGCAAAATTAAATCATTGGGTTAGCAAACTGAATGAGCTCCAAACAAAAGGTCAGAGAGGGAAGTCTCAGCCAAGAGACTAAGGGAAAGGTAAAAGGACTATCCATTCTGGAGTGAGAATTTGCTAGATTAGCTCAAGTGTATTTTCACTGAAATGTCTAGTTTATGTAAGTCAGTGAAAGAGACCCCAGATTCTGATTATACATGAACTTGTGAATCCACAGTTCGTGAATCTCTAAGTAGGATGCTACTTCCATGGTCTTTCTGGGACACTCAAGTGACAAAACCCCCCAGTATTTTGATATTTGTGTAGGTTTTCTAACATTCCTTGCAAGTTCAGATCAGGTTGTTAATCTTCTGCTCCTATTCCATTCTCAAAACACAGCAGAAATTCCACAGTGCGGCATTACCATATCTAAGAAGCATTAAATGTAGCATTAGGTGATTTAGTGTCAGGGGATACAGATAAGGAAGTGGTACTCAGTGCCTTCTTTGCCTTCAGTCATCACCAGTGAGATTTCTCAGATCCCTGAGCTCAGTGACAGGAGTTCAAGGAGAAGAGCTGCCAGCAATGGATGAGGATAGAGTCAGGCTTTACTTGAGATAGCTTGATCCGTGCAAGTCCACGGGACACACAAGGCTGCATCTGAGGGTACTGAGAGGGCTGGAAGGTGTCCTTGCAATACTACTCACTATCATATTTGATAGGTTGTGGATATTCGGGGGTGTCTCCCAATTGCTGAAGAGAAGGAAAAGTTGCAGTCACCTTTCAAACGGGTCAAAAGAATAATTCAGGGAACTATGAGATGGTCAGCCTCACTTTGTTCCCTGGAAAAATCAAGGAGCAAGTCCTTACGGAACTGTTTCTGGACACAAGACAGAGAAGAGGGTGACTGGGAAGAGTCAGCATGGATTTGCCAAGTTTACCAAAGATAAATCATGCCTGATCAACCTGATTGCCTTATAGGATAAAATGATTGGGTCTGAGATTGAAGGGAGATCAGTGGCTTTACCAAGGTTTTGTACACCATCTCCTACAATATGCTTTTATTCAAGCTGGGACATTACAGTCTTGATATGTGGTAAGCCACATGGATAATGTGACAATGTGTGTGTGTGTGTGATAGCTGCATATGTGTGTATACAACTGCATGTGTGTATATATTTACACATATATAGATATACATGAATCTACATATGTCCTGGTTTTGGCTGGGATAGAGTTAATTTTCTTCTTAGTAGGTGGAACAGTGTGGTTTGGATTTAACGTGAGAATAATGTTGGTAACACACTGATGTTTTAGTTGTTGCTGAGCAGTGCTTATCCCAAGTCAAGGATTTTTCAGTTTCCCATGATCTGCCAGCGAGGAGATACACACGAAGCTGGGAGGGAGCATCACCAGAACAGCTGACCCAAACTAGCCAATGGGATATTCCATGCCATAGAATGTCATGCTCAGTATATAAACTGGGGGCAGTTGGTCAGTGGACTGCTGCTCAGGCATCAGTCAGTGGGTGGTGAGCAATTGCATTGTGCATCACTTGTCTTTTCTTGGGATTGAGGTTTGGTGGTTGGTATTTTTATTATTATTGCATTCCTTTTCATTGCTATTATTATTATTATTATATTTTATTATTATTACTATTGTATACATTTTATTTTACATTAGTTATTAAATCATTCTTATCTCAACCCACAAGTTGTGGGGTTTTTTTTCAATTCTTCTCCCCATCCCACTGGGTGAGTGGGGGGAGTGAGCGAGCACCTGCGTGGCGCCTAGTTACTGGCTGGGCTTAAACCACAACAACATATTAGTTAACAGATTAGAGCACTATGGTGTGTTGAGAAAACCAAGACTTCAGGCCAGCATTAAACTTTAAAACTAAACATTTTAAAATTAATTTATTTACAACACACTTTCTTTTAATGGTTAGTTCTTATACTTATTAATCAACAGAACTTAACAGTTGTTAATCAACATCACTATGTTTAGAAAACTATTACTATTTAACACTTATAACCTACATACCACAGAGCGAATGCTACATAGACAGCACAGATGACTTACAGCCCTTGTTGGTCTTAGTGGCTGAGGTCAAGATGAACAGGCTTGAGAGCTCTTTGATGAGCGGAGTCAGAATTGCAGCAGGCTGTTTGGTTTCTTCTTCCTTGCTCCTTGATGGTTTTATGTTACATGTTTTTATCTGTCCCAAAAGGGGGATCTCAACTACTCCTGATACTACTTATTTTATATTTGGTTTTGGCAGTTCAGTTTCTTGTGTATTAGGTAAGATGTCCTGCATATTTTCAGTCTGCTGTTTATCTTGTCCTTTCTCTTGCAGCTTTTTGTTTTCTGTATGCTTCTTATGTGCACCTACACATATCTTTGCTCCTCTGGTTGTTACATTAATCGCATAATTATTTAAAATGTTTATACATTGTGTCTGGCTATGTCATAACATTTACAAAACACTTGTATACTGTATTGGTCATACTGTTTTAGTATGCTAATATTTGGCTTCAGGGCAAAGTATTATTAATTATATCCTGATCGATGAACTTCTGATTTATATATGGGGCCTCTGCTTTGGCTACCTGTAGCATAGTGTTTGAAAATTACTGCATAGAAGCCCATTGGTGCAGAACAATTCCACCCTATTCTAAAAAGAAAGATGTATATTCACAAAATATTCTTAGGCAAATATCATCTAGTGCTTGTTCAGGTCCCTGTGTTTTGGTTGATAACATTAGCTACAGGATAGGGATCTGCAAACTTTGGTTACTGAAATCATGCAGATATACTCTGGACCACAGTAGCGGGTAGATTTAGTTATAATACCTATTTAACTGGGAAACTTAATGAATATAGATAATTGGATAATATGGCATACTATTATAGATATTTAATAATATTAGATTTTGGATCATATAATGCTCCAGTTCTGTTACCTTTATTGACTGAAACATTGGCAAGTCTCATTGCTTTTATCACCATTTTTCAAATCTGGTGTTTTATTCTTAAGTCAAAGACTAAGTTAGATGATTATGTGGAAGACTCATGTCTTTTAAAAATAAAAATAAGAATGTCCAACATTCATGGTTCTGAAACTCGACCTGAAAGAAAATAAAAAGATCTCCAGACCTCCCTAAATCTTATTTTGGTTCCTTCAGTTTCTGGAACTGGCCATGGAAGTGTGTTGGGTGCCATTCTGCCATTCTCCATCCTGTCAGTCAGTCTTTGAATGACAACAAAAGTATATGCAAGGGGGAAATATCCACCAGCATAGAGGTTTTCTCTCTCTTAACTGTACTTTGCCTTGGACATTCTTTTCAGCTAGCAGTTATGAGAATTATATGTCTTATGGATTTGCTTATCATGATATGCAATACCTCAATTCTTCTGACATGACCTTAGTGAAGACCTTATGTCAATATAAGGTGTTGCTTTTGGACATACGTCTTCCTACTCCAACATTAATTAGATAAAAAAGGATAAATAAAACTTGTTTAATGCTTTTTAGAGCACCAGAATAACAATTTGAGGATCAGTAGATACGTGGATCATGGAGTAAAGCCTACCCAAAAGCATCATGCAGATACATGAGATCTTGACTACATCTGTCCACTCTGTCTAGATTAATCCAGTAATTGCTTCCAGAGAAGTAGCAGATTAATTTGCTGATTTAACAGTTTCCATATTCATGATATTTGTAGCACATTTGCACACCAGAAGGTGATAGAAAACCCAGTGACAACTGCTAATTGGCCTTGGATATGGAGAACATCAAGGAGATTGTCCTGGTTTTGTGATTATCAAGGTGGCGTATGCTGACAGTCTGATATAGAAAGTAATACACAGTGAAAACACAAGCACCTCTGGGGGAAACATATCCACAAGGATCCAACACCACATTGGAGGGCAGAATGGCTGAGCTCCTCACGGAACTACTGCACATGGAAGTTGAGCCACCAGTTCAGGACCCCAAACATGCAACAGTCAAAGTGAGTGTCCTCTTCCCTAAGGTGCTGGTCTGGCATGAGTGTGAAGTGGTTGTGTACTGCAGAACAGAGGTCTTCAATTAGAAAGCACTGTCAATGTGCTATATCCACCCTGCTCAGGAAATAGATTTCAGATTCTATATAAAAGAGTTGTGTAATTTTGTTCTTGCATCCACCTGAGTTCTCATTTCCTTGTGACAAACTGCTACTCTAATCTGTCAAGAAATGCTTCAGCAAAAAAACAGGAAATCTCCAAGTACTTGTATTTTTCCATTATTTTAAATCATTCTGCCTATAATGTGACTTGGCTAATGTAAAATTCAACTTCTGTAGTGTACTAGTGAGCATGTATTCCAGAAGTCTTTTTTGGCTAAATGGAGTGGAGGTTTCCAGGTAACAAAGAATTTGACAAAATCAAGTTCAAAGTAAGTGCACAAGATGCCTACATTTACCTTAAATAAAACCCATAGGCCATCAGAGGAATGCATTCTTTATAAAAATGACCATAGATCTTATTCTAGAACAATGTTATTTGAATAATATCTAAACATTTCCCCCCATAAAATGCTTCTGCATTAACTTCAAGCTGCACTTGCATAAAAACATTTCAGTGCTTGAATATTTAATATTCTAAAATTTGTTTAAGTTAGCATTTTTCATTTATCATGTTAGGGAAGACACTAAGTTTACTGGATATCACAAAGCAGAAAGAAAATCTCAAAAATTAAGACCACTGTGGCCCAAATTTATAGCACTAAAAAATGCAAGTTTCCAAACTCAGACACAAACAAAAGTGAAATATGACATGTACTCACCTATGGTGGCAGACTAAGTTCAGGGTTTTCTTATTTAGTTTAAGAAACTGGTAGGAGAGCTTTGAAAATGTGTGTAAGGAAATATTTGGACATCAATTCAATTATAGCTGGTGAGGTAAATACATTCAGAAGAAATTTATTAGTCAATAAGGTAAAAAAACTGACTGTGGGGAGGAGACAATGAAGCAAGATAGAGAAGGCAGCCTCAGTAAAGTAGAGATAACTGAAGTAACAGCAATTGATACATCCTTTCTTTCCTCCCATGATTTAAACACTTTGCTGAAGCTAACCTTAAAAAAAAAAAAAAAAGAAAAAGAAAAAGCTTGTACTGGCCACCATGCATTGATACTGAAGATTCCCATTCTCTAGGTATACCTCCACACTACTAAAAATTGAGATTTAAGTGCTAGTGAGATCTGCAGACAGAACCTTTCATTTTCTTCTTACAGTGCAGGGGTGAGATGAAGGTTTTCCCCATCTTCACAGAAAAAGAAAACCTCTTCTTCCTTTCACGGATCTTTGTTAGTCATTTTAAAAACATTTATGGTAAATAAGCCACCAAGTGAAAGATTACTAAATGTATATAAAATTTATTGTAACTTCTGAAATATATTATTGCCTCCTAAATTGTTGAACTTACAGGCAACAAGAAGAAGAAAAACAGAAAAAAGGAGAAAGAAAAACCACCAAGTAAAACACAGTCTGTTTTAAGATATTAGGATGGAATAAATTGAACAGCCCCTGGTTATAAAAAGAATGTAGGTTTTGCACTGCTGTTACAGTGCTGCCACTTTTGCAGAAAAAATGTTTCTCTCTACAAAAAGCTCAGAAGGTGCTCAGCACATTGATAAAGTAGCTATAAAACAGCAGCAAATTGCAGCTGCCCAGGCCTCTGGGGAATACACATGCAGTCAGTTTGTTACAATTTGGCAATTACTTCTGTGGCCAAGCAGTTTGTTATTAGGGATGTAGAAAAGTGCTTTTTCAGAGAACAGGAAAGACATTAACAAAACCAGCACCGTGAAGATGCAGGAACAGCACTTACCTACACTGCTTACCATAAAAACAGGAAGAAAGCTCCTGATTGCGAATGGCTGTGAAGCCCTCTGTGATTAGAAAGCGAGACCTCTGTTGGGAATGGAAGTCACATGAGTGTTGCGTGTGAATAACTGTACAGGTGACCAGTCCCAACCGTCGGCAGTGATTGTACAGGAAGTGCAGGCAGCCCTCAGACAGGAGCCGCTCCCCTTTGCTTCCCCAGCCCCAGGGGACTGGACGGGGGCACAGAGGGGGCAGAGGTATGCATTGCTGGGCTGGGGAAGGGTCTTTTTCAGCCACAGCACCCAGAGAAAACATGTACTGCGGGTGTTAGGAGAAAGAAAATTAGATATGCAGTAGTGGTGTTGCCTGTGATACTCTGGGAGAATTGGGAGCATGGACTTTGTCACTGCGACAGACAATTCCCTTGCTCTTTCAGGTGAAATAACAAAATATTTCATCGGATTAGGTTCACATAATCATATTGCTAACTATACACAAAGACACGGGGTCTAGCTTAATAAACATTGGTGCTCTAATTGGCAGTTTCCAAAGTACAAAAAACCAATAGTGGCCACGGGAGGGCTTAAACATCTTAAGAAATATTATCCCAGCCCATAGACTGTGCTTGGCCACCAAGCAAGGATGAGACCTAAATGTCATTGCACAACTAGGAGTGAATATTTGAGGATCTAAATATCAAGCATTGTGGCTAGTGAGATGCAATTATGACGTGGATATTAAATTGTCCTGAAATTTAATTTGTGTATTCCTCTTTCCAGCTACCTTTTGCTAAAGAATGCTAGCAGAAGGAGGGTCTTCTGTTCCTGATGGTCACCATTATTATGCTCAGTGCTTTAGACATGCAGTATTATTTCTTGGAAGACTCGCAATAAAAATCTTTTCCTTTATATGAAGGCCAAATTTGTGCAAATAAAAATAAAGGCAACTATATAGTAATTCTACCATTTGCACATTGCAGCAGGTTAAAGTGCAGTAATAAGAGAAGTATGATTTCTGCTAAGCCAGATGATTACAAATTAATATTTTATTCATTTATTTCTGAAGAATTGTCAGAAAGTTTGGACAAGCTCTGGATAAAGAGGAAGAGGTTAATGAACTAGATATTGTATAGACTTATGACATGAAGGAGATATGTCTTACCTAACTGTTAAAGTAATTTCTCATGTATTTTTACATTAAAAGAAATTAAAGATCTTCACAGATTTTTCTGGGAATTACTGTCACCTGTGGGTTATTAATCATCTTTAAAAATCAGCACTCCAGATAAGTGTTTGGATGAAGTTAAACAAGATTTAGAAAGCACGTTGACAGTATCAGTTAATAATATTGTAAACTACAGAGGCTGGTAATATCCTCAGTGCAAAACTAGGTTATATTTAACACTGTGGAAACTAGAAGACCCTCACTCTGATGGGAATCCACCACGTCAAAAACATACATGAATATGTAGTGTGAGAGGGATGAAACTCTCCATGCCAAGTTGAAGTTTTAAATGGACTCTGTTATAAACAAAAGGAGTTAAGATGGAGTGCACTTATCACTATTTTTCAGGTGAGTAAGAGACACACATTAAGATTCACAGTACGCACAGGCCATATTTTCAAAAGGGAAGAGATTTTGAGTGATCTCAGCATGATCAATTCCTGTTAAAATATCATTAAGGGTGCCATAATTGATAGATCTCCTGAAACTCTGATCCATGAGAAAACTCACTAAAAATCCGTGAACATTCACCTGTGTTTTAGTACACATTTACTGGCTTAGCTAGGTGGAGCTGGAGCATCCAGCTGAAATAGCTGAGCGCACAAATAGGTTGGTTCTCAAACACTTCTTGACATTGTCAGAAGCACTGACAGATGGATTTCCATTTCCATTTTCCCCCTTGGACCACAAACATGTTCAAGGTGGTCCATGTCCCCCGCCCTCTGTGGCACATTCCCAGCACTCTCTTCAACTCACTCCAGCCCAGACAGGTCAGAATTTGTTCAGTAAACTTGTAAAGCGCCAATTCCAAGCCTGCATTTTCTTTAATTTTCTTTCTATTCACATTCAAACTTTTATCATGACTTTCATCATCAATTGTTAAGTAATTTTTATTCATGCACTTTTACAAATATATGCTTATATGTAAAACAGAGATATAAATTTGCATCCATATGTGTAAGTAAAAATATTTTCTATTTATACACACATTTGTTACCTTTTTAATATATAAATATATATATATAAAGAAAGAAAAAGAGATGTTCAAGAGTACTCTCTATGTGAGACCCTTGAGGTACTTCTGGGCTAGAGAACGTGGCAGGGCTTCAGCAGCCAACCAGTCCCAGGGAGTTTTGAGATCACCTGGGGCACAGCCATGGCAAATAGCAGGGCTGGGCCAAACAGTGGCTCCCTTGGGGTCACCACCATCTTCTGTCTGTTTCATTTTCATGTTATTAAGCAGTATGGATATTTTCTTTCTCAGCCATTGATTTGTGCCTGCAGCCAACAATGAAAGTCAGGACAAATTAATCAAATGAGATGTTTAACAGACTTCTATGCTTCTTATTCCAATTAGAAACTAATTGGCCAGATACTTCTTTAAAGAGCAAGATCGAAGATGCTGAGTACTACATTCATGAAATACATTCAATCAGCACAACTGATTAAGAGCCAAGGTGTTCCTTATCATACCAATCACACACTCACCCCCCTCAAACCAACCTATCCAAAGAAACAAACAGAAAAGAAAAAAAAAAAAAAAGAAAAAGAAAAAAAAGAAACCCAGAATTTGACTAAATAAAATATTGCAAAGGATTAATCTGATAGGAATCTTTCTGAAAACAAACAAAACAACAGTAGCAAAATGTCAACTGCTCAAAAATAAAAGAAAGTTATTAAGGAAGGAAAAATAGAAAAGGTCTTCAGGAATGAGTTTATTTAGATACTGACACTAAATGCATGGCTATGGCATATCTTTTAGTGCATACTAAAAGAAAGGAACCTTGTCCTCATAAAAGCCCATTTGTTCCTGCTCAGTGAGGTGGTATCCTGCTTACCTGTAAAAGTTTCCCCAGAGAAGTTGTATGAATAACCTTTTATTTGAGTGTAAATGTAAGCTGCAGGCTGATCCTATATCTTAAGCCCATTACTGAGGGGGAATTGCAAAGGAATTCTCTCCTTTGGTCATTTCTGAATCTCATTAACACTAAACTTCAAAATTAAAATTTATGATTTTTAAGGCAATGGCCACTTGAAGGAAACATTTGTCAGCTATCTCTTCACTGTGGAATAGCCTGTTTCTCTTGAATTCAAGACGAAACAAAAAGTAGGAGGTAGTTTCCTTGTCTAGCACTGGATACTGGATAAACTGTTCCTGATCTCAGTTTTTTGTATGGCAGTACAAGTACAGTCTCTTTTGGTTGTTTTGTTCTTCATTCTACTTTAGCTGTATTTTTCATGGTCCTCCAAAATGAAAACCTACGTTTTATGTACATTTTCCCCCAAACAAGGTTCCTTCATTTAAAATGTTAGAGCAGCCTCACATTTGTTTTGAGATAGTGACATGCAACTTTTTCCTGCATCTATCTTAAATGAAAAACAGCGGTTAAATGAACCACCAGTTGTATACATATATATATATACGTATACATATATGTACACATGTACACATAGATACAGTTGTATCTATGAAAAAAAGTCATATTTTCAAAATATTCTTCAGTGTATAAAGCTAACAATACTATACTAATAGTATCTCGTACTAGATAAAGGTATATTTGAAATTATTATTTGGCTAAAGATTATAGCAAGATTAGTATAAATGGTTGTTCTTTATCCTGTATTTTGCTGGTCATATATCAGGAAGTTCTTGGTTGCTACAGGTTTCCACAAATTAAGTTATAGAAAATGTCTCAGTTTGGTAATTTTCTTGTTTCGCTATCAAACTTGAATTGTATAATTTCCTACACAATATGTATATGAAACGCTACCTTGAAATGTATTACTAAATCAAAGTTGATGCATAATTAAAACATGTATTAACAACTGCTGCCATATAACTCAGACTATTACATTCATTCCCAGAAAGAAAATAAAACTCATGTCATGCATTGCTTATTCTTGAAAGTGAAAAATTTATTATACTTCCCTTGTAATAGGTTTCAGAGCAAACAACTTTATTTTCATCTGAATTTTGTAGTACTCTTCAGTAGACAATGCTGGAAACTGAAGTTCCATATGTATTTTCAATAATAGTAATATAAATATCTTGAGGCCTTCTTGCTAGTCCTGTTTAGTGGTGTAGCACTACGTGGTGTTTAAATGAGTATGCCAGATTTTGCCCAGTTTAGAATCAACTTCAAGTGGATAAATGAAGTACCAACATTCTAAGAAAAAAATTGTTTCTGGCTTAAGTAACTACTCTGCCTTGTGATTTGAGAGATAAATGGGAAGAAAAGAATACCTTTCATTCTCACATACTGAAACCTTGTACCATTCACTGTTAGGTAACTTTTTTGTATTACATTAATTATACAACACATTAAAAGGTATGCTTGCATTCTTCCCCAAAAGTTTGGATACATTTCTTTCTCTTTCTTTCTTTCTTTCTTTCTCTCTTTCTCTCTTTCTTTTATCCTATAAAGTTTAATTAGGGTATTTAATCCTGAGGATTTTACCTTTCAATTTTAAAATACAGTTTTAAAAGATCAGCTATTAATAACAACGTATTCACTAATAAAATTGCATACTGGCTTTTTGTTTTCTGCTGAGACCACTTTTTAGGATAGTTGGCGAGGAACTAGAACAGCAATTTTTCAGGCCTGTGGTTCTCAGTTTTTGATTGTGCTTCTGGGAAAATGAGGAAATGCTGAAACATTATCTTGATTTTGCATAGAATCAATTCCCATATAAACCAATTCTTCTGAAATCCCAAGATGGAGTCTCCCAGCAGGGGATGAGGAAGAAACTGTCTGTTTCTGAAAGGAATCCCTATTAACTGTGGATACATTAAACGTCACCAAAGCACAAGCTTTTGTATCCCTGCTCATTTTGGACTTTGGTTCTCATTACGTAATTCAAATATTATTTGTTTCTTAGTATTTTATTGTTGATTTAGGGCTTTTTAATTATATTTAATATATTTAATATTTATTATATATATCATCCTTCACTGTCTACTATGTTTGAAAAACAAGTAGCCATTTCCTGAAATATAGCTATGTGAACACTCTTCTGGCCATCATACACTTAGAAGTGTCACATGTTGAAGTTGAAAAGGCAATTTTCAGCAAGAAATGTGAACATGTATGAACTTCCAAAAGCCAAATGAACATGGTTCTGGTACTGCTGTTCACAAACATATTTTTAAAATGCAGAGTGACTTCTCAAGTACAAAATGAGAACTTAAAAACTGGCAGGTAAGAAATGAATGCTTAAATGCTGTAAAAGTTAATGCTGTTTTCCCTTATTTAAATCATCATCTTCTGGCTGTATTCACAGCAGCCAAGTTACAAAAAATAGCACTCACCCTATCCACAGGCCAAGAACATCTTGTGTTTAAGCCCAGTGAAAACCATGCTGACCTTGACTAATGGGCTTTATCCTGTCATAAAATACAAAATTAAAAAGATAAAAAAATAGTCAGAGAAGCAGTTTTTCCAAGTCAGAAAAACTCTGACTGGAACTCCTAAAAAAGCCTTGTAATAATGTCCTCCAGTGTTTGAAATCAAAGAAAAAAGATGTGCAGAAGGAGTTGAATTTTAAATGGATTGTATGAAAGACGTACTAGCTATCTTAAAGCCACACAAATGCAAAAGAGCCAAATAGTTAGGGCTTAGGAAAGAAGCAGCAGTGAAATCCATGTGCATGCCAGCATCTGAGTATTGCAGAAGGAGCAAGAGACTGTAAAGGCATGAAAAAAGCAATAGCTATCTCTCTTCTAGGTATTTGTTCACAGCAACTTTAGAGGTTTTAGGTCTTTCTATTCTATTAGCATTATAGGAAGCTATATGGAATTGGTTCAAATGGAAAGGTGAGAGGGGAAGCACTAAGTTAAATAATGAAAAATAAATTAAATTTGTGTACAAAGACTTTGGTGGAACATTTTTTTCATTGTTGATTCGCTTTCCTTCACAATCTAGATGACTGTTCCCCAGTCAACTGCACATCATCAAATGAATTACCTAACTCATTTGCAGTTAAGGAATACTGAAAGGAAAAAAAATGAAACAATCTCCTACCGGACACTATTTCCTATTCAGTTAAAGACCCAAAAGAGGACATACACAGAATAAAGTCTTCCAAGTTTAAAAAAGCAGTCCTGAAAATCTCCACATGGCTCCTCCTTAATCAGTCACCTAAAGAAATAAATACATTGCTCATGGACTATATTTTTTAGTTCTCCTTCATTAAACATGTATTTCTCCATTTCCATCTGGTGTATTTCAGAGTGCTTGGTAGCTTGATGTGTGCCTTGTAAACATAGTACAGCAAGGGGTACTCTGGTGCTGTTTCCCCACAGGACTGTGTATGCATACTGGGCGATAAATGTTTCACATAAACTTCATCAAGCAGCCTGAAATTGGAAGCTGCTAGATTCTTTCTTTTCTGAATTTCCACATTCCCACTTACTTGCTTTCTTTCCCACTCTGACCCAGTAGCTCTGACATTGATTTCTATGTAATGAACAGTCCAAAGTTTGTTATATGAACTGTCAAGACTGACAAAATTGGTCCTACCCAAGAATAATTTATAGCCTGTGTTTTGGTCACTCCTCTTGAGGACTGTAGGTTGATCTCCTCAGGCAAGGGAAGATATCAACATAGTTTTCAGGAAAGCTACCTCAAATGAGTGAAATGGCTTCACTGTCTGATTTTCCTTCAGTGATATTAAACAAGAACCATATTTTTCTAGTCTTTGAAAAAACAGGCAGAGTCCTAACCACAGGCTGTGGATACCAAGTGGGCAATAGCCTTCTTGTTATCTTTTCACAGGTTTCAGGATGCATTTAAGTTATAACTGTGATACAAGAATGAATTTCAGGTTTGTGCTATAGTTATAACTGTGGTCTGCGTACACACATAACGCACTTAGTTACTAGTTCCCTGGGTGGTCCAGGGACTCCCCAGCAAGTCTCTGCATAAATGAGACCATGGGCTCATGATTTGAGACAACCAACAGATTTGAGAGCATGGATGGCTTTGAGACAATGAACCGGTTTGAGACCAAGTGCTTGGCTGAGCTCCTCCCACCTTCACAACAAAACATTTGAGTAAATGTCCCAGGATCCCTCCAGGCTGGACTTTCAGAAAGTCCCAGAAGTTCTCCTGCCAGGTCCTGTACTACAGGGGTAGACTGATAGGCAATGCTTAAATACACTGATTTACACCCTAGATGAAAAATTGCACAGGCCCAGTGACTCCCCCAGGCAGTTCCAGCTGTAGAATTGACCATGCCAAACAAAAACAGTCAATATTTTTGTCAGTCAGCAGAGACCTTTTTTTGAGCCCACATATTCTTTTCTCTTATTACAATCTGAACAGATTTTTTTTTTTTTTTTTTGGAAGTTGCAGCAAAACAATCCATGCATTTCATATTGCTGAAAAACTAAGAGTGTTTCTTCAGTTAAGCCGTTCAATTGATCAAAAGTGCTTTAAGCAAAAACATTATATCTGGTAAGTATTCTGTTAGCTTCACATTGCAAGAAATATGATACTGAAAGCGTTTTAGATGACTTGAAAATTTATTGTATGTTACTTCATCCAATGCTGAAGGTAACTATAATAGCTTCTCATATTCACCCTCATTAGAAACTCAGCTGCATTCTGTACATCAGAGCATGACTCATTCTTTTGAAATTAAAAGAGACTTTTACCGATTATTTTCACATTAAAAAGCACAGCTTTACTTTTCCCCATCTAATATTATTTCTAAAAATATTCTACTCCATGTAGCCCACTGATCAGGCTTTTTCCTCAGCAGACTACTTAAAACACAGGGCAGAAATTAACAGCATTTTCAGCTATTAGTAGAAAGGAATTAAAAAGTCCCTAAGAATAGACAAATAGAATTAAAAGAGTTATTTTTCAAATCTTCACCACGACAAAGACTGAGACATTTGTGTCAACAGCAGCACAAAATAATTCTGTAAACACACTAAAGAATCACTTGCCAAATTTTCAGAATATTGTGTGTAAAGATATTTGGGCGACTTTTTTTTAACAAGTTATTTTGTGCAGGGGAGTTTGGGACAATACAGGGAGACTGTAAAAACTATGGCTCTGCTTTTCTAATTTCATTTCAGCTGCCCTAAAGACAGCAGAACACAGATGCCTAGTTTCCTTAGTCTCCCTGGCACTTTCTAAACTCTCACAAGGCAGCTACTCAGAGTCATATGGAAGACTGTAACATGAGCCAGATTTTCTGAACTCAAACTTCAGAAGACAACATTGAAAACACAGAGAGACAAGCATTTCCAACAGTGATTTTGCTAAACAAACAATCTCAATACAATTCATCTAGGAGTCCATCCTTATTTATTTTTTAGAGTTGTATACTGGAGTGTGAAATTAATTCAGGTATTAATCATGACAAATATGAAGTAGCCACTCTTCTGAACTAGCAAGACTGTTGAATAGCAAGAAATAGCAAAAGCCTGTGATAGACTTACAGCTGATGGCAACACATATGTCATGGCAAGGTCCTTTTAACTACATCTTTCTGCACTAGTCTGCAATGAGTGGGACAAAGTAAAAATTGCCTTCCTCTGGATAGTAGGGATGGGACTGACTGGCCAGTTTTGTTTGATAATCGGAATATGTGTATATTGCATCTTTTGTTATCACGAGTAATGGCAATGTAACTAAGGTAGGTCTTCCCTTTGGAGAGCGTCGGATGTGTGCCATTTTTTTAGACTGACTCATGTAAAACAGTGACTTTTTTGGAACTCTCTTATGAACTCTTGGACAGAACAGCTGTTTAATCCCAATGATACATCATTACTCCTATCAACGTAGAGACTCCTTGAGGCAGCAAAGGAACATCTACCATCCTTTAATCTGCTGAATCATATTTTTAATTTCTGTTTCTTTTAGGAGAGCAGGACATGGTGGGGTTTGTTTCTGTTTTTGTTTTAGTCTTACCAGAACATAATTGAAGATTGTGAGGAAAAAAACTATTTTTCTCGAAAATATCATTTACCACCTTGTTTATGACTTGCTTTTTTTTTTCTTGGAAGAAAAAATCTTGACTTATATTAGCTGATGAGAATTTTATCAGTTTCCCTTGACAAAACACATGATAAGAAAACAAAAGGAAACACTCATGTCCAAGAAGCAAAAAGGAGATCCAGCTAACTACAGGCTACTGTCCCTTTCCTTAGTTTCCTGGGAAGTTAGGAATAAAACCCTTCTGGGGTGGAGGGAACAGTTTTTCCTTCTACCCTGCCTCTGGCAGAGGCACTGTCGAGTCCCTGTGCCTGAAGACTCACAGGACCATGTTCCTACCCAGATCTGTGCCCAAGTCAAGGCCACTGATCTCCCCAGTCTGGAGAGATCATGCCCTGTGGCATATCACCACCAGTTGCCTGCAGCTTCTAACAGTCCTTTAATTGAGACCAGACATCATATCTTGATCTGTTTCAACATACAGAGTAAATGCTTTTCATCGAGAAATAGGTATCGGAGTGCTTTGTTTATGTGTGTATGACCGCAAAAAATTACATAACATTTAAATCCCATTTCAAATCATTGAAGCGTAGTTACTTGGAGAAAGGATGCTTTCAGTAATCCCTCCCATCAAATATATCATTGTTGTTTAAATAATTCAATGTAAATAATTCAATTTGCATAATTCAGGTACAGTGAGGACCAGCTGCTGAACCTTCAACCATCAAACAACTTACTGATTTAATAATTGCTCCTTAGGCCCTTGTTCTTCAGTGTCAGGTTTTCAACATCCTGTGAACTACCTGTGAATCTCATAAAGAATGATTCAAGATGTTGACTACACTTAATCCCTAATTTCAGACTTTATACAGAAAATTAATTAAATCCATAATTGAAGGCTCTCCCAAAGAAACAGTTGTACACAGGAAACAGATATCTTAACGGTCATTAATGGACAATTTCTTGAGAAATTTTGTGTCGGTGAATAAAAAGCACAGATTAAAAATTAATCAAGTACTTCAGAGCAAAATTATGACAAAAGAGACTAAAATTGATCTAATTTTACAAGGATTTCTTAGTTAAAAACATCAACCCAAATTTACTGAAAGACTTCTGAACTAAGAGCTTGAATGCTTAAGTCAGGTAGTGTACCTCTTCCGTCTGTATCTCCAGCAACTTCAAGAGGAACATGGCACTCACAATTATGGATGTAAAATGAACACAAATAAAAGAAGGAAATAAGGTATCCTTACCTCAAAATGCATCATGGTGCCAACTCAGCCAAAAGAAAACTAGAAATGAAGTGAAGTACTATAGGAAATAGCACATGGTGCTGTTAATTGAAAATGAGTAAAAGAAAGCACAAGGGTATGCATCATTTATGATCCATTATTAAGAAAAAAAGATCAACTTACAATAATTAATTTATCTAAGAAAGTGCCTTCGGAAACCATTTAACATAAAGCCTCAGAGGAAATCCTTGTGGTTTTGTTAACATACATGCATAGACATTCATAACATCCCCTCAGGTCTCTTGGCTTGCAGGATAGGTCAGTCTTCAGACTCAGTTTGCTATTCTCAAGTAAATTAAATTTTTAAATAAGCTTGCAAACAATTTCCTGGTTTTCAGTCTTAAGTTCAAAGATCCGGCACAATGACATTTTTACAAGGAATGCATATAGTCCTATATAGAAACTAATAAAAACCCCAAATGCTGAAGTCCAATATAAAGCCTTCATTCTTACTCTGCTTGCTCTCTGGATACAACCCAGTGATGTTTCTGACATACCTAATTTCATGATGATTTGAATATGCAAGATCTTATCCTCTTTGTATCTGTGTAGAATGGATGCTTCCTTGCTGTGAAAGCTACTTGAGACAATTCTCTGAGTTTAGATTTTATGGAGGATTTATACTCAATACCCAACTTAGCTGAAATGCAATTAATTCCATTTGCTTTCCTTTGAAACAATACTAGTCACAAGTTTCACAGCTACTCTGTACAGAAAGATAGTTTTGTGACATCAGTGGGTTTTCTGCACTTTGTCTTCTGTTTTTCCACTAATTTTGATGTCCTCTTTTCTTCATATGAACAGAGATCTTCTCTCAAAGAAGCAGCCAGTTGTCCTTTCATCCTCTGCTGTATTTCATACCGTACAGTTTGCAGACCAATAAAAGTTGAGCCTGAAGTAGAGGATATGTCTGGCCTTATTTATTACTGAATTTATCTTTTCTTGTTACTTTTCCAGTAAGGGTTCTCTTACAGGTAAATAAGCACTGGGAGTGATCCGGGGAAATAAGACTTTAGGTAGATGAAGATGAAACACATGAAAAAAGTGGCAAACTGCAGTGACACCTAAGTGTAAGATAAATTACATCCTGAGACAGCAAAATGAGTTCCCTGACTATGCCGTCCATTTGCCATTATTAGCCACTGTATATGCAGGACTATTCACAGAATGAAAAAAGAGTGGGTGAGGATACATTGAATGTCTATAAAGCAGTAGGGAGTGCCAGAGCTCAGAAATAAGACACATTGGGGATCATCTATTTAATACTAAAATTCTAAAATTTTAAAGGAATCTGACTTAAAGTTTATATTCATCATCTTAGAATCAGACATTGCCAATTCTTCTCATGTGCTTTATTGAATTATTCCTCCATTAACATGACAAAGAATGCTGAGTAAGGCAAACGAATTTTCATTTCTAAATTTCCATAAGGAACATTCGTTATTGCCACATCCCACAGGATTATAATACAAGTTTTCTTCTCTTAAATGCATTTTGTGATAACAAGAAAACACCAACAGAGCCAATCCTTACATAGCTAATTGAAATAAAGATACCGGGAAAATAAAAAAGACATATCAAGAGCAAGAGTACATGTGCTGAGCTACACATTTAGAGCAAATTTCATAGTTTCATAGAGTTTCCGTTCACCATTTTTAGTCTTCTGTTAAAGACTATATCTTAATGACTATGGATCATTTTCCTATATAACAGACATCTTCTCAAAATTTATTAAACCTTCTCTCCAATAACAAACCCCTTTTTTTGCCTAAAGGAAAAAGGAAATTAGTAAAATTAAGCTTTTGCTATAATAATACAAAATTATATTTTAATGAGAAAATGTTATTATAATAATCATTTATGAATATAAGTAATATTCATTTGTTTGTAAGTTTCATTAAGGTTTTGATGGTTGAATAAAATGTAAAAATTAGTGTAAATTATAATACATTTATATCAGTTATTTGAAATGTATGCAATATCAGCAGCAATAAAGTACTTTAAAGACAGAGAAAAAAATTCCACTATAAATAATAGAAGGTAAGCCACTCTCCCTAATCCCTAAAAATTTAGGTAACTTGCGGTTTCCTACAGAAAGATGCACATTGAGTATAATTGTACATTACTGTACATCACATGCTGTGATGACAGTTGTGATCCACCATGAGGGAGTGCAACTTAAGCAATTTACCTACTTTTCTGAAAAGTAAGTATGAGCAAGCACTGAACCACCGGCCAGGTAAGTCATTCTAAAGGGATTATGGCAAGCTTATCTCAAAATATTCAAAGCAAAGGCAGAGGAAAAAATGCCATAAATTCCTTGTAGATGGTAAGATATTATTTGGCTGTCCTCTATTAAAAATCTTTTTTTTTTTTTTTAAAGTGATTTTAGGAAGAAAATAATTTTATTCCAGTTGAAGTCTTAAATTGCCTTATTAGATTTTTTTGTTATGATTAAATACGCTACATCAAGCACATTTGCAAAGTGAGAAAGATATGCATATATCTGTCTACAAAACTAGAATAATACCTCTCTGTATATACTTACGTGAATGTGTGTTGACGTGGAAGTCACGGACACTGCACACGACCAATATGATCAAGCAAATGCCACTTTATTGCCCTAATAGCTCGGTTTAAGTATACATTCTAGTTCCTGCTCATGCGTAAGCTGTCTGTTGATTGGTTAGCACGTGCTGTCCACGCGCCTAAAGCAACAGTTTGATTGGATAAGGTCTTTTGATCACGCGAATGGTTCCCTCTGCCTGTATCTTGTCTTGTATCCTGCTTTCAGTCACATATGCCCTACTTTGTCCTACTTTTTGTGCTTGCTTCGTCAAACTTGTAGCAATAGTTGACCTTCGCCATCATCCTTGATGCCTGCTGCCTGCAGAGGCCTCTGGCTTACAGATGAATCAGTTCCGTTGTGTCTGGATTGTTCACTATGTGTCCATTACTTTCCAAATATCCCACATTGTACAACTGTGAGAGACTGGACGGAGTTAATGCCTCAAACACCCATCATGATGGACAGACACCAGGGCCTGGCTTTTGCGATTGAGGGAAGGAACGGAACTTGCTTGCAAGGCCCTTCAACAAGGTAAGTCCTGCATAGCAACACCACATGGGACACGGGATCCCGGAGGCATGTTGGGGGATGCGCAGTCCTGCATCCTGATGAACTGGGTGGAAAAACTCACTGTATATGGCCAGTGGTCACCAAGAGTTTATTTGGGGAAGGGGCTCACAACCACCCTACACGATGGTGCCTGTGCAGAAAATCAAGTTACATAAGTCCTTAGGGATGGTACGCAGAAAACCAAGAGGGGCATGATTGATGTGAGAAAAGGCGGGACCTGGGCTATGAAAGACACAGACATGAGAACCTTCTCGCGTGTCCCTCTTTTGCCCTTTTATCCCGATGCTCTACTCCCTGATCTTTTGACTGGTGGGTTTTCCCTTTATGGTCTCACCAGTTTCACCCCAGGCCAACTAGTTTTCTCCTTTTATGGTCTACCATCTCCAACAGTTTCTCACTTTCTGAAGTGGTGAGTTGCACCTTGAGCCAGGGTTGAAGACAAAAATGAATGAGAGCTTCTGTAAGCAGTGAGATGGCAGACAACATCAGAAAATGTATATCCTCTCCACTGCCCAGCTTAGAAATCTTGAGAAAGCTCTAAAGGCACAAATAAGGAGCAGCTTACAAGCTGTTCAAATCAGTCAAGTATGGCTGGATCCCAGTGATACACACTGTAAGAGTCCCATTGACAATTGTATCCCCAAGCAGCTGTTGGAGAAGAGGAGCATGTGTAAACATCTTTTCTTTCCTGGTGCTAAAAGAGGTTTTTAAGAGCCGGGAAAAGGACATACATGTGAGATGCCAGAAACTGTAGAGATGCAGAGAGGATTGCATGGAGCAGGAGAAGCAGGGGTACCCAAGAAAGTCCAGAGGCCGTGCCGGGGCATGTGAACACAGGATTCTGAGATGAGCTGGAGGGAACAGGAAAGTCCTGAGGGGACATAAAGGCAGATGGGGGCCTGGGGGTGATACCAAAAAATCCAGTCAAAGAAACTCTCTAAGACTCAATTTTGGAGTTTTAGACAGCAGGCATTCTTTATTGCAGCGCTGGGTACACGGGGGATCGCTCCACCTATCGTGCACACCGTCAGGCCTAATTGTGCAGATTAAGTACATGTTCTACATACATATTCACTAGATTTCTGAGAAATGTTATACATATTCATTAGTTTTCTGAGAAAATATTAGCATATGCAAATGTCCTTTACGCAGGCGCATTGAAGGTCTCTGGTAGTCTTCAGGAGGCCTCTGGTGGTCTTCCATAGTCTTCCTCACTTGTCTGCTACTTGACCCTACTCAGGTGATTCTGTGCAGTGTGATCTTCTGTATGTTTGATACAGCTTATCCTAAAGAATGCTTGTTAGTGCTTCTATTATCTATGCTTACTTTTTGATGTAATTCATATGGATACTTCTGAGCTAAGTTACTTAAAAGGGCTAAAGTCCTTATCTTCTTTGGTGGGGGACCGTCCGGGATGGCCCACAAAATGCAAGGCCATCCAAAAGCAATTTCTCACACATTTTGAAACATACAGTACCCCCATCCACCACTGATCATCAAACAATCGGGCAAAGAAACAGCAAGGCCATTGTACTCAGAAAAACATCCTGCATCAGGGCAAGCCTGAGAGGGCTCATGGGCCAATGGCGAGCTGGCTCCCTGCCCTGCATAGCACACGCCCTGCCCCTCCCGGCCCTGGCAGCAGGTCCCCATGGGGCGCTTTGTGACCCCCCTCTGTGTCTGTGACACCCCATGGCACCATATATATAGCCAGCATGGCCGCCCACCCTGCCAGTGTCTGTCTGATGAGACAGCGAACGGGACAGGGCAGGAGCGTGGAGCTAGCGAGACCCCGAGCACAGCCCGCGTCTTCCCCTGCCACCCCCGGCAGCCCGCCGGTGCCAAGGCGTTTCCCTTAAGCTGCACCTCCCCTCCCCCACACACTTTCCCCATTTTGCAGGATGGCGCAGAGACCTCCCAGCCGCCCCAGGGAGGCCTGGGAGACGGTGGGGATTCCCCAAGAGAGCAGCTATCCACCGGAGAACTACGAGGTGTCTGTGGTCCAGCTGCTGCAAGATAGGTGAGTGAGGGGCCAGCCGGGGCTGGGCAGGGTCAGGGCCAGGGCCAGCGAGTGCGACCAGCTCCACGCTGGGATCCCATTTCCTTGGCACGCTGGCAGCAGGGCTCCCACAGGCAGTGGGCATGGCGGTGCTTCAATGCCGGGGCTGCTTGGGGCTGGGAGCCAGCCCCAGCCCAGCCTCCCTCCTCAGCCATGCCGAGTTTAAAGCTCTTCTTGCAGTTTGGGAAGCTTGCTGGCCAAGATGCCGTGTCCTCCTGACTCTTCTGTGTTTACCCTCTGCATAGGCGAGACACTGCCAAAGAATCCAGAGCATCCAGAGCTCCAGCCAGGATGGAACTCTGAGAGCACCTGGTTGCTTTCTTCACTCGACATCAGCGACATGATGATGGTAATGAGATCCCCCGTTGCTAGGACTCTTGTCTGTGGAATCGGTGGCAGGCTTGTGTGAGCAAAGGGATCCAGAGTCAGTGAGGCTAGCATGGCCTCAGGGTCGCTCGTGAGAGGGTTCCTGCTGTGCAGGAGCAGGAACGACCCAAGAGCGTCACTCGTGTCCCAGCAGCAGCTGCAGCCCTCCTGGCCACCAGCAAGCCCTGGTTCTCTGTAGGGCTGCCACATGGTGCCCATGACCACAGGCTTGTTGCCTGTGGGGAGAGGGGCCCAGAGACTCTCCAGATCCTCAGAAAACGGCAGGACAGCCCCGAGGAGCAGGGCCCTCCGTCCTACCATGCTTCCCAGCTGCAGTGGGTCAGCCGGGCCCGCAGCAGGCAAAGCTGGCCAAGCCAGAGCCCTGCCACCACGCTCCTCCTGGCCCCATGGGGAACACCGCCTCAGCTCCCTCCTGCCTGCCCGGGCAGGGCCTCCGGGCAGCCCAAGCGATGAGTCGGGCAGGGCCAGGGCTGCAGCACTGCCTGGGTCCAGAGGAGCTGGCCTGAGCACGGTGCAGTGGCCGAGGCAGCCCTCCTGAGCGAGCACTCTGGTTTTGCAGCTCTGCCGTGGCCATGTGGGAGGTGATGATCTCTGTGCCTTGGGCTTTGCAGAGCGTCTTGACGGAGCTGCTCAGCGTGCTCCAGGACCAGCGGCTGCGCAAGGTGTTCAGCTGTGCCGGCTAGGACACCTGCATCTATCCCTTGGCCGTGAGTGACCATGCTCACCTTTAGGGCTGTGCCTGCCTCCCCAGGAGAACAGGCCCGGCCCCCTCCCCTTCTGTCTCCTCCAAATGGCCACCTCCTCCAGTACATACGGACACAGCCCCTGAGGGTCAACAGGGACTTGCCCAGCACCAGCCAGCCCCCGTGCCAGACACCTGGGGCCACCCTGTGCTGTTTTGGCCCCGGGGAAAAAAAACACGAAGCCTGCCCCTGCCCGGCAGCCCTCTGCTTCGCCCCTGCCTGCATCCCCCTGCCCGGCTCTGCAGCCTGGAAACCTGGGCCAGGGGCAGAGAAAGAGGCAGAGGCCAGAGTCAGGCCAGCTGCTGGGCCTGAGGCAGAGGCCTGGCCTCTGCACCGCCTGAGGGGGCTTCAAGTCTGGGCAGAGGGGACACTTGCCACCGCCCGCGTGTCGTGCCTCCTTTGTGCCAGGGCAGTGGAGGGAGGGAGCCCTGCAGGCTCTGCCGGTCTCTCACTGCCCTCTTCCTTTTAGCTGCTGGTCTGCGCTGCCATTGAAACAGGGGAGTTTGCTGCCCTGTACAAAGCCCAGAGGTACCTGAGGCATCCAAGCCCGGTGATGCTCTCGCTGGTACTCAGGGGCCTCATCACGCTTTCAGAGACACCTGAGACGGTGAGCAGGGTGTAGTCAAGCGGAGCCATGTTGGCAGCCAGGGCCTGGGGCAATGGGCAATGCGGTGGCTTGGCCTTGGCTGGGAGTCAGAATGTGGGGTGACGGCTCCAAGCACCCTCCCTGCTATGGAGGAGGCTGGTGGGTGCCTGGGGAGCCCTCCAGGTGCAGAGCGTTGCCAATGCATCTGCCCCTTCAGGCCGGTGGGAAAAGGGGGTGCCTGAGCAGGGGACAACGCTCTCCTGCGCTCCCCTTCCTTCTGCTCTCCCCGCATCCCCATCAGTGGCCACTGCCTGCCAGGAGGCTGCTGCAGTGGCTCCTGTGCCACCTGCTGGGAAGCCGGATGGGAGGCTGGTGCTCAACGACCAGTGCCTTTTTGCCAGGGTGGCCTTTCAGCACTTCACAATAAGGAAACGGCGTGTTTCATGCAGGCAAGAAGAGTACTGGTCCTGCTGCCAGACATCATGGAGACCCTGCAGGGGGCCAGCACGGATCTCAAGATGAAGGCCCTGGTATTCTTCAGGAATGCGACGGGTCACGTGAAGGGTGAGGAGGCCAGCCTCATCACTCTGCAGATGGCAGAGAAGCTTCTGCCCCTCTTTGATGATGTAAGGCTGCCGTGGGAGCCTCAGCCCTACAGATGGGCACTCTGCAAAGACAGCTGCCCTTCAGCCCAGCCCTGTGGGAAGCACTGGGGCAGGGCTCCCCTCCTCACTCCTCTTGCGTGGCCTTTCAGGGCTCTGGGGCTGTTCAGCCGCAGCTGCAGATGTGGCCCACAACTCCTGCGTTCAGGATCTGACCCCAGAGCACCTCCCCTCACATCGGCCACACTAACGCCCTTGCTCGCTGTGGGCAGGGAGTGGCTATTGCTGAAGTGCCTCTGTCCTCCTCCCTACCAGGAGTCCAGCCAGGTGCGGGAGCTGTCCATCAGCCTCTTCAAAGACGTGGTGAAGGCTGCGGTGGTGAGAAACAAGAAAAAGATGAAGCAGCAAGTGCAGAGGGTCCTGCTCCCGCTGTTCCTCCGTATGAATGACCAGGTCGAGAGCGTGGCCAAGGTACAGCGACCAGCAACCAGCGTCGTGGGGAAGGGCGTGCTGACACCATGGGGGCGGCCTGGGCGTCCTTACAAGGCTGCTAGCAAGGGCTGCTGGACGTCAGAGTTTGGGAATGTCTGTCACCTGGGGCAGCCCTGGCTGGGGAGCCAAGCGTGTTGCTGGGGGATGCCCACGGGACGTGCTGCTGGCTCTGTCCCACCCCAGTGTCCCCGGGACTCCATCCCTCACTGCCTACAGCCGTGGGCCCACGCCTCCTTTGCCCTTCAGTCTGCCCCCATCCCTGGAGCAGCTCAGCAGCTCTTGAGGACCTCTGTTTTGCTGGCCGGCAGTACGAGACACCCTGGGCACTGAACCTCATTCAGACTCTGTCCCCCGCTGGGAACGGGGCTGGGAACGGCTCGGAGCCTGGCCAGGAGGAGGAGCATGCCAGGTCTCCTTCTCTGCTTCTCTGCAGGCCTCTGGGGACACCCTCCTAGCCTGTGCAGAGTTCCTGGGGTGGGCGAAGCTCAGCTACCTGGCCAAGATGTACCAGACACACCTGATTGCAGAGTGCTTGGTGAGGACAACCCCCAGGCCCCAGGGCCGGGCTGGATGAGGGCTGCCCCACGTGCCTGTGGTGAGGGCTGTGCAGCTCTGCCTTGCCTGCCCTGCTCCAGCCTGGGGCCCAGAGCCTGGAGCTGCATCCTCCTTCCCTGCCTTCAAGCGCTGACCCCGCAAGGGCTCTTCTCCAGGCCCCTCTCCCCTCCTTGCCTCCAGTGTGCTGAAGGAGACCCTGACCCCTGTGGGCCCTGGCAGTGGGACAGAGGGATAGGGGTCTCAGCATGCCCGGGCCCCCTCTGCCTGCAGCTCTCTCTGAACCTCAGCCCCACAGGGCTCCGGCTGGGAGACGGAAATCGCCGCGGGGAAGGGGGTGCTGGGAGGAGGGACTGGTCCGGCCGACTTGGGAGGGTCTGTACCAGCCCCGTGCCCTTGTGCTCTCTAGTTAGCGCAGCACGGAAGGAGGGTGGAAGAACACCTGTGGCAGAGCCTGCCGTACCTGAAGGGCGCTCAGGCCACCTTGCGAGAGGCGGCCATCAGGTTCATCGGTGAGCTGCAGCCCCCAGGGCCCCTCTTCTGGCAGCCTGGACCCAGCCCCCACTACTACATTGGCAGCAAGGGGCAGCCCCGTGGCTGCCAGAGCCCCGGCTGCCCCGAGGAGGGCCCACCACCCTCAGCTACTATGCGTCTCTGGGGTCAGGCCCGCTGAGGGGGAGGAGGGTGTGCAGCCAACCTGGCAGGGCTGGGGGCTGTGCTGCTGGGAGCGTGCTGGGGAGCAGAGCTCTGACAGGAGCTTTGTGCCTAGGGCTTGCCGCATGGCACCTGAGGAACCTGAGCAAGCAGAAGCTGTGGGATATCTGCAACGGTGAGTAGGGGCAGCACTGTGCTGGCCAGGGCTGGCGAGGCAGGGGACAGAGCCTGGGCTGTCATGGTGCGGAGGGGACTCCTGGGGGTCTCTGCAGGCAGCGGGGGTTCATGCGTGCTCTGCTTCCTTCTCGTGCAGCCCTCCTGCCCTTGGGGAAGGACCCTGAACTCTCGGTCAGGACTCTGGCAGCTGAGGCGGTCTTTGTCCTGACAAGAGAGATTCCAAGAACGGGATGGAGCCTGCGCTCGCTGTGCTGCTGGCCCTGGTGAGCCCTGGAGAAGCAAAATTCTCCTCTGGAGGAACGGCCGTGTTTGACCAAATTCTGTTTTTAAATAAAGCTGGAACAACAAGCCGGGTCCCGTGCTGTCCTTCCCGTGGGGACCACCACCCAGAGTGCGCGGAGCAGACTGTGTTGTTGCTGGCCTGTGCCGCTGCCTGCAGGACAGCACACCTGGACCCAGGGTGTCCTTGCAGCAAAGCCCCAGCTGCCCTGCTAGACCCCAAAACCCGGAGGGGAGAAGGAGAGAAGCTTTAGCCCAGCCTGCCCCTCAGGAGGCATCTGAGGGCACGAAAAGGCACCCATGCTCCGCCAAGCTGGCAAGCTGTCGCTTGTCCCGGCATCAAGATCCTCTCTGTGGCAGGGGAGGTGTGCTGGTTTGGGCCGGGAGAGAGTTAAGAAATTTTTCTTTACAGTAGCTGGTATGGGGCTCTGCTTTGGATTTGTGCTGGAAACACTGTTGATCACAGAGGGCTGTTTTCCTTCTTGCTGAGCAGTGCTTAAGCAGCGTGGAGGCCTTTTCTGCTTCTCGCCCCACCCCACCAGCAAGTAGGTGGGGGCGCCCAAGAAGTTGGGAGGGGTCTGACCCCAGCTGACCAGAGGGATGTTCCAAAATGTGTGACGTCATGCTCAGCAATAGAACTGGGGGGGAGGTTGGCCGGGTGGGATGCTGCTCGGCAACTGGCTGGGCATCGGTCGGTTGGTAGTGAGCAATTGTTTTCATTCCCATCGCTTGTCTTTCTTCTTGGTTTATTTCTCCCTGCTATTTTCCTTTTCGTTACAGTTTATTGTTGGTTTTGTTATTCTTTTAATTTGTTTTATTTCAACTGTTAAACTGTTTTTACCTCAACCCATGGGTTTTCTCACTTTTACACTTCCGATTCTCTCCTCCCATCCTGCTGGGGGGAGTGACCGAGCGAGCGAGCGAGCTGCTGCGTGGTGCTCAGTTACCGGCTGGGGTTAAACCAGGACAATCCTTTCTCCACCCCTTATTCCACACCACTAACATTAGGCTCTGGCCCCACACTATCCAATCCATCCTCATCAACCACCACTCCCCTTCCCATCCTTGGCTGCCATACACAGAGAGCATTCCTTCAGTCTGTGGACCGCCCCTGTGCAGAAGTCCATAAATGTCCACAACTGGAGTTCGTTTGGTCCATGACTTTGGGCTCCACCTCTTATGGTGAGCACTCAGGACAGGAGTGCTGGTGTGTTGCATGGAGTTACTGGGCACCCAAGCCGGCTCAGATGGGAACCGAGAGGTTCCCCTAGTTTTCAGTGTCCAAAGCATCATTCGTGGTGTCTAGGCCATCCTTGCAGTGCCCAAAGACCCCTTTTGAGGGCCCAAATCCTCACTTTTAGGGTCCCAAGGGCGTCTGTTATGTCCCAGAGCGTTTTCTTAGAGCCCCCAGTTGCATCTGGAGGGTGTAAACCCTAAGGCTGGAGCCCAACGGCCCGCAGCGTCCACCCAGAAGTCGTTGGGGAGCCAGGAGAGCCAATCGCATTTGAGGAGGCAGGGGCAAGGCATGCGATTGACATGCAATGAGACAGCCAATCAGAGGAAGCATCACCCCAGGGGAGGGCGGGCACTGGTGGGGGACCAGGAAGTGACCCCTCAGGAAGCCAATAAGAGAGGGCATCACCTGAGGGCAGGGTGGGCCCCAAACCGGGGCAGAGTGGCAGCCCAGGTGGCCAGTCAGAGGTCATCACCTCTGGTGGAGGGTGGGCACTGCAGCACAGCGGCCTGACCACTTAGGGGCCAATCAGAGGCAGCATCACCTCAGGGGAGGAGGCTGAGAGCCCTGCCGACCTATGCCGGCGAAGACCGGTGTGAGAGGTAGGGGGGCTCTGCTGGTGGCCAGGCCAAGCTTCAGCATGGTGCAGGTGGGGTCTGCCCTGAGGCTCAGCAGGCCCGGGCCCGGACCCCCACTTTCTCCCCGCCCCTGGCTACCCCCATGTTCTGGAAGCCCCCTGTCCCCACGGGAGCCACCGGCTCACAGAGAGTCAGTATCCCGTGGTTGTACCGCCAGGCGGCGGCCATGGCCAGCGGGCTTGTTGCTGCCATCGCTGCCAGCATCCGACCTACGGTGAGACAAGGAAATGACGGTGAGGCGGCTGGAATGGCAGTGGGGTGGACGAGGATGGGCGGGGGGTGAGGCTTGCCATGGGGCGGCCCACCGTGACCTCACCCACATCCCCTCCCTGCAGCCCAAGTAACTCTGCAACAGCCTGAAAGCTGGTAAGTGGAGTCGGGGGGGTATGTTGGGGCTGGGGTCTCCCCCTGAAAGCAGGGGGGGTCCCAGGGTCAGTGCTCTTTCTGCCCACAGCAACTGCACATCGTGTCCTTCCTGACGCTGCCTGACCTGCTGAGACTGGGCCAGGCCTGCCGCTACCTCCATGAGGTGTGCGACAGCGAGGCTGCCTGGTGCCACCTCGGCACCCCTCTCCCCGCCTCTGCCGCCAGCACCCAGCCCTGCAAGAGGGCCGCCATCCTCAACTGCGAGTGCCTGCCATTGCTGACAGGGGTGGTGGCACTTTGTTCCCCAGCTTCATTTTGAGAGTCCAAGGCTTTGATTCTGGAGTTGAAAGCCTTCCTTTTAGGCCCCAAAGCCTTGTTCATAGGGTACAAACCCTCATTTATGTGTTCCAACCCTTCCTTTTACAGTTCAAAGGCTCATTTTAAGGGCCCAGAGCGTCATTTTTAAGGCCCAAAGTCTGCTTTTGAAAGTCCAAAGCTTCACTTTTAGAGGCCAAAGCCTTATCCGCAGGGTTGGGTCCAAAGGCTCGGTTTTAGCTTCCAAAGCCTCGACTTCAGGAACCAAAGCCTGGGTTTTAGGACTCAGTACACAAGGTGGGTGGCCCAAAGCCTCATTTGGAGCCTCCAAAGACCTATTTTTAGGGTGCAGAGCCTCAGCGTTTGGTACCGAAACACCATTGGAGGGCACAAAACCCAATGGCAGGGTTCAAAGCCTCAGTTTCATTTTCAAAGGCCCATTTTTAAAGCCCAACTCCCCATTTTTAAGGCCCAAATCCTCGTTTTGAGGGTCCAGACTCTCATTATTAAGGTATAAACCACTTTTTTACAGCTCTATGCTTCCATTGGTATGCCCAGAGCCCTCTTTTAGGGCCTGAAGCTTCATTTTTTTGGGCCATAGAGGAACTAAGATGTTCCCCTCCTCTGCCGGATCAAGAGCATCATTTTTAGCACCTTGCTCATCCTTTTTAGTGCCCAGAGCCTCATGTTTAGGTTTGAAATCCTCATTTTTAGCATCCCAACCTGTCTTTTATTACCCATAGCCTTTTTTTAAGGTCCACAGTGTCATTTTGAGGGTCTAAACCCTCATTTTTCAGGCAGATAGCATCTTTTTAGGCTCCAAAGCTACCTTTATAGTGTCCAAAGCCTCATTTTGCCTTTCTATATTCTTAGTTTTGTTTTCCAAAGCCTCATTTATACGGTCCAAAATGTTATGGATTTATGCACGCTGGCCACGGTAACAGGGTCCGACCCTAGGATCCTGCTGAGAATGCAAAGTCCAAGTGAAGGTTTCCAATCACTTATTAATTCTCAAGTTAAAGGTCGAGCTTGATGCCGTCAGAAAGGGACTCCTACCCCAAATGATACCTCTCAATTATACCCTGTTGTGGTTTAAACCCAGCCAGCAAATAAGCACCACGCAGCAGCTCACTCACTCTCAGCTTTCCTTTTAGCCCTCTCATAAGTTCTCCAGCACCAGAAAGCTGTTAAGCTCATAGTAATGCAGATGACTGCAGGGTATGTTAATGATTAATTAATATTAACTGGAAAGGTTTGAAAATTAATGCAAATAACTCCAAAGCATGCAACATATTTATTCCAAGAAATTGCGTCCCTGTTTTTAGTATCACAGCTCCTTTTTCTGGAAGGGTGTTCTGTTTCTGTTATTATTCCTCACCTGTATTGTAATAGGAGGCCACTGGACTCATTTGGCATCAGGACCATGGTGATAGGAGTTGTGAAGAAATTTAGGGTAATGGAAATACATAACTCTTGTGAGTTCAAGAGCTTGACTTGTTAACAAGTTAATTAACAATTAATTAAAGCTCCTAAATCTTGCATTTTTTTGAACAGAAATAATACAGGTATATTTTTTATCTTACCTAAATCCAAATGTAAACCTTACAGTTAACTTCAGTGTTTTTGGTTCTAGGCATGATGGCTTATCTGATGTTACATGTATTTCCTTTTCAAGTGCAATATGAAGATAATTTACTGAATCTTGTGACAAGTTACTCCAGAAATCTAAATCTGAAGTTAAAATCATAGCATTTAAACATAGGTAAGGCCTTGAAAACATGCACATTCATTGTGTTAAAGAAATTAGGAATCAGTACATGAGCAGTAGGGAACAGGAATAAGAGTGTAGAACCCCTCTACTGCCATGTAGCTGGCTTAAGTGGCCTCAGATGAAGCTTAAAGACAATGTTTTCCCCTAAGTTTCAATATCAGAGAAAGTCTGCTTCCTAGCTCTAAGGAACAGACTCAGATCACAGAAGATATACTAGTTCACTCATGTAAAGACAGTTTTAAGATTACATGATACAAGCAGGGTTATTAGCCCAAAAATCTGCTTGCCAGTGTAGATTTGCTGGTAAGAGTGCAATTTCAGCTTTGTAATGGTGGTTTATTCCCAGGCAACTGAATCAAGACCAGTGTCTGCTGTCCTCATGGTAGATACAATAGTCCATATTTTCATTCCTGCTGTGGTAGATAGTCCATAATGGAATGTCTGCCCTTTAGTGTAGTTCCTATAGCTTCACCTCTTGTAAGGATAGCTTATCTGAAAATAATTAACTACATATTAGTTAAAGTACACATACAGACATACCATGTAGCATAAAACACTACTCTCTTTGTATATAACTCACCAATGAACCCCTCCAAAGCTCACTGACCAATTCCAGAGAACCCCGGGAACGTGAACTGTGCATGTTGAGACCATCGACTAACACACTATAAAAGAAGGGAGAACAAGTTCTCAGTGCACGCCCTCTGGAACTGGATCTCTACACTGGCTGGACCAATGCTGGACCCAGGACTGGTGAAACCCTTTTCTTCTCTTTTTTCCTCTCTGTCCCTCTCCCTCTTTTTTTCCCTCTCTCCCCCTCTTC
>JAVJGG010000090.1:28989386-29001067 GCA_035590195.1 Aviceda cuculoides
AAAACCTGCAATAGTGGCATGTTAAGTCTGTAAGTGAAGTTCAAATAAGTTGTTTGCTTGAACCTTGCAGTTAAGTCCTCTTCTATCACAGGGAGTCATAAAGCATTGAGAAATGCTGACAGAGCAATACTCTTTGAGTAGCCTTGTAAAAGACTGGTTGACCGGCTCATGATTGTTAGACATGACACTGAAGCAGACCCTGAAAGACTCAGAAAAAGTCCAAATTCTTCCCACTATGGCGAGAAACCCAAAATAACCAGGAGGACTGCAAGGAAGCAGATGGGGATGGACAGAAGCTGCAAGCTACTCCTGTTCCTCATACTGTGAACTTTGCAGACTCTTTCACTGTTATTTCTAGCTGTTAGTTAGAGCTTTTCCCCTTGGAAATGAAAAGCTCCCTAGCAAGCAGAAGGTGAACTGTGAATCCTTAAAAAAATTAGAGGAACCGATCAATAGAGACCTTTTAAAGAGCAAGTTCTGAGCAGACTGCATCTCCTTCAATACAACACACTACACATGGCAGAGAATGGGAATTTACAACACTTGTGAAACTTCAAGCCTGTCTTAAGCTGGGCTTCCAAAAGTGTGCTTTCTTTCCTATACAATAATTTGAAGTATTAAATATATTTTCCCCTTTACAGCAAGCTTATGAACAACAGGAGAATATTTAGTGGTTTATAGCAGCTTAAAGAGTCATTCTCAGTGGGAGAGGAGAGATAGTAATAGAAGTATGGAACAATCAGTTGGTCATAATGCCATGACATAGGTGTCAACCAGGAGTAAGTAATCCTGCTCAGGATATTCCAAAGAAAGTGAAAATAAAATAAAATAAATTAAATTAAAATAAAATAATAGCAATACTATAGTTTAAAAACTAAGGGGATCTGTACATCAAATGCAGCAGAAAACAAAGTTCAAATTGCTTCTTTGTACTTGTCATTTAAGTAACAGACAACTGCATAATACTCAGAAAGGAAGCGCCTACAGTGCCAAGGAACTAGTGATGTTCCTTTAGTTTTCTTTTCTCTGTACATCTTGAGATAATGTGATTTTCCATTGAACCTAAGACTGTGAATTTGTATTGGAGACAGATATATTCCTTTTTAAAGGTTCTCATACATAATCTGTTTTCCTGTGTTTCTAGAATATATAAGCTGAAGTCCTAAATGATTTGGTTAAAATACACAAATTTAAATGAATGGTGTCAGCTTTTTGTGCATGTTTTATCAAGGTTCTTAGTTGGTTTTCCACGACTTTTACACTGATAAAAACCACTTCCACTGGAGAATGCTTCAAAATAATTTTTGATATACAGTATCAGAAGTCTTCAAGCGTTTCAAGTCTGGACGTGACGATAGATATCAGATTTCTGTCTTCCAAAAATGCTCTGACAAGGCATATTGACAACAACAGAAAGAATGAAGAAAAACCTAGAAATTTGACATTAATACATCATATTTCTGCTTCACTGTTGTCCAGATCCAACATCAGGGAAGATTTCGAGATCAAGAGTGAGATTAAGACACAAATGAGGTCAAATGCCATATACCCAAAATAGATTTTATTATCAAAAGTAGGAAATAGTAGTGATAGGATAGAATGGAAGAACAGGCAGAAATCAAGCAAGCAGTAAGGATAGTCACCACCATGGATCCAGCGGTGTCCCATTGGTCCTCAGTCTTCAATTCTTCAGTGGTGGGTGCACACCATGGCTTGTCTCCATGTTTTTTTGTAGGGTATGGTTTGATGATGCATGCACATACGTACTGTTCATGCACTATTCACGCGCTGCAGGTTTCGTCTATCACATGACCTTCCCATGATCAACATCAGAAACCAGTATCTTATCTCGAAGACTACAGTTTCCATGAGAATGCTAGTCTCCACATTCCTGCACGCTTCTTCAGGCTCCAGCCCAGTTTCCTCCCCTGGTTGCCTCAATGGCCTGGTAATCGTCCTTGTGGACAGAGGAGTGTCCTGCTTAAACAGGCCATCCCAGAGACCAAAGGCTTGAGATAAATAGTTCACAGTTCAGTCTCTCACATCAAACAATCCTTGAGAAGAATGGCTTGAGATGACAGTCCAATCTCTCACACCTAACAATCTTTGAGACAAACAGCTCAAGGTAACAATTCAGTTTCTCACAACTGTGTACAACTCCCTCTCTAGCTGTCATCGTTAAAATGTGTTGCAACTGAATAATTGTATGTATACATATCAGTTAGGGCATTAAAGAACACTGCAAAGAAAGTTTTTGAAAACTTGCTATATCTGACAGGAAAAATGGAAAGTAGAAATGAGATACCAAAATCTTCAAACTGCATTTTCAGGATTATTCCAATGAAGAAGAAGAAAAGCATTGTATATGATTTACTCCTACAGGCAAAAAAAGTAAAGGGAACATGAGAGAAAAAGTTCAATCTTTACAGATGAAAGCCCTGAGTCTGAGGGGGTGAAACAGAATGAATCAATACTGAAGCATCTCAGTGGACGCATTGGTTACACTATATAAGATCATAAAAATCATAATTCTTCCCAAAACAAAATGAACAATAATGAGTTAAAGGTGAAAAACAGAAAATCTTATTCTTTGTGAAATATCAAACGTTCAAGGCCTACATTTTCAGGGAGAAGTTTGCACACCCCCCAGCAGAGCAAGGTGATTGAATGGTGTAAAACAGTCCAATTGATTAGACTAAACTGGAGAAAGATCACCAAGGATCTGTCTAGAAACCACAAAAAACATTTGAGTTGGTCTTAACTGAGTGGAACAACCCAGAGGAGCAGGGATCATTCCAAGGGACAGTGCAGAGATGTGCCTGGCAGGGAGCAGACTGGGACCACTGTGCACCTATAAGTAAGGAAAACCCAAACACTTTGGGACTGCACGAGCCTATGTCAGCACATCTGCAAGTGTTTGTGTGTATCTTGTTTCTGTGAAGCTTAAGGTTCAAGCTCAAGGTTGAGTTTATATTGTCATGGTTGTACTTATACTATAAGTGACCGCTTGCAGTTTTATGGTTCTGCCATGCCTCCTCATGCAGATTCATCAGAGTGAATTAATGGTTGCACATGTTGAAATTTTAATGGTGTGTCCAGAGTATGGGTTTCTCACCTTGCAACACAAACTGACACCAACCAGCACCCTGGTGTATTTTGTAGTCATTTGAAGCTAAACATTATATGCATTAAATATGCTGACCTTATGAATGCTTATTGCACAGGAAAGTTTTAATGTAACAATATTTAAGCTAATGAGTAACTTTATATGCATATGTATTTTCCTGAGGTCAAAGCAATTAACATGTTAAAAATTAATATAATGAATAATATTACTGGGACGTTGAAGAAGTTTAAGTTTTCTTGCCATTTTTAGCTTCAAATTTACCTGTAACATTCAAAAACATTTTTATTACAAAAGAAATGTTGTAGTATATCATTATAGCAATAAATAAATGTGGCTATTAATTCCCAGAAATTTATTAATGTCTTTAGTAGACATTTTTGTCTGATCTTATGCAGTTTTGTCTATTTAATGCAGCTCAGCTGACACAAATCGGAGAAGTGAGATAAGTTTAAGATCTGATTCAGGGGAAACTGTCATTAATCTATTTGATTCCTGAAGATTTTTGAGGAGAACTGTTAACAGAATGAGCAATTTCAACATTTTCTTTATGTTGTTTTTATTCTCCCTGTTGATTTTATGTCAGAGAAAGCACAGAAAAGACTTGCCCACATATAATAATGGTATTTCTGTCAGACATGGCAGATGGACACAAATGCAGGATTCCACATGTGCAGGTCAAACTACACTTAGAACTGGGATCCTAATTATGTATTCATTTTAAATTACTAAAATATTTCAAGTTTGAGAGTCTGCTTGAAATTAGTAAACTTTTCTCAGAAGCATTTCAAGAGTTTCTCATATAGAGCAACACTAGAAGAAATGTTCCTGTTAGCTTTCTGCTTTGGACTTGAGAAGAAAACATGATAAAAGGAAAACCTTATGAGTTTAATTGGAAAACATTCGTATTTGTGACACATATTTAATGACAGAGATTTTTCAGAAAATGTTTCTCAAAAATATTTTTCTGAAGTCAGTAAGTGTTATCCTAGCTCTTTCTTTCAACTCAGAAGCTTACTCAGGAACTCATGTTCAAATCCTGGATTTAGCACTAGCAAGTTTGACATTTTCAGTAACTACTTAATGTGTGACAAATCTGCCTGCAATTCTTCATACTGCTTCATTATGAAACCTTATCTTTGACAGCAATTGCTTCTCTAATTACATCAAACTTGATTTTTTCTTTTGGGACAGAAGAAGCAAACAATAAGTACAACAGGTGGAATACTAAGGTTTTATTACATTAAAATGCCATTCAAGGCAGTCTGAAATTTACTGTCTTGCATATATTTTTTTATTATTATTTTCTCCAAGAGAAGAAAAACCTTCAGCAAATGATTATGCTCTCTCAGGAATAGAAATGGTTAATGCTGAAAAAGACTTCTCACTAATCAGACTTGGAAATTAATGCCTCACTAATCATGAAAAGAAATCTATTAATTTAATGGAAAATGTGGAAAGAAAACATGCACCCCAAACGCAGCCAGACCTCTGTTCCAAAAACTTTCCAGAATTGTGGCAGGCCTTTTAATAATCTTATGCCTCGTTGACCTAACCGATATTAGATCAACTGTGGGAGTATGAATGCTGAAATGGAGCTTTCTCGGGTGGCTATGAAGTAAAGGCACCTCCAAGTAATAAAACAAGGAGGCAATAGAAATAATATGGAGAATGGGATGAAAATGATAAACACGAGGTAGGTAAAAGAAATAAATTGTGGGACAGGAGAAGATAATGCAATACTGATATCCTTTTTTTCAAGTGAGACCCATTGTTAGAACAAAAAGAGCTTAGAGCATGCAACTATTTTTATTTTTCCTTCATCTATCAATCTCCACCATACTACAACATAGTAAAATCTGTAACAGAATTCAGCTACAACTAAAGATAGATTGACTCAGAGTATTGCAGTTTAATTTTATTACATGCTAAGGATGAAATAAATATCTCTGTCTTGAGAGAGATACAGAGTTCATCTCAAGACCTTTCTCAGACCATTTTTACACCGTTCGCGGATGATGATAGAGAGCTCAGGAACATCTGATTACTAATCCACTGTTCATGCCATTTGAATGCGATTTATAAAAAAATTTAATCTCTGTGAAACCTATAAAAATTCATAAATTCATACCACCACTAGTCAGGTCATTGTTAAAAAAATAAAACTGACTCATAGTAATGCAGCGCTGAAAATTCTTTTTCTGGGTAAGTGTTGTGAAAGTGTGGTTAATGCCCTGGGACATTTAAGGAAGTTTTAAATGTTAAATGTCTTGCTGGGATTAAGGGTTTTACAAAAATAATTTTTGCTCATTTGCAGAGGGTTAAAATGATTGCCGCCTTCCCCTCTGCAGAGGCCCAGCTCTAGATTTACAAAGAGATACTATATTAAGAGAGACTTTAGAAATTTATTGCCTTTTTGTATGAAGACCTATTAAAAACTCATCCTAGATTGCAGTGATGATCTATCAATGAAGACTGGTTTCCTGTGAGGATTGCAGGCAACTGCATACAGCTTTGTAAACTCTGGTATACAACAAGCAAGTCTCAGGAATGTGAACAATGCTTATGAAATTACAACACCAAAACGTAGTAATATCTTTTATGCTTGGTACTAACCTTCAGAAGCAAAGGTGACACAAAAGATGACTTATATTTATGCTTGTTAATAGGGAACATATAAAGCTAAATTCAAGACTGAAAAGAAGATGTCTTAATTGAATGATGCTGTATATGGTTTACTGAAACAAAGCAAAAGACAAGACTAATCATCTAAAGCTGTTTCTATGACAAATGTAGATTAAAGGTAAACTGAGAACAGGGTGCTTCCTCTTCAGCTTCCACAGTGTTCTGACACTTTAAAATTCAAGTAGAATAGTTTCTCCCCCTTTTTCATGTTTTAGTAATGTTATAATTAGTAGACATATGGTATGGTTAACCAGTAGAAATTAAGAACATTGGAAAGGTCATTAAGGTAGATAGTGTCTGCTATTTATAAAGTATGATGAGTATTAATATTTCTGTGCATTTTCTATGACAATTTTTAAAAGATAAAATGAACCGCAAATTAATTCCCTTTATCATAAAATATGGTAATAAGACTGAGAAAATAGTACTTAATTACGTCACTTGTTACAAGTTTGACACTCCATCATTTTTTCTCTTTCTTCATCCTCTCTGGTTTATTTTTATTTACCATTCTTTCAATATGTGCCTGGAAACTTGGATCTGGACTCCATTTTCCTTACTTATTTTTGTTTGTGCTACATAGGGTCAAAAGGTCAAATCCTGCCCTAGGACAGAAGTTTCTTTTATTTGCTTTTGCAAGAGGTCATGCCCATCAGACTACAACTTTGATCTGCAATGACTACAACTGTTTTAAGCACAAAAGACATCTGTAATAAGTATTTATTAGAAATACCGGGTTAACAAGTCACTTGAGCAATTGTAATAGAAATACATTTTGGGTTAGATGAGTAGACCACTGCTAAAAGCATTCAGTAAAGCATTGCCTGCTAAAGGTAGTAGTAGAAAAGAAAGACATCTATCAGATATTGCTTTGAGCTTCTTCATGATCGTTTAGAATGACAGTGTGGAATAAACAACTCATTTTACCTGACCTCTGAACTTACTTTCAGTAATATCAATATTTGTTTTGAAATATTCATTCCAATTTTAGTGTATACATTTCATCCCATAGCATGCAATGCTCAGCATTCACTTTTTCCTTCCTTACAATTACCTTTTACAATTACAATTACCTTACAATTACAATTACTTTTTACAACATCATATATATAGCGTATGTACATGTTCTTTTAATCCAGTCTTTAAATTTTATTAAAAGTTCTTAGCATCAGAAAATGTTGATAACACAGGTAGAAGCTTTGAACTTTCTCAACACTTTAAAAATAAATCCTGTATTTCAAGGAAACTTAATATGGGAATATGTATTGACTATATACATATGTATATGTGTGGGAATATGTAATGAAATATATGGGGTTTTTTTCAATGTACTGGGGATGGCAGTTACTTCTAGCGGTTTTTCTTCAGAAAAAAACAACTCTAATTTTATCCATGCTAGAATAAGTTCATTACATCGTGTGTCATTCCTGCAGATTACTAATGCTGATTTTCTTTAGAGTTTCACAAACACTGAAAGGAAACATCTTCAGAACAGAATCAAACTTTTATTGACATCAATCTGCATGCATGTTTTCATATTTTCAAAGTGGCTGAAATGATCAAGGCATGTAAGGGCATTTTTTGAACTAAAATGACCCAATAAAAATGTATTCAAATTTCATTATAATTCCATAATGCTTTTTACACCACAATCAGTGGCCAGGTTTGGGTTACGAACATAGAAGAAACAACTACAGCAGCTTTTGTCCCATAGTTCAGCTATTCTCCAATAGGTAGGCATCACAGAAGGTTCATAGGATAATGGACTAGTCCATTTTCATCACTACTGTTGTTCAGCATCATAAGTAACACGAACAGACTCCACCAAGAAAACTCTGTCAAGATGAGGATTATCAGGCACTCATACATACAAACTTCCTAAAAAATCCCTTTCTTTTTTGGAAAGACAACTTCCTAGGCATGTGTCTCCAAAGTCTTCTATCAAGTTGAGAACAGACAACCAACTTTTGGTATCCATGAGGAAAGTTTATAGCAGAGCTGTTTTTATGCTGCATTCTCCCAAGAAATCTTTCCGGAAAACAAGTCATAACTCCAACACCATCTAGAAACAATTTACCAAAACATGCTTCTGGGAGATATTTTTGTTCCAGGAACTTGACATTGTCCTGTTTAAATGTTATTACAATAGAAAAAAAATGCAGTCAACTCTAACTTCAAATGCCTTGTGCTTTGGTGAATTATTGGAAATGTGAGAAACATACGCTAGACCAAGCATCTGCAGCTTTCCCACTGAATATTAAAAAATATTAAAGTAATAAAGAAAGGAAATTTGTGCTAATGCCAATTGAAAAAAAATATATAGAACTTACTTTATTTGTATTGCACTTATGTATCCATTCTCTTATGCTAATGCTATATTCATTGTGTTTAAAAGTAAAAGAAAGCTCATCCCATTTAAAGCTTTCCCAGAAACCTTTAAAATACTTTCCATTAATTCACTTTCTTGCTGACGCTAATAATAAATGACACTTACTTTTTGCCTATTTTTACAATTGCATTTCCAGAGGAGCAAATGGTGGGTTTCATCCAACACAGGTAACAACTGTTTTAGGTGATGTAGATATTGTGGACAAGTTAATGGCTTGTCTGTAACTGCCACTTTGTACATACAAGAGTTTTCCATTGGTTCACTTCCATATCTGCCAACCCCTGAAGAGGTCTCAGACACGCTGAGGAAACACACATGCTATCAGAAGTCTATGTTTAGGCTGCCAACTTTCCTAAAAGATCTGTATTATGCACTTCTTTTCTGTAAACTCATTTGCAGAAACAGAATTACAGATTTTTTGTGATAACAGCCTATGTAGTTTAAAATATTTTGCCTAATAAAAATGTGAATACCATACAGAGTAACAATTCTTTATGACTCGTACAAAAACTTGTGATATGATGCCTCACATGGATAAGGGGTTTGCTAAAACAAGCTTTTGTCTGTTCTTACTGTGACAGACCTAGTAGACAATTCTATGATGGTGCTTGGAAGTCTATTAGTGCTGTGGGTCAAAAAGAGGGGGCACTAATATGTGTGATAGTGTACAGAATAAAGCAGAGATTTCAGCAAGGTTGCAAGTAAATGTTAATGGATTAAACTTTCATACTAGTTGAAATTGTGAGAAGGGATTTTACAGTGTCAGTGTTGCAAGACTGGACAATTGACCAAAATTACTCCATTGACAATTTAAAACCTGTCTGGCAATTTGGCATTCTGTGGTGGTTTTTTTCCTTAACAGGCTCTGGCCATAAAGCAGAATCAGTAATTTTTAATCTATTTTACTATTTTGTCAGTTTCTGTGCTGGGTAGCCCAAAGCTTTTTTTGCTTCTGGTATTGCTATATTTTTATATAATCTGAGAAAAGGTGTTACCCCTTTGTTCAAAATGTTAGACCATAGAGATATTGCAGACCCAGTACCCCTTCTCCAGTTCAGTTGCAGGGAACACCGAGAGTCCCCGAGGGCTTCTCTATCACTGTGGGTGCAGAGGGCCTGGCAGGTTTCAGCACAAGGGTGGCAGAAGGGAAACATGAGCTTGCTGTTCACCCTAACAAAAAACTTGTGTAAAACATGCCCTTGACATGTGTCCACTTTGACTTCAACAATCCCTGAATAGACTGCCAGCTGTAAAAATTCTCAAAAGTAACTTTGGAATGTCCAAGAAGGTATTGGTATTATTTTTTAATGAAGGAATAGTGACTATTAGAATCCCTGGCATTTATCCTCACTGAAAAGGTCATCTCTGAGGATCAGAGCTAAGAGGTCTGGGAGCTCCCCATCTGATTCTGCCATGATAGCCCATTCATGTTGCCATATAAACCCAATATTAATGCCCACTCTCTTTAGGTGGTCTGTATTTTGTTGTGTTGTGAAATACACCTGAAGGTGGCCTCTGCCAGAGGGTTCCGGTGATTTTCACAGTACCATCCAAACCAGCTCTGGGAAAGTTACCAATTACATTCAAAAGCTGCAACCTATGAATTACTACATAGCTGTCCAAGAAGCAGGCCCCTGCTTTGTATTCGCTGCCTCATAACTCGTGGCAGACTTCAGTATTCTTCCTTTTGGCCAAATACATAAGTCATTGAATAGAAGGGGTAAAATATCTTTTTTCCTCTGATGACAGGCACCTGGTGGGAGACATGACACACTGGTGTAAGAACCATAAGTTGGTACATGGCCATGCAAGTCAAGTCCACTGCAGTATACAGAAAGGGATTTATACAGTGATACACCTTTACAATTTCAACAATCTTCATACCATGTGCAATGAGTCATCACCATAATCTCATTCCTGTATGATCTGCAGGCCTCTTAAAATTTTCACATCTTCTTAGCAATAGTAAGATCATTCCTTCTGCAGGTCAAAATGTTCTGGTGAGCTGCATGCCATGCCAAGAGATGCCTTTTTTTCCCCTAGTGCTAGATTGTCCACACCACAGCATTCCAGTTGTGAAAAAGGGCCTACATAATCTTGACTTTCAGTGGTGTTAGAAAAAATGGGGAATTTGCCATTTGTGTATACTAGTGAGAATAAAATTTTGGCAACTGAATTGAGGACAGACTACTTTAAATTGCAAAATCAAATTCACCTGATCCATTAGTCAGTCACCTCAGGAGAATGACAAACTTACTTATTCAGATAATATGATGTTCCTGTAATGCATCTGGATTCTATGTTGTAATTACAGAGGAAAAATAAAACCCTAAATAAAATCTGTTCAGCAGATAAAAGTGGAGATCGCCTGTAAAAATCAGTATTTAACTTGCAATGGCATTGTGTCGTCCTATAATGTAGAGGTTAACAGCTTAATCAAGTGTGAATTTGAAAGGATTCTTAGTAATAGTTTTTCTACAGAAAGGAGTTTTACCATTACACAATTTGTTTGTTTTGTTTTAGTAGCTTTCTAATTCAAACCTCTTTGCAGACACAAAATACTCAGTTACGTTACACTACTCTGCTATAAAGTTTAACAGTACTTGCATAGTATTTTAGTTTATGAATTTCTGTGTGAAGTGAGATTATTACTTTCACAACACACTTTTAATTTTTACCCTTCACTTTCATTTAATTTTAAAAAGCCCAAGGTTATCATTTCTCCAGTATGCTACAGCTTATCTTACAAATTCCCTCCCCAAAACAGACTTTAGCCAGTCCTGGCAACACTCTAATTAAATTCAGCAAAAGGAACAATGAGCAAATACAAATGATCATTTTAAAGGAAATCTGGATTACCATGCCAGCAAAAGAAATGCACTTCCCATCATAAAAATGTCAAAACAGTTTAAGGATTAGAATTTATTCTGCAAGAAATAAGATACAACTTTAAAGATCAGCTAATTAAAGTTTCCACTTGCCTACGGATTGCATTAGTTGGCATAATTTCGGCAGATGGCTTAAATATATGTCATGGCCCTGAGTACTCCAACAGGCTGCAATTGCCATATGCAGCTTCTCCTGAGACCCCCACCTCTACTCTTTGTCTGTCGTCTAGGGGCTGTATTTTAGCTCAGACACGCCATAAACTTAGTGTCAAAATTTGCATAATCCGTACTTATTAAATAATTTCACCTGCAGCAAAATACATTGTAATCCTTGCAGAGAACAGTTATCTTACAATACATCTGCCGTGGTTTAACCCCAGCCAGCAACTAAGCACCACGCAGCCGCTCACTCACTCCCCACCCTCAGTGGGGTGGGGGAGGAAATCAGGAAAAGAAGTAAAACTCCTGGGTTGAGATAAGAACAGTTTAATAGAACAGAAAAAAAGAAACTAGTAACAATAATGATAACACTAATAAAATAACAGTAATAATAAAAGGATTGGAATGTACAAATGATGCACAGTGCAATTGCTCA
>JAVJGG010000090.1:29014181-29032958 GCA_035590195.1 Aviceda cuculoides
AATAATTTCAATATAAGGTGTATGATTTTGGTGTTCAGGTGTGCGTGGTTCGTGAGAGGACTCGCCCACGCACCCGGACGTTAATAAAGAAGTGTCTGCTTATCTACACTAAATTGGTGTTGATAAGTTCTATATTCCGAGTTTTTCGGCAACACTGAGAACCACCAGAAAGCTACCCGGAAGGATGAAAGCCCACACATCCTCAGAAGACTGCAGGGCGTTAGTCTGCACTGACACTGAGAAAAATTTTACAGTTCCCTTAGCTGTTCAGGCATTCAGCTTTTTACACGTAGAGCCTTTCACATACTCAGATGTTATTCCAGGAAGGAGGGCATGCATTTGGGATATTCTGGATTCTTGGGACCTATAAATTTCTTCTTCTATAATGGATGTCTTCATTATAGGATGGCAAGAGCAAAACTTTTCAAAGAGAACTCATTAAACCAAAGTAGTTTAATAATGGACAGCAACACACCAGAGGCAGAGGATTAACTAGGGGGATAGTCCCAGATTTCATAGAACATGAAACAGATTGTGGTATCAAACCTATCCTCAGGGATCAATAGTGGAACCAATACTCTTTAATGTTTCACAGCCTGGGATAATTCGATGGGGTGCACTTTCAGCAAGCTTGTGGACAACACCAAGTTTGGTTGAAGTCAATATGCTGGAGAGCTGCTATTCTGAGGGACCTGAATATGCTAGAAGCTGGAGAAATGGCTGTCACAAACATCATCTAGTCCAACAAAAGCAGATGCAAAATCTTTCATCTGGGAAAAAATAACCCCATGCAGTAGAGGCTGTGGGTGACTGTCTTGGAAGCAGCTTTGTAGAAAAGAATCTGGGTGTCATTCTGGACAATAGGAGAAACTTGAGTTAGCTCTGTGCTCTTGCAGCAAAGAAGGCTGTGGTGGGTTGGCCTTGGCTGGATGGATCACTCCCCTCCTCATCAGGACAAGGCAGAGAGAAAATAAGATGGAAAAAACTCATGGATCAAGATAAAGGCAGTTTAATAAAGCAAAAGCAAAGGCTGTTCATGGAAGCAAAGGAAAACAAAGGATTTATTTTCTACTTCCCATCAGGAGGCTATGTCCAGCCACTTCACAGGAAGTAGGGCTTCAGTACATGTAGTGGTTGCCCTGGAAGACAGATGTTGTAATAATGAATGTCCCCCCTCCTCCTCCTTTGTCTTAGCTTTTATTGCTGAGCAGACATCACATAGTATGGAATATCCCTTTGGTCAGTTTAGGTCAGCTGTCCTGGCTATGTTCCCTCTCAAGATCTTGCCCACTCACCAGCCTACTGCGGGGAATGTTGGAGAAACAACCTTGATGTTGCGTGAGCACTGCAAACATTGGTGCGTTATCAACACCTTTCTAGCTACTGATAGAAAGCACAGCACTATGAGGGCTGCTGTGGGGAAAACTAACTCCATCTCAGCCAGACCTAATACAAAGGCCAACCACACCCAAGGGTGTATTATTAAAAGTGTAGTCAGAAGGTCAAATAAAATTATCTGGAATTCTGTGTCCAGTTTGGGACTTCCCATTACATGAAAGTTATTGACATACTGGAGTGAGTCCAGAGGAGGCCTCCAAGATGGTCAGGGGGCTGGAGCACAGGCCATGCATGGATAGACTGAGAGAGCTGAGCCAGTTCAGCATGGAGAAGAGAAGGCTTAGGGGAGACTTTTTGTCATTTACAGAGGATACAGAGAAATGGAGCCAGACTTCTCAGAGGTGCACAGTAGTAGGATGAGAGGCAACAGGTATAGAACATGGGCAATTCTGATCAGGTATAAGGAAAAAAATAAATTTACCATGAGGTTGATCAAATAGTAAAAGATGTCCTGTATGAAGTCTCCATTCTTGGAGGTGTTCAAGACTCAATTTGAGTCCCTGATCAACCTGATCTAATTTGATTTTCTTTGAGCAGCAGGTTGGAGGGATGACCCTGGAAGGTTCTTGCAGCCTGAACTTTTTTATGCATCTCATTAGAGGAACAGAGAATATGATTTGCTTTTGCAGATTTTGGAAGAGTAGGTTTGTTCATAGACAAATTCACACTCAAAGAGATCCTTGTTCTGTGGGATTGACTTTACCAGGAATGTTCAGTCTATCTCATGTAAGTGCCTGGATAAGTACTGGTATGGTCCATGGGAAGGCAAAAGTTAGAGCCAGGTTCTCTTCCCTGTGGTCTAGGAGGCAATTTCTGTTCATTGACTGCTTCCAAAAGACAATTACATTGAGTATGTGGGAAGCAAAGCTCTAGTGCCTTTGGCTGCCTAAGTACTTAACAGTTGAGGCTGCCAAGCTGACTACAAATGCTGATCAAGCTCAGGTACAAATCACTATTCCATAGTAAAAAAGAAAAATCACTGTCGGGTCTTCCTGTCCAAAGTCACACTGTTTCCCCAAGGAAGTGAGCATTTGAAACTACTCCCCAATTCTTTCCTGTGGGTCAAATTGGCAACCTTCCCTTTCTTCCTCTGGTAACACCTTTTAAAAGAGGACATATATAGTACAGTTGTTCCTTCCATCATGTCCATTTTCTTTCTTTTTCTTTAATATAATGAAGCTACTGGGGACACTCCTGTAAAAAGAACTTTTCAAAAATAAGAACTAAGGCATAATATCACAAATATATGTCATCAAAGCAATGGATTATTGATACTGAAGAGCACTGAGAATTCTGTGAGAGTATATGACCTGACAATGGGATAATCCAACACATTTCTCAGAATTAATTTTTATAGAATTTAAGAGCTATGAGCACAGAGAAACAACAAGTGAAGTATTATGGATCTGAAGTAGACTATAATTTTGGAGAAAGTCACAGAAAAATTATGCTACATAAAACCATATAGTTTTAAAGCAGAAAATCTTTGTGTACTGCAGGCTTGAATGTCAGTACTTCTGAGCAGTTGTCACTCCATCAGCATTTAATGAAAGATATGCATTTTTTAATAACTTTGGAATGGAAAAAGCAACAAAGCCTCAACTGTACTTTTTTCTAAGAAGTGGTCTACTGTATGTGGAAAAAATTAAACTATGATTGAGAACCCAGTTTTCTTGATTATTTTCTGTAGAAACTGTTTATTTTTTTAACTGATATGCTACACAAATCCAACTGCATGAAGCAAATCTTTAACAATGTAAAAGAGAAAATAATATTTATACCTTTTACCTTAGGAATTTAAACGTAGAGAAAAAATATTTTTATAACCCCTCTAAATATTCTGAAACTTTTGTGGTTTTCATTTTTTGGTTTTTTTTTAACTTGTCATCAAACCCCTAACAGTTGCAAAATTTGTCAGTCTCAAACAGAGTATCATTATGATTCCTACTGAATGTATATGTAGATCTTAAAAACCCTATTATTCATATAAAACAGGTATGTAGCTTCAATGTGAGGTCATTACATAGTTTGACAGATTTAAAAACTGTTTATATTTCCTTTTGAAATATGAAAATTGCAGAGTCTTAGAATCATAGAATCATTTAGGTTGGAAAAAAACCATCAAGTCCAACTGTAAACCTAACACTGCCAAGTCCATCACTAAACTATGTCCCTAAGTGCCATGTCTACACATCTAGATGTCTTGTAAATACCTCTAGGGATGGTGACTCAACCGCTTCCCTGTGCACCCTGTTCCAATGCTTGACAGCCCTGTCTGTGAAGAATTTCCTCATATCGAATCCAAATCTCCCTTGGCACAACTTGAGGCAGTTCCTTCTCGACCTGTCACTTGTTACTTGGGAGGAGAGACTGACCCCACCTCGCTACAACCTCCTTTCAGGTAGTTGTAGAGAGCAATAAGATCTCCCCTCAGCCTCCTTTTCTCCAGGCTGAACAACCCCATTTCCCTCAGTCGCTCCTCATAAGACTTGTGCTCCAGGCCCCTCACCAGCTTTGCTGCTCTTCTTTGGACATGCTTACTATGTGAAGAAGGGTGTGTATGTCAGTGTATCCAGGCATCTGAGAAATTCCAATTTGAAAACAAACTCCTTATATCACACAGTTATTACCTCATATAACATAGGCAAAAAGTACTGAAACAAATTTTTACATAAAATTGAAAACTAAAGTTCATGGACAGAGAATTTTCCTGAACATAAACATGCAGAAATATAAAATTGACTGATTCATTAACAAAATAGGAGTTAAAGGAAACAAAGCAAAACATTCACAGAAATATATCAGAAAACTAAAAAATCATATTACTAGGAAAGATCTTTCTGTACTGTATTGTTAGTGTGTTTCAGCAGAAGTCTAGCAAAAAAAAAACAAAACAAAACCCACAACCAAACGCAGGAACTCGTTCAGAGCATCGTATCTTAAACAAACAAACAAACAAACAAACAACAACAATAAAAACCCACAAAAAACCCACCCAAAAACAAGGAAGAAAAAGAAGCCTCCAAAGCAAAAAACCATACATTAAGACGAACATAATTCCCCTCCCAAAAAATTTTAAAAAAACTGGGGGAGAGAGAAAGAAAAAAACCTCATAAGTTAATATTACTATGCAATTGCCTGTATCCAAGGTTTAACTGAATTACAGGAAAAATAAGGTAGCTGCCCAATACAGTTTCAAATCAATTCAAGATGGTATGATAAAATCTTGAACTTATTAAACAGAAAAATGCAAACACAGTAGTAAAAGTAACTAATTCAAAACTTAGATCCACATGAAATGCAGAGTGTTGGTGCCATGCAAATAAAACCCAGCAACAGAAACTGTGACAGTAACATGACAGAAGTTACTAAAAATTTCTTTCAGATCTTTTTAAAGCACTTTTTTGAATGAGCAAAAAATGAAAAATACTTTGAAATAAGGCATTGTTTTATGTGTCTTATTTTTCACAGGAGTAGAAAATCTTTCCCACAGGACTTTCGATAACACCTCTTGACCTCTTCAAATGTATTTCAGACTAGTAGTCCCAATCTATGTCTCTAAAACCCTTTGCTGATAGGGGGAATAGGAAAGCAATAACTGACATCAACTGAGTTCATGTTACTTGTTTAGTATTATTGCCTATGGGCTGGTGAATATCAGGCACTACTGTCTGTAACAATAAGAAAGTATAACTGGTCTAATTTAATTCATTAGAAAAGATTTATGGTTGATCATCTGTCCCTTGCTTCTGCTTAAAAACATCCCTTACTGACTCTGCTAGACAATACTTGCAGTGAATTGACAGAAAAGAAACATGGGAATTTTATTTCCAAGGAGTTTACATCCCTCCATGCATCACACAAGATGGAGTGAGCATCAGAACTGTGATTCACTATCCTCCACATTGCTCACTCCATTCAATATAACCTAGGCAAAATTCCATTATAGCTTAATGGAAATCAATTGCACTTTTCATATGGTAACTGCAAGTCAACACTTTTAAAGGATGAAAATCCAAAGTTTAGTACTAGTTTCTTATTAACAAAGATATCATTCAAAACCAGCCTAAGTCCTGAATATTCTGTAAGTTAATCATTTGAAAAAAACTCAGTACATTCTGTTAACAATTGTGGGTAGAGAAACTTCATTTATTCTTTAAGCCAGAAGTTTCAGAGATTGAATTCTAGAGATAGAGTCTAAATTATAACCTTCCCCCCCTGCCCCCCATATACATGTTCCACTGCAAATCATGGAGGAGTCTTGCTACTGAAGTAAACAAAAAAGGAGTCATTCATTACTCTGAATATTAGCTATACAGAATTTTTTACTGATAGCAGTTTGACACCTGAACACAGGGGTCATTCACAGGGTAGTTGTCTATGCAATGCACAGATATACCTGCCTCTTCATACAGCAATGTTCTGTAGGTCTCAGAACCGAGGCGTAACATTCCTTCATCTCAATATGTCTATTCAGCTTTAGTAACAGATCATGCTCAACTGTAATTTTTATTTCATTGTGTTAGCTTTTAGGAACAATGTGGCATTACCTGCTAAGTGTTGCTTTTTTTCTTTACCTTTGCAGATAAATGTGCTTGTGACCACTAAATGAATTGCTAAAACTAAAAACTAATCAGAAATTATTTCTCTCTTTGCAAAATAAAGTCTACTTCTAGTGTAAAGGAATCTCTAGTAACAAAAGAAAAAAAGCCTTTAGAGCTTAATTGTAGAAAATTTGTTTCAGTTAATATTGAATTATTGACCTTCTTGTATAAGTACTGCCAGTTCAGGCAATTTCTGTACCAGCAAGGAAGTTTAGAATTTTGAAAAAAAACCCTCAAACAAAAAAAACAAACCAAATTGAAAATAGATTGACTGCAGAAGTTTGCACATTTGTGATTTCCAGGTATAAGCATATATATCACAGCAATCATTGCCTAGCAACAATTCCAGCTGTGTCTGCAATGTCCCACTAACTTAAAACCGATGTAAATGTGGGCTGCTGCCCAAAGGGGTGGTTTCTTCTGAGGCTTGTACTGTGGTTCATTAGCTTTCAGATAGACTAGTTTATTCATACAGCTTCCTGCATGAGTGTCAGTGCTGGCACAGTGGATGGGGACCGTGCATGTGATCAGTGCTGAAAGGAAGAGAACTACCTTTCCCATTGAGAATAACCTACACATTGTTCACTTTAAATAAATCATGAAATCAAAGCATGAATCCTATGTTAATACTATGTATTCAGATGTATATTATGACTAATTTGCTGTCAGCAGCTAAATTCTTCTGTATCTTTTCTTCAAGAAAAGTTACTTCAATTGGGAAAACAACTTGCCAGTTTCTAAATTAAGTTATCCATGATTCTTTTAAAATCTATTCAGAAAAGCCAGATGTCAAATTTTGCCAGAGCCTTTAAATATCAAATCAGGTTCCTTGTAAAACAGGTTATTTTCATTAGTATTTATTTTCTTTCCTGTAAATATCATTGCAGCTAATTTTTCTAGTAAGCTTTGTCTTATGTCTTCCTTACAATGCTGCTTTACATAATTGTCAAATTCACATACAAACCCACATAGGATTTAAATCTAAATGGATATGTTTCTTATGTAGTTTTCAAAATAATATGATTGCCTGCAAAATAAAATATTGAAAGGATACATTATGCTTTTTTACTCACAAATCTCCAGTGGATCCTGGTTATATGCTATCTTCTACCTAAAAACTCTATTCCAAATTTCCAAAAGAAATACCACCTAAATTTTGCACATTTTGGAAGCTTTAAGAAGTCTCTACTTGCAAGTCTCAATCAAGCTGCCAAATTGCATATATTTTTCTAAATTATTAAAAATATGTTCAAGGTTATAGGAAGTGTGTATATTGATGTACCCTAACACTAGATCAAGGTCAGATGCTCTATGTAATTGTATGTAATTTTCCTATAAATATCTGTCAGTTTCAGTGGTATGTTTAACTTCTTTGGCATTTTTTGATAACAGGTTTATTAATCTGTTCCTTTAAATTTGATACAGGTTTAAATAATTACTGTGGGATATTCAACCTTTAACCTATTCACTGTACAAAATCATCAAGAAAATTTTTGTGTCAAAATAATTTTTTTTGTAAAAATAATATTTTCAATGAATGACCATATACTGTCAAATAATATAATATATAATTAGTATCTCAAAACAGTTTATGAATATTTTTCTGTATTCTTAAAAAAAAAAAAAAAAAAATTGTGCCATGCAACCCTTTCATTACTTCGGTCCTGGAAGTATATAAAAAAAAAATCTTCTGCCACTCGAAAAGATGTATCAGTTGGCCCTTGCAAATTATGCCAAGCTTTTTTTAGAGCATTATAGTGTTAACTGGATAGAATAATCAAACTAAAAAAGGAAGCAAGGAAAAAAGACGAAGTTATGATAAACAGAGCAAAACAAAATGAGAACAAGATCAGAACAAAAACTTGGCACTAACTGAACAAAGTTTATACCAGAAATTAAAAGTTTATGACTTTTAAAGGAGAGAAGTTTTGAAATGGCTTCACAATAAGATAGCTTGTCAAATTATTCATGGAACTGTATGTTGTGGTTATGTACATGGTAATCAATTTTTATAATAAACCAGTCATATTGATGCAAATAAAAATAGTAAAAAATAATAAAAAGTAGTTCCCAAAGTATGATATTTCAAATATATTATGATTTAGATATTAGCATATATAGTACATTCTTGCTGATTGTTACTTTTGTGGAGTGAACTGTTCGAGTTGTATGTGTCACTAAGTTGTGCTAATTAAAAATTAGCTTTCTAATTACAAAGAGACATCTTGAAGGCTGTTTTTAAAAAATAGGATCATTGCAGGGGACACCAAGAGTACAAGCATAACATGATGGGAAAGACCTTGAAAGTGCATGTACAGGAAAATACTAAATCCTCAAGAGTATGAACACAAATGATAGATCATAATTTTCTGGTCCTTACAGAATGCAAACATGACATCTGGGTAGAACCAGCTTTAGGACATAACCTAACAGTGTATAGAGGCATGTTTACAATCTCTTGTAGCTACCAAGATCAACAGCACAGGCAGAAAGAACTTCAGATTATATGCAGGACTGCAATGAACCTAGTTGTGCAGGACTTGCAGGCATCCGACTTCAAAACTAGGTACACAATTGATCACTCTGGTACTTTGTATTGCTACAGAAGTATTACTTTAACATGATTAAATTGAAATCACCTTCCCTCACTGTATTTGATCTTATGTTCTAGTATTATTTTTAGTCTATTATTCTGCTCTTGAGGATTGGCTCTGAATGCAACATCTGTGTTTGCATCAAAATATTGAATTCATTTAATCAAGTGTGATTTTTTAGTCTTACAGAAACCCAAAATAAATATTATCTCCATATTCAGTGTTCATTCTCAGTGCTTTCTTCACTAAAACTGGCTTGGAGCTTGTCAACATACATTTCACGTTCTGGTCAGTGTTGGAAAGCCAAAACTTGCTATGAAAATTATCACAGAAAAAAACAAAAAAAACCCCAAACCAAAACAAAATTATCTTCAAACTATAAACTGTCTATCTTGCAATGGGTATTGTGACAGGAGAAACTACAGAGTTACCACAGATTCAGAAAATTACTATCACAGATTTTAATGCTGGAAAGAACCATCAGGATCATATATCATATATCATAATATACCACCATGTATTCTTGCAACAAATCTATTACATCTCAAGCAGACAATAACGTTCAATCAGTCATAAAACTATGAGACCACCATAACCTTAAGTCAGTTGTTCAAATACCCTTAGAAGTTTTTGCTGTTCATTGACCCTTAGAGGTTTTCATCCAGTTTCTCTAGCGAAGTTGACTACTTTTAGTTTCTAGTCATTCAGCTGCATATGCTTTCCCAACAGAAATCCCCTCCCCAAGCCAGTAACTGATCAAATAGTTCCTAAGACTACCTTAGATAAAGAAAGGAAGACTACATGGTCTGCTGTTTTTTCAGCTTCCAATTTATTTTCTTACAAGATGGGAAAACAGTCTTAAAAAATGTTGGCAATGTAACAGAACAAATAATCAGCTTAATAATTTACAGATTGGTTAACAGTTATCTGAATAATAGTTCACCAAATAAAATCTCCCAAATCATAAGTATATTAAGAAAGATTAGGAGTGGTTTTGTAATATTATTTAAACAAGATAGACTAACATTATTTCTAAGATGAGTGCTTTCATCATCAGTGCCTAGGCATTTAGGTGCATGGCTAAATAGTATTAATGTTAGGCTCTATGCTAAACATTAAGATTGTATGGTAATGTGTCTTTCACACTCTTTACAGAGTGCTTAGTGGGGAGAAGATGTAAATTAATCTCACTTTTTCTTCAGCTCACTTTCCATTTGTTCAAAACTTACAGAATCTTATTATTACAGGCAAGAGACTACTGATCTACTTGTAAACTTTCATTTATGTCCTCATACCCACAGAAATAAATTTGATTTTAAAGCCACTCAGAACATAAACACATTGTGCTCATTGCAATAAAATACTCATTTGCATAAATAAATATAATTCCTATATCCTGTCTTATTATCCAGTGTTCTTATCTGTAATCCTCTCATGCTGTCCAGGGCTAAAATGAATTTCCATGAAAACTAGAGAGGTTTGAGTTATAATTAAGTTATAATTTGTAAATAAAAAGTTTATATTAGAAGGAAAGGGAAAAAGGCAAGATTAATTCTTTTTTTAAAACCATAAAAAGTTTAAATTATGTGCAATAACAGTAAACAAATTGTTAGTGGTAACTGATGACTTATAGAAGAATTGCAACAAAATTTTATCTAAACAGCGTACAAATTGTCAATGCCTACTTGATACTGAGAGTTCATATTACAAGTGTTGCATAATCTCAAAATTTCTTTCTCACTGTCCTATCACTTGACATTATTTGCACCATAAAAAAATTAAGAAATTTTTATATAAAGAACCAAGGTGGGTGTAACCTGACATTCAAAGCATTTATTCTCTTGTTATTCTGTTTATAATGAAAAAAACTTCATTGTTATTGTAACAACTGCTTCCACAAAAATATGTCTATACAGTGTGCATTCTCAAGTGTTGTGCTTCACACTGGTTTCATAAAAATGGCTTTAGAAGACTTTTGCTTCTCTTAAATGGTAGATTCTGTACTTCTGAACTTCAACTCAATGCCAAGTCTTGAAGTTGACATGCTACAAATGGTCATCATGATTTCAACATTTTGCACCAGGGATATTTTGTCCCTGGTGCTTGAAACTACCACGGGATCAGGGGAAAAGTACAGTAAGAACTTCAATCAGTCATACATTAAATCATTATGTAAATTCTAGGTATTTGTCTGAAACCACTGAAACCTGGTGTCATGGTTTAAGCCCAGCCGGTAACAAAGCACCATGAAGCTGCTCGCTCACTCCTGCCCCCTGGCCCTGGTGTTATAAGGAGAAAATATAAAGAAACACACAGGGGTCTACATAAGGACAGGGAGGGATCACTCACCACTTATGGTTATGGGCAAAAAAAAGGCTCAACTTGGGGAAGAAACAAAAATAATGTAATTTACTACAAATCAAATCAAAACAAGGATACTGAGAAGTAAAACCAAATCTGAGAACACCTTCCCCCAACCCCTCCCTTCTTCCCAGCTCAACTCCACTCCCGGTTCTCTCTACCTCTTCCCCCAGAAGTGCAGGGGAACAGGGGATGGGGGTTGGGGTCAGCTCGCCACACCTAGTCTCTGCTGCTCCTTCCTCCTCAGGGGGAGGACTCCTCACTTGTTCCCTGCTCCACTGTGGGATCCCTCCCATGAGACACAGTCCTTCACAAACTTCTCCAACATGGGTCCTTCCCACAGGCTGCAGTCCTTCAGGCACAGACTGCTCCATTACGGGCTTTCCCATGGAGTCACAGTCATCTTCAGGGGCATCCCCCTGCTCCAGCCTGGGCTCCTCCCCAGGTTGCAGGTAGTGCATCTGCTCCTCTGCTCCCCTCCATGGGCTGGGGTGGCACAGCCTGCCATCTCACCACAGGCTGCAGGGGCATCACCAGAGGGTGCACCTCCTTCCCCTCCTTCTTCACTGACCTCAGTATCTGCAGAAGTGTTCCTCTCACATTCCAATCCCCTCTCCCACTGCAGGTTCCCCTTCTTAAATCTGTTCTCCCAGAGGTGCTACCACTGTCACTGATGGGCTTGGCCTGGGCCAGAGATGGGTCTGTCTTGGAGCCAGGGAATCTTCTAGCAGCTTCTCACAGGAGCAACCCATGTAGCCACCTCCCCCACTACCAAAACCCTGCCACACAACCCCAAAACACCTGGTCAAATGCCAGCTGGCCTTCAATTTTTAGTTTATGCATGTTCTGAGTCCTCTGTGTGACTTCACACAGGAGTCTTCTCTTCAGAATTTTAACAGAAAAAAAAAACAGAGCAGAAGACATGAAAAGCAGAACTCCACCGAAACTTTGACAGGTTGAAAAGCTGTGTCAAAGGAAATCTTAAATAATAAAATTCTGACTCTTCTGCTGATGTTAAATGGATTACAGTTTCACCTGTACACAGTCACAGCAAATATTCAGATTTCTATTTACATCTTGAAAAGAAGTGGCTTTTCAGATGATATGCTAATCTTTTTTACCAACTATTCAAACACACCAGTGAAGTCTGACTACCCTCTCTGTTTGAAATAGTCTCCCTTGAACAGTTGTTATAAGTATTGGTGCAATCAGAATGCATTTTATATTTCTAGAAAAGGAGAAAACCACATGACTATGTGAACTAGTTGATCTACTGATCAATATCGGAGAAGGAGACAAGTTCAAATTTGTTGTTGTCTTTGAGGAGGAGAAGACAACAGACTTACACAAAACTTTTGTATTTCTAATTTTTTATTTTTGTATTTCTAAGGTGAAGACATCTTTCTACATGGGAATTAGTTAACTAACACACCACCTAAATTATCCTGCACCATAATATTTATGGAAACATATACAAACTAGGTCTCTGGAGATGTCACATACAAATTCCAAATCAAGGCACTGTAGTAATTTTTGCCGAAAAGATGGACATTTTTTTACTTGCAAAGTCCTTCAGAAATTATGTTTTGAAATAGAAAGACTATCATCTTCATATTCTTCAGGGTCCTATCAAAATTACAGCTCTATGAATTGCATAATCATATTTTTGAGTTTTAATAGTTTCAGAATGATGCTGCTTGGAGCTCTAATATACTGTTAAGCTGACTTACAGTTAAGACACGATTATTCTAAAAACAGGTCCTCTTAACAGAAAACTAAATTTAGTTACTCTCTTGGTTTCTTAGCCTAAAGCAAACTTTGCCTCATATTAGAAAAACATGCTAGGAGTCAAAGAGAACTGGAGCAGCTCAGTTATTTGAGGAAATACTAATAAAAAAAGTTCACCTCCTACTGTGAAGGTATGAAAGTACCAGAAATAGTCAATGTGCATGTAGGACCACTTAAAGAATTTAGGAACCATTTTCCTCCTACAATATGGATCTTCTGGTTTTGAAAACAACCAAGGTCTCAGCTGTGTGAAGATGAACTGCCATATAGCCCATGGTAAGAACATGCCCTGAAAGTACAGATGTGTAGCTATAACTGTGTTAAGCTCTTTCTATTTCAACCTTTAGCCTCAAGGAAAAAAAAGTCAGGAGGAATCAGAGGTGCCTCCCCAATATCTGTAAAGATAAATAAAGTCTTTATGCCTCTTTCAAGAGCCCAAGTCCATACTACTTCTTCCTCTTAAAGGAAGACATTTCACAGATCTGACGGCACAGCCACAGATGTAAGCTGAACTGAAGCTTTCTTTTTACCCCTCACAACGATTAGCCTTTTCCCTCAGATCTCCAAAGGCAAGATGAAAGATCCCTAAAGATCAGAATTCCAGCAAGAGAGTGTGACCCACTCTATTAAGGGCTTTAAACATTAAGACTAAAACCTTGAACTCCATCAAAACGCCAACAAGCGGTTTGTTCACAGTAAAGCACAGGAAGGATCAAAAAACCTCCACCCAAACTTCATAGTAATTGCCCTACTGTATTCTGCACAAGCTGGAGGTAATTGCTAAGCTTTTTTGGCAGCATAGTTCAGAGTACATTTGAAGTAGTTTGACCGTGATATAACAAAGACCTGTAATAATGTTATGTCAAAGGAGAGGGAGTGCTGCAGTCCAGTGACACTGTAAGGCTAGTAACAAAACCAGCCTGAGCAGGTCTTCCTCTTGCTTGTTCAGTGGTCCAGCAACAAGCTGCACACCTTCTGCCAGAAAACCAAAGAGATCTGCAGAATGGCTTCTCTAATTTCCCACATTAATTTGCCTACAGTTGGTCATAAGCATTGTTGTTTAGGCCCTGCACAACTCTATTGGGATGAAAAACATTGCTCAAAGTTACAGCCCAATGATATAATTATTATCCTGCCTTATGGTTTATGAGATGACGATTTTATTTGGCATTTAACCTGGATTATTGATAATATTAAAATGATTTTTTTTTCAACTCTTGACATGATTCCTGGTAATACCAGTGGAGACCTACTTTGTGAGCTGAAAACACCTGTATTTCTGGCATATTATAAGCAGACTACTTAAAATTAATGTATTATTCTTAGCATTGTGGAGAAAAAGAAATACAATATCACAGTCTAATGCTCCATAAAACAGCAAAAATCAAGTATATTCCTGTACAACCTGTACAAGTCTAATACATATTTTACTGGATGATGAGTGCACTCATTTGGGGTGAAAAGCATATGTTATTTGCAAGTGTATAGCACCCAGAACAGAAATTTTATTAATGGTGTAAGCATTTGGGCATTATCATGCTGCAAACAAGTATCAATGTTACTTAAATGGTTGTTTTTAAAGTACCACTATAAATTTTTTAAAATATTTCAGTGGTATCTGCTAATGCTATAACAGTCTTATTACTAATAGTCTCTGTGCAAGATAAAAAATCAGGTAATATTGAATACAAGGAAAGCCTTAGTCCCTGAGAGGTGTAAACAACAACAGCCAAAAAACTCTGTGGCAAAAAGTCTTCTAATCTGCCTAGAAAAGAGGACTTTGACATGCAGTCTTTATAAACTACTCCCATCTTCATGACCACTAGTTTGTACAAGCTATCTGGAAATTTTGCTATTCACATTAACAATGTCCTTCAAATCATAGCATTTTTTTCTAAATACGGAGCAAGAGATATATAATTACGATGATATACAGCATATATGCAGAAAAAATTAAGGGTAGCCAGTACAAACTCAAAAATATTTTATAGATGTAAAGATTTTGTAAGTTTTAGCATTATTTGGCTTAACCAACATTATAAAAAATTGACTGTATGGTAAGTAATATCTATCTATCTACCTATCTATCAATCTATCTATCTAAATACAAGATAAAAGTTAAAGCTACATCTTGAGCATAAAATACAGTTTCATCTTTACACACAACCAACCACGTAGAAAGAATAGTTTACTTTCCGACTTTATTGCTAGGCTAATTCCTATGCAGGTGAAAGCATAACACTTGGGAACTGCAGATAATAGAATTTTCAGCTACAAAATGAATCAGTTTGCCATTGATTTATACAAAGATTAGCTCTGCAATGGTCACCATTAATAAGAAACCAAACATTAAAGAGCTACATCAACTGCAATATACAGTTTCCCTGGACAATGTTTTGTGTTCATGAATTCTGAAATAAATGATGCTCAGGATCTTCATCTTTCACTAAGTTTAATTATGAAATCCAAGTTTTAGTCAACTGAAATCAGCTGAAATTATTTTTCAGGATAAAAGTGGAAGTCAGTAGGGATCTTGCAGCTATTCCAATGGAAAAATAATAAGTCAATTTTTAAAGATTATTAATGAAGGATGGGATATTAATGAAAGATAAAGACTTAAGATACCTTTATAAATAAACTTTTCACTGTGATCTCCAAACTTAAGTCACATGCCCATTTAGCTGTTTGCTGAATATCCTTAGTTCTTTGTCCCAGAATTAAAAACCAACCAACCAATCAACCAGCCAACCAAACAAAACAGAAAAGCCGGTATATTCATTTTTAATATGACATAACTTTGCAAAGAGTGTTAGAGAGGAAGAAGTGCTTTTCTATAAGCAAAAAATCCTCAACAATATATGTTTAATTATGTATATGTTTTTTCCATATTTAATAAATATACAGTGTCCTTTTGCATAAAAGACCATTCTGATTGGAAGGACATCATACAGCTTTTAATAAGCTCAGTCTGAAGAAAATATGAATTATGAAAGCTGGAATAAGAACTTCAAAAACCAAAGATACCTGCAGTCATTCCCATAAGATATATGCACTGCACCCTCTTTTTTTGTCTCCTTTTAGCCTCTGAAGGTAAATGGCACATGAACCCAGCTAATTTCACCATTGTCAAAACTGCCATGGAGTGAAAATTCGCCATGTGGCACAAGAGTTTTGCAGAATCTGTCTTCAAATGCCTCTTATAGGAAGGACCAAAGAGCCTGCTTACATCAATAAAGCAGTAGAAATTACAAGCAAAACCTCAGCTTTTCCTATATTTTCAGGAAGACATAGGAAGGAGATCACCAATGCCATTTTGTTTTTTCTTTCTTGTATGGATAAGACACAGAAGAACTGTGTGTCCGATGGAGAGTCTTCTGTGTATCACACTCCTACTACTACACAAGAGCTAAGCCATGGTTCCTAACACAATTTCAATGCTATTGCAGACCCTCATTTTGCTGAAGGAAAATATATAATGCAATCATAGAAAAAAGTTTGTTTAAAAGTGTAAATAAAATCAAGTACTCTCAAAAAAAAAAAAAAAGAAAAAGAAAAAATCAAAAGAGAGCAGGAAAAGAGCATTGCACTGTATGGCAATTCTTATAAGGAAATTCTGTGCAACATGTTTTACACAGACAAAAGTGAAAGAAAAAATTATGCTGAGAAGCCACACACTTTTGAAGCCTCAAAGACAACAGACACAAGTTGTTGTAGTCTAATCAATAGGACATTTTAAATAGTATTACTAAACTGAAAGAGGCTTTACTGCAAATGCCATTTATTAACTCAAAGGCAGCTCTAATATTCAGCATCTATGCTGTCAAAAGGCACGGAACTTCGAATGAGACTCTACAAAATTATCCCCACCTGCATAAACAATATTCTTCCAGACAACCTGAAAAATATTTGTCCAGAGTAGTTTTATCCCAATTTAGCATTACAGGCTTTATAAATTCAAACATTTGAATCTGGATTGTTACCAGTAAGCTAGAGAAATAGCCAATACCCTTATTTCTGATTAATCTGTTTATTTCTTCACTTTAAAATCAAAAGAAAAAATGTCATATTTACTTTTTAAACACTTTGTCAGTGTTTTTCTCCACCAGAAAAGTCAAGGGAATTTTTTGGCCTCACTTTAGAAACTCTGATAGGAAAATATCAGTATTGCATTTATTCTGTGTGAACTATCTAAGGTTATGTGAAACGATGGTGACTATTGCTGCTCTCAATATTATCGATTTTTCAAATTATTGATTTAATAAATGTTCATAGTACTTTTGAAACATTTTAAAAAGACCCCACACAAGCTTCTACTTTGCCTTCTGAACTGCAGTGCTACCTTTCAAACATAAGCAGTCAATGCAATGGCTTGCCAAAGACAACATCAGCAGGGTTATTTCTAAATTAATCATTAATCAAGGTAAACTTGACTTGCTCATTTTTTAGTTTTCCAAATAAAAACTTTTTTTAAACAGATCTAGTTCCAAGCATTACAATCACACATTTCTTAAGCTTTTTCTCATGGGCCAAATGTGCATAATGAATCGAATGTTTCTTCCAAGATAGAAAGAAAAATGCTTCAAGGCAGACAGAATTTGAACAAAGCATTAATCTGCTGTTGCAGTCAACCAAGCCTAACAAGAATTCGTCATTAATTTTAAAAGGAACTTCAACACATGGACTGACAGGTTGAAACTTCCATATATATTCTCTGCTGGTGGTTTTAGGCTGAAACTGTCTGTATTTTCATCCAGGCTTTTGTTTTCCTTTTAATCAGGAACTGCTACACTGTTGTGAAGCATGCTAACAATACTTTCGAACAACTAATGTGCTTGTCACTACAATTTCTTCATCAATTTTTCTTTGTTTCATTAATTAGAACACCTATAGCTGATGACCTTAATACTAGTATTTTGAAGAAATAGTAGATGTAGACGAATGGAAGAAACAGTTGAAAGGATATTGATATTGCTTGTTGAAAACTTCACTGTTCCAAAACCAGTAGCCCCAAAACAGCTCTGTACAAAATAGTTCAGTATGTTGAAAACAGACTAAGAAAGTAGTTTCATGGGCAGTTTAAATGACACTAAGAAGAAAGTAATAAGACTGTATGTCTTATTATACAAAGCAGAAAAATAAGGCTCTTTATAAACTGTGAAGCTAAACTTTTTTATTATGAAGACAAAGCACCACCTGTGACCTTTAAGAGATTTATTTTGTTCCCTCACCCCTTCTCCTGTGCAAAGGATTAAAACATTATTCATTCCATAGCTATAAAAAAATCTGTCATGTACACTACTTTTTATTTTCTTCTCGGCACATCCATTATGTTTCAAATAAACATTTTTTCCCAACTCCTGGAGTTCTTAAATAAATTGTTCAAACAGTCAGGAGAAATGTTGACAAAACTGTGAATAATGTTCAGCTGAATTGCTTGTGTCACAAAGAAACACCTCACCTACAAGCACACATTTCCCATGAGACAATATGTTAAAGTAATGCAAACTTCAATTCTACAGCTTCTAAGGACACCCATCTTACCCAGGTATGGCAAGTATGATCACACCACAGCTCCCTTACATATTAAAATATTCACAGCTTAGCAGTTAGCCGGCCACTTCAGCGAACGTGCCGAGTATTTTAATTGGAGCACACTGGGATTCATTTAGCAAACATTTAGCATTGTATAGGTGTTTTTAATCAGTTTGACTCATCTAATGCTTATATCACCTTAAGTATCTATTAGTCACATTTTAACAGATTATGTTAGATATATAATGTATAATTTCATAGTATCCTTATTGTCATCATTCTTAATAGTTTAACTGTCATTGCTGGATTGCTCCCTCATGATCTGATTTTAAGGATACACTTACTTGCTTACACATACTTGTATCTTGGATGATTTCTGAGGCTGCTTCAGTATGGGCACAGACATACTGACATGCTGCTGAATGTGAGAAATGCACTCACGCTTAATTTCATGAATTTTATAAGTTTATTATAGAACAAAGGCAAACAGCACTGGATGC
>JAVJGG010000090.1:29064923-29075207 GCA_035590195.1 Aviceda cuculoides
GGCATGAGAAGCTGAAAAATCCTTGACTTAGTGTAAACATTACTTAGCAACAACTGAAAACATCAGGGTGTTATCAACATTCTTCATATACTGAACTCAAAACATAGCACTGTACCAGCTACTAGGAAGACAATTAACTCTATCCCAGCTGAAACCAGGTCAATGTTACACTGAAATAATGTGCTGACTAATAAAATAGCTCTACCTTAACAAATCTACACCTGGATAACAGCCAGAGGACTTGCCAAAAGCTCAGTGTAAGGGCTAAGAACAGTAGAAAGACTGCTTTTGCAGTCGACGTAGTCTGGAAAGGGTCTTCCAAAAGGAACTACAGAAGTAAGATAGTTCTTCCATGGGGAGTTGTTTAATTTGGGCAACAGTTGGAGTTCTTGGCTAAGCCTTGGATGTGAATAAGGGTTAGGTTTACTGCTGAAGGAGAGAGAAAGCCCAGAGCTTCAGTTGGAATAGATCTGGAAAATGACTGCCAAATATAAGTGCCCACTGTAGAAAGAGTTGTTCCCTGGGGAACTTTTTATCTGGGAAATGACTGAGGTCTTACAGCAAAGGCTTTTTGAAAGATTAAGGTTAAAATTACAGTCATGGACAGAGCAAGAGAAAACCCAGAGCTCCAGTTAGACTTAGTCCAGATGCATACTCAAGGAGATTGCATGGGCTGCAGGAAGAATTATCCCTGCAGAATTTCTTTCTCTGGTCAATGGCTCAGGGTCATTGGCAATGGCTAATCTGAAGAGTAAAGTTGAGTTTGAGAACAGGAAAAAATCTCAAGTTCCAGTTAGACGTGGTCTTCAAGGGGATTGCCAAAGGAAGGTGAGGCTGTGAATTCCCCTGAGAACATTTTTACTGGGCAATGCCTGAGGGATCTTGTCTATAGTGTGGCCAAGGGTAAGGGTTAGGTTTAGAGCTTAGGTAAACCCTTAATTTTGGAAGCAAGAAGTATCTAGAGCACAGGTCACACCAGGACTGTTGCAGGGCTGCCAGAGGCAGGTGTAAGCTACAGTAACAAACCACCCCCCTGAGAAATCCTTCATCTAGGCTACAGCTGGGTTCTCTGGTAAAGGCTTAGGGAAGCGTTGATGTGAGGGCTAGGGATAGGTTTATGGATCAGCTTGAGTGGAAGAAAAAACAACCCTTGAGCTTCAATTGAAGTAAGATTGGAAGAGGATGACAAGGGTACTTGCAAACTGCAAAAAGATTATTGCCCTGAGAAATTATTCATCTGGGCAATGACCTGAGTGCCTTGTTTAAAGCTCATCTGAGTGTCCAGGCAGGGTCAAAAAAAAGGAAAAACCTTGAACTCCAATACAAGTGTCTCTGCTGGAGTGAATGTGGCAAGATTCCTTCCATTTTTTCTTCCAAAGTAGGTAATAATAACAAAATTGTGTATGTCAAGCTAATTCTTATAAAATGAATAGATTCCCTTCTCTGATTCAAATTACTAGTGCAAGATGAGCTAAGGCATTAAGGCTCTCTTCTGAAATAAGCTGTGTGTCCCTTTGCCGTATTTAATGATATAACCTATATAAAATCTGAGGCACAAGGAAGAATCGATGCTCCTGACAGTTCATCTAAGTGCATTTTTCAGCAAGGATCCAGTGCGTACTATGGGATAGAAGAATAATGTAGTTGTGAAACAGACAGTAGCAGTTCTGCACTATTAATGTATTCCTCCAGTAGTGCATCTGCCACACATCATGGGCACTTTCAATATTTGGAAGTAATAAATGCAATCAATCTTTTTTAAAGAATGTACAAAAAGCTTAAGCAGGACTTTGGGATATGAAATACATACAGTACATACAAAAATTAGGCATCTAAGTGCCTCTCACTATGTGCCATGAAGCTTGCCTCTATCTTTTGTACCCAATGAGTATAGCTACCTGTGCTACCCTGACTGTGAAATGAGGGAAACTCATTCTCTCTGCGAAGAAAGAAGCTTCACAGTGACTGCAGTTTAGATCATTGAATTAGTCAATCTGTCTATATTTTGCAGTAGTTTCTTTCTCAACAAGAACACTTTCTCCCTTTCCAATAAATGCTATATTTGAGATATTCCTCTGTTGATAACTACATCTTCTACATTTGTGATAAAATATCACAATTATTTTGTAACTGAAGGTAATTTGCTTTGTAATTTATTTACTTTCCTTTGTAATGTATGGTGTATAATAGTCTCTACAATGAATCACACCCATAAATATATCTTACTACACAAATATTTACTTAATAAGAATGAGTCTTACTCTTAATGTGTAAAGAATAAGGGAGGTAGATATACAGAGAGATTACCTGACTTGCTTCAGGACATGTAACTAGTAAAGGCTCCTAGTGGGAAACTAACTGATGAATCCTAAATCAGTCTTATTCATTAGGCTACATTGATATTTTCCATAAAGATAATTACTTACTTTTCTCGCCCCCCCCCGCCCGAGAAAGTTAAATGACAAGAATTCAGTGATGGACATCAACAATATTAACAAGCAAGCAACAATTAGAAAGTTCAGATCATTTTTTATCCCTCTTTAATTCAGAAGTGAGAGAACTGTCATTAGACAATTTAGGAAAAAACATCTTTTGATCAAGCAATCCTAAATCAAGAGTCCTTGCAGTATCAGTAAATATCCAAACAGTGCTTGCAAAACTTTAAATATCTGTTTCCCTACTCTGAACCTGACACATAGCAGCTATCCAAATTTCAACTCATTTTTTAGAGGTTATTTTTTCAAGTGTCTGAAGGAACTTGCATCAAATATTTCTTTCTCAATATTTTGGCATAAATATTTTTGATTAAAACTCTACATCTTTGTTATGAACGTTCATTGAAAGAAAAAGACTGTCAGAAGAAGCTGTTTATAAAATGTGCTTCAAATTGGGTTGAGTTAAAGAACAGTGTTCCAACTTTTTCCATTATATTGTCACTGGCATACTCAAAAATGAGCTTCCTGAGGGAAAGTAGACTGCATGATCATCAGGTCATGATGAATTAGAGTAACAACTGGTGTTTCTTTGTTTCATTAACTGTTCATTATTATTTTAATTAAAATGAAATTCAAATCACAGTTCATATTCAGAGACCATTTTAAATCCAGCAAAAAAAATTTTCTGTTTCATACTGTTAAAAATGCTTGCATTAATTATTTAGTCCCAAAATATATTTCACGAAAACAAAGAAAAAACCCAACAAACAAAAAAACCAAATTAGTATAACAAAATGTATCCGTATTTGTCATGGAAAATAAAAGCTTTTTCTCATACCTTTATGATGTTTGATCTGACAAGCTTATGTTACATTGTTACTACTTAGTGTACACCTTCATTGATTTATATACTTATAGTCACTTAAGAAGAAGTTATTTGGAAAACCAAAGCCTGTCTCCTAGCATTTTGTTCATGTGTTGCTCACTCACCTGTGAATAGAATTTCTGATATACTTCTTACAAGGTTAGTAACGACTTATCAACCATTATACAAATAAAGTGAAATTGTGGGAGTCAATGTTTTTTGAACAGGCTCTTAAGGTCATTTTAGCTTTAATTTGCAGCTTGAAGAGTTATGATATTTTTCTAATGTTTATTATGTCTTTGACATATGTAAACTAGAAAGCAATTACAAAACTGTCTAGAACTGAGGATTTTCTTTCACTATGTGTAATTATTATAGAAGATTCTACTAATGCAACTAAGAGCAACACCACAGTTTGGTCTCTAATGTTTGCTGCATACCATACATATGTGGCTTATGTAAATCAGTTAAGCAACAACCAGTATGTCTTTGGAAGGCCATAATGAAAACCCGCTTTAATTCTATTTCTCCCCTACAATTTCACTGACTTGAGAAGATTTCTTCCTTTCTGTCCACATACTTTAGCAACAGAAGAGAGCATTTGTGATATAGTTCACCCCTTTATGCAGAAACCACTAGCTGGTCAAATACTCAGGAGGACCTCAGATCTCTGATTAATAGCTAGAATCTGCAAATTTTGACCATATTAAATTGGACCGTAGTGTCCTGTAGACCTGTATAAGATTATCTCAGCAATGTTAGTTATGTAGCTAAATGTCTTCTTCTGTCTGAAGATGTGCCAGTTCTAGGTTACGCTGCACTGCTATTCCTGTCTACAAGTCTGACCTCTGATCTAGGTCTTTATTATTGTGGCTTATTTGACTCTAGCAGAGTCAAAACCTGGAGATCAGAGAGAGAAAAAAGCTCTGTTAGATAAATAGCAATAAGCATCTTGAAGAAGATTATGGGTGATATGCTGGCTAATAAAATGGCTTAATAGTCTATTAGTGTACCCTAAGCTCCGTATTAGTGCAGCTGATTGTTTGTTTGTTACTGATTTTCAGGTGAGATCACAATTTCCATAACTAAGAGGTTAGAACTTAGTGTGCCTCTTGCAGGGGATTGAACTGGTAGCCTAAACACTGATTGAAGAACATTTAAAATAAATTCTGATATATCTACACAGTGCTCTGAATGTGTCCTAAATCAAACAAACTGCTTTGATGATGTCAGACAAGGGAGTATAGTCTGGAAGATATGCTATGGGGAAAAAAGAATTTCAATAGCATTCAGCCTTTGTTCCTTACCTAGAGTTCCTAGCATCTCATTTTTCCCATCTAATAAAAATAGAAGAAGTTTCTAAGAGTTGGTCCTGGAAACTCAGTTGTGCATGCATATTAACTTTATGGCAATGACAAAAAAAAAAAGAAAAAAAAAAGAAAATTTAACATTTAAGCAGGTGTTTTAAAGTGGTCTGTAAAACATCAGCCCTGTAAGATACCTCTGCATACTTGAAAGGATTGCGCTCTGCCTGATAATTTCTCCAAGCAATGTTATCATGTACTTTCATAAATTAAATTTATGTTAATTAGTTTATTGCAATGGAAAGTTTTTGGTTTTCTTGTAAAACTTGTTCTTGAACATCCAAAAACTAAGTGAGGGGGGAGAGATAAGACTTTTCGTCATACTTGCACTTATAGAATTGATCTGTTTCCTTCTACTAAAAAAACAAATCAAACAAAAAAGTCAAATAAAGCCCAACCACATTATTCTGAAGCATTTTTTTCCTCCTTTTTTAAAAAGTAAGTGTAGTAGTGGGTTGGTGCTGCTTAATGATTTTCTAACGAAGCATCAGAAGCTGACCTCTCTCTTCCAAGTACATAGAGGATGTGATTGCCTAGGGCAGCAAAATGTTTACTGAATTTTATTTGTGTGAATGGCTGAGGGATTTTGCACATTTTCTAGTCTGCCTGTGGAAATGCCTAATTCTGACCATAATGAAATAATTTCCTTTCTAGTTTAACAATGTGTTGCAGCAGAACTATCATTTGAAAATTTGTAGTAAGTTTGCTGCTAAGCTTGAATAACTTGTAGTCTTAAGAGTAACTGTTACTCAGCACAATATTAGATATGAATGCGAGAGACTGAAATTACAATGTTCTGATAAAGCTATGATGCACAAAATGAAATTAACTGCTGTTACAAACAGGCTGACCAACTGTTAAAACAACACAGTTGTGTAGCAGAAGAGTTAGACTCATCTAGTAGATGCCATATGGAAACAAGATTTCTTTTTTTCATGTAACAGTAGCTATATACCAATACTTTAGTAAGCTAGGTCCCCTTCAAAAAGATCCTTTTTAATAGAAACATAGAATCATATAATAATAGAATCATTTAGGTTGGAAAAGACCTTCAAGACCATCGAGTCCAACCATCATCCATGCCCACTAGACCATGTTACAGAGTACCCCATCTATACGCTTTTTGAACACCTCCAGGGATGGTGACTCAACCACTTCCCTGGGCAGCCTATTCCAATGTATGACAACCCTCTTGGTAAAGAAATTTTTCATAATATCTGACCTAAATCTCTATTACCACAACTTGAGGCCATTTCCTCTCATCCTATCTCCAGCCACCTGACAGAAGAGACCAGCACCCACCTCACTACAACCCCCCTTCAGGTAGTTGTAGAGAGTTATGAGGTCTCCCCTCAGCCTCCTCTTCTCCAGACTAAACAGCCCCAGCTCCCTCAACCGCTCCTCATAAGACTTGTGCTCCAGGCCCCTCACCAGCTTGGTTGCCCTTCTCTGGACACACTCCAGCATGATTAACCTCTAAGGCTGGAGTTTAATACTCTGAAAATATCATTGATAATTACATACAGCAAGATCACATTTCAAGTTTCTACATTCTGGGTTTTTTCTTAAACACTCAGGATTAGATCACATATTTGCCTAGATTAATATACTGTGGTTGATATCCAGTAGTATATATCAGTGAATCATAAAACGAAAACAGGGAACACATAAGCATGGATAAGGATGAACTCTTTGTAACATTTTACAAGAGAACATGTATTCTCCGGTATAACATCTGTACTGGTGATCTATAAACAGGCATTGTATTATAAACTCTATTATCAGGTTTGTTGCTTCTGAGGGTATAGGGGGGAGGTTGTCCCATCCCCCATCGCCCTCCCCCAAATCTATTTTCATTAAGCCTTTAGGTTTTAGACTCTTAAAAGTATCACTTTTAGTCCACTAAACCCAAAGAAGTGTTTTGCTTAAATGGAAGCCTTATGCCTGAGATGGTGTTAAGCAAGAGACTTCTTCAGAATCTATCATTTAACCATTCCTGTTCTTTTATCATCTATTTATTGATACATAGTTTTCCTTCATGGGGACCATTCTGGTTTCTTCTTGTTACATAATTTACATAACTTTCTTGTATAACATGGCATAAATTTTTGTTGCATTTAATTTATGCTGTACTGGAGTATACTGAACTGGCTCACAAGTATGATTTTAGAATGTAGTTGCCACCTTAGCATTCTTCAGTGCAAAAGATTATTTTAATGATGGCTCTTACATTTTTTGTTCAAGTCAGTCACTTTTTTCAGCTGGTTGATGGCAAATTAAACCTAGTACTAGCCAGTTATTTTCTTTATTCTTCTGTTCCTCAGAGCTTCTTTTCAAAATTCCTTTTTTTTTTTTTTTTTTTTAATCTTTGCAAAAGGATATAATGTTAAAACATTTTCAGATTAAAGGAAACATTACCAGAGGGCACATATATTGTATTAAAAAAAATACTGTATCACATCAGCTGAGACTTTTATGAAACAATAAGAATGTTCATCTTACAAAGACATTGGGGGCATACTTTAAATAGAGCATTCAAGGTTTATAGAATGAGCCTACATCAAAAAGTCAGATATTTTATATGAATAACTTCTGAAACACTAATAAATGGTGCACAAAGAAATAGTTGCTGATATCTTTGTCACTTATCTTCTTATAGGATGAATTAACATGGGAATTTTTTATTCTTTACTTGTTTTTTTTGTGCATACAATGTCCCTTGTAATGTACAGTGGGCACGCATGATCAGCCTCAGTGCTGGCTGGGGATAGGAACAGGGAAGAATAGCATCTTTGCATCTCATCAGCTCCAGATGTGACTGCCCTCAGCAATTATAACAAATTAGTCCATGACTGCAAGCAAATTTTTTTTTAACCTGACTTCTCAAGCAACAGTTAGTTGTTTGATAAATGATTGGGGACCTAAATGAAAGTTCTTAAAAGTAACTGTAAAAAATCATGAGGAACCCCATTTGGCTATTATTCTACCTCAAAGTACAATAATATAATTTTCTTATTCTACTGCGAACATATGCAATACAAAATATTAAACTTTGATTATTTTCACTACTTTTCCAATCTATAGATAATTTTATGGTTGATACAATGGTTTTTACAGTAACTTTTAACCCAAAATTTAAATACAACAATGTGCTCTATTACTTAGTCATTTTAACAGCTGATTCACATTTAATTTAATCTTTAACTGCACAACGTGCTATATTCACTACACTTTTTAATTTCTTGTGTTTTCTGCAATTTAGATTTTAATATTACAGAATGTACTCAGTAATGAGTTTTTGTTATTTTTTAAGCACAGATATGATAAGTAATGAAAATCTACCAGATGGCTTTTTACCTCTAGATGTCAATCCAGCAAAAGCTAAGACGTAATTAACTTCATACATGTATCACCACACCACTTTCAAAAGGATCTCACGTTTTCTTTGGAGTATCTTTGAGCATCCCAGCTAGCTTTCATTTGCCACTCTAAAAGGGCACTGAATTTTCAGTGATTTTCAATCAAATTTGCCACCATATAGCAGCAATGGATGAGAGTGTGAAGTTGAATGGGCTCATGAATTGTGTCATATGGGTCATGAAATAGGATCCAGCAGTTCAAATATTTTCTGTGATGTTTATCAAAATTGTACCTATGGACTCAAGATAATATATAGAACAGTACTCCATAAAACACATAGGTTTACAGACTTACTACAGGTGGTCTGTAGCTGTAACATGGTGTATGTTATATTCTCTCATTAATTTTGGTGAAAACCACATAGACAAGTCTTGTAAGTTATTAACAATGTACTAGCAAAGCACACCAACGCTGACTTCTTGAGATTACATTAACAGAAGGAAATCTGATACTCTGCAATAGTGAGCTTTTAAATTGTATTCCTACTTTATAATTTATTGTACTATTCCTCAGAATTAGTTGTTGTAATCCCCGGGTTTGGGTTAGAAGGAAACCCATCTCATGAAGACTTTTTGGATGAATGTATTTTATTATAAATATATTATTTATGTGATTTGTAACAGATTACTTTAGCAACAGACTGCTCATTTTATCCCTGACTCTGCAGCCAGCCAAATAGTACATAACGGAGTGCACACCTTATCTGGGTACTACTAAAACAAAACATTTACATTTAAATGTTCCATTAACAGGGATGTTCCTCCCCTGGAAAGAGTAGGCGGAGGCATATTACAACCTGTATCTCTGAAAAGGAATAGTAACAGTTGGAGAATCCATACTGTGTTCATATTACTGCTTTCCATCCACCTCTTCTTTATATTGAGTAACACATTTGCTGTTTTGCTAAAAGAGCACAGATTTGTCATCTGCCTTTTCCCAGAGGATGTTGCTTTTCAGAGTCCCACATCCAGTAATGTTTACTTTAAAAGACACTCTTGCAACTTCTCAGGATATTTGCTTGCTTTAGAAATCTGAAATCCGTTCTAGAAATCCATCTTCTGATATCCACATTGGGTTTGAGGTCCCATGGATACCTTTCATTGCCTATGTTATTTCATAAGAATACCTTCAGAAAAGCAACATATCTACGTTCACCTGTTTCAGCCAAGGTCACTGTCAACACCAGACAAAATTAAAGTAAAATATTACTTGTGTTCTATTTTGTCAAAGGAAAAAAATCAAGAATCTGTCTTTAGAGCTGCAAATAAAATTACAAAAGAAGCAAGTATGACTAAATTAAACTTTCTGATGTTCTTTCTGAGATGTGATCTAAACCCTTGGATGGAATGAACTGAAGGAAGATCTTAGCCAGCACCACTCTACATCCTGGACAGGACTTCTCAGAGGTGTTTGTCCACCATCACTGTTCGTTTGTAAATCTCAGCTTGTAATATGTTGCAACCTCTACTTCATAGACTTTAAAATATTTTGTTAATATACTATTAAATACACAATGATCTGTAGTAGCCTCTATTGTTTGCTGTCTTTTATAAACACCACACATATTGTATGAATTACATCAACTGTCCCCAACTTTCTAAATACTGCTAGTTTTAGGGACTACTGCATTGTATCTAGTCAACAATTACTCCTATAGATTTCAGAGTCAATGGATAGCCCAAATTAATGAGGCCGGTTAAGGTATTTGTTGACAATGGATTACTGTCAGAAAATATGAGCCAAACCAAATTTTATGTGTTGTATCTTTCACTGGACTCAGGGAAGTAAAAAAAAAAAAGAATTACTTTCTGAAAATATACATAGTACACTTCCCTTGTGTGTGGAATAATCCAGAAAAGTACTGGAAAACTTGCCAAAGTACAAGAAACTGTGAGCGTGAGTACTTGACACTTTAGTGTTCTAAAATGGTGCCTATTTTTTCATTTTCACAAAGAAAAATCTGTTGTTTACAGCTTGCATCCTTAAATGAGTAATTTCTGAATGACCTATTTGTGATAGGCAGTAAAAAAATAAGTATATAAAACAATCTGAAAACTTCTTGGGGTTATTTTTGAGTCAGCAAAACACAGGAGGCAAAAAGGTTTGAAATATACATTATAACCTTGTGTAAGAGACTGAATTCTTATCTTGAACCATTCTGCCTCAAAGATTGTTAGGTGTGAGGGCTGTGAACTGCTTA
>JAVJGG010000090.1:29136450-29149245 GCA_035590195.1 Aviceda cuculoides
CTTGTGCGTACTCCCTCACATAGCAGGACATTGAGGCAGCAGCAATGTGAGTCAGCAATTCAGCACAGTCCCTCACATGAGTCAGCAATTCAGCACAGTCCCTCACATAGCAGGACACTGAGGCAGCAGCAATGTGAGTCAGCAATCCAGCACAGTCCCTCACAGCTTCAGAAACAGTTCTTAAGCAGTTTCAGATTATGTCAACATGACAGGGGAGATGTTTGCTGATGTTAGATATTTATGTGTGTGCTGTGCTTTTTTTGTGTTTTGCATTTACTTTTTCTTTGATTAAAAAGATAACTTACAGCATCAAAATTAAGGTGTTCCAAAATTCAAAGGGTACATCTACCTAATTAGGCAGTATTGATCAATAGGATCAAATTCAAGTAATACAACAGCTGTATTGGGAGGACTTTACCTCTCTAAAATGTATATGCTAAAGGGTCTTTATTTCGGACCATCTCTATTCTGGAGATGTCAGCTGAATGTCCATTAGCAAAGCACCTTCATTTCAGTCTAAAAAACATCTTGTGGTTACCTGTCATCTGAACAGAATCCAACCCACCTTCTTAGATGCTCCACAATGTGAACGGAAAAAAAATAATTTGGTAGGAAGGATGTTCACTTTGAAAACACACTCTTAATCAGAAGAAAAAGACTAATGTAAATCCACCCTTAGGGTCTTAGCTGCCATAAAAACTGACTGCTTGTGTAACTTATCAGTAAAACCTTAGGAAAAATGAAATGAAATGTGACTAAGTCCTTTTCCTTTTCCCAGGACTCTTGCAAAATGTATTTGCTAACTATACTTAAATGCATACATGAGCATCATATCCTGTTTTAAAGAACTTACACAATTTCACTAGCAAAGATTTATCATTTTACATCACTAAAACCCTCAATGTCGTTTTAACTGTTGGTGCTGCTGAAAGTTTGTGTCTTCATTATGCAGGGTGATTAATGTAAGCATAGTCTTTATTATTTGGGTAAGTCTAAAGTTCTGCAGGTTATAATCCAAACAGTCTCATAGTACAGCTTTTGCAGAAGTTCATTCAAACTTAGTTCCAGCCTTGAGCCATCCTTATAGATCTACCATGTGTCATAGTAAAGATATCTCATGGAAGAGATGTTAATTCTTCTTAAAAATAGCTCACACTTGAATTTTACAGATAAATAAGGACTCTTTTGTGTTTTAATTAAAAAATGTTAAGCATGTACTTGCTGTGGTAAAATCTACTCTCTCCTCAAACCCATAACAAAAGCAAGGGAACACCACGCCAGCTGGCAGTCTTCCAGTTCTCCCTCAAGCATGAAAGCAGCTATGGAAACCAAAGACTGTTTTACAAGGTGTCATGACTTCTCATGAAAAGAAGCCACTTGGATTACTTAATATAACTAGCTCAAAGATTAGACAAGGACTGTAGTAACCTACCATTAACAAGTTTCTTATAGAGTCATCTTTAAATGCTAGATTTTATGCTCTATTCATAGTGATTTGTTTATATGAATATTAACTACTGTATTAAACTGAGTTTCTTATATGTATCACTGAAACCTTACGTGTTTTCAGTGTCTTCACCAGATGATCGCTTGAGTCAGCTACCCTGGTGGACCCCTGAGGACAATTCACAGTCAGTTCTGAGCAAAAAAACCATCTCTAAGCAGTAACAGTTACAAATGAGAAATTAAGGGCAAAATTAACTGCATTATCATTCTTTTTTTCTTTTTTCTTCTTTTTTTCCCCTTTGTTGTTTTCTGTTTTGTTTTTTTCTTTTTTATCAAAGGGTGTCCTAGACAGAAATAATATAACTTGATAGATATTATGGTAAAAATTACACTTTTGCTGTAGTTTATCAAGTCTGTACATGAAGGGATTTTACCAGCAATGACTTAATTGAACTGAATTAACACAAGAAATAAAACAATCAATTCTATTCACAGTACTCAAGCACTTACAGTTCTTCCGGAAGTGACAACTAAAAAAAATCACATGGCTTTGTAAAGGTATGTGGAAGGAGAGTGCCTGCTCTCTTAAGGGTATCTAGTCAGGAGCCTTTTCAATGTAAAAAATGCTAAATGAAAAGAAAGAAGAGAAAAACAAGAACATTCACGGACAAAAATCTGACCATTAGCAGTGAGCAGAACAAACTTGGTCAGTCACACTAATTGTTAAGGATATGTGGAGTTTGAAAATGTTTATTTAATGTTTAGTAAGAACATTGTCAAACTGGGATTATATGGAAAAGGAAGGAGACAAACACACAGAGACATGAAACCTGACCTGACACACACAGAGACATGAAACCTGACCTGACTTGGGTGCCCAATGTCCAACTAAGCCACTGCCTTTTAGAAGTCACGACCTGCATCTTTAGAGAAATACCATCCTGTAACAATCTGGTCCTATGTCACTGCTTACTTTCAGTATAAGATTCTTAGACTTCAGTGTTAAAGAGCCTTTGAGATAGGCTAGATGTGCTTGTCTATTGCACCTGGTGCCAGACAGGTTAGAGAAGAACAAAAATCCCATGATATTAAGAAAATAATGTTTTTGTACTGAAAGTTAGTCTTCAATAAGATATGACTTTGTGAAGTTAAAGAGAAAACTAAATACTTCCTATGATTTCCTATGAGCCATTATTTGTGCATGTACAAATTCAGTAAAAGCAACAAAGCCCTAATTAACAGAACATGATGTATTTTAGTGTTTTAAACACAAGCCATGCCATTAGTTTGATATCGTAGGAAACTTGATAGTCTCTACTCTGGATCCAGCATTCTGACCTATATACACAACTGGATGTATCTTACAAGATTGCTACTGTATCAAAAGAGTTAGATATCATCTAATTTTTAATCAAACAAGAAGTTTTTGTTCTCATTTCTAGTTTGTAACCACCTGTAGAGAGGGATAAATCACACCTGAACTCTAGCAATGTTGCATTACCTTTTTTTTAGCTTCATTTCTGCAGCCAGACTTCTGAGTGACCTCTCCCTTAGTTCTTCAACTTATAATTTCCTTAACAGAAACATTTCCTGATCCTTTATGCTAAGTTATCAAACCAACAGCTAAGCAGATTAAACACAAAATCCTACCAAGAATCAGAGGAACAATGACGGGCAGAAGAATCCTGGTAACCTAATCAGGAAAAACCTGATCAGTGAAAATTAGGGCATACCAAACTGGCTACTCCTAAAATGGTAAAATCCACCAAGATGAGTCAACAGAAGAAATTCTGGTGGTTGTATAAAACTCATTATATATGACATCAAGGGGGGCTGTGTAAGACATGATGGGATGTTTAGGAGAAGGACTGAGGGTAGGGAAAAAGAGGGATCATGATGGGTTGGGGAAGGAACAAGCATGGAGAATAGAGGGAAAAGGTGATAAAAGGGACGATCATGCATAGAAAGGCTGCTGCTCAGGACACTGAGGGAGGGACCCACTGCATCCCCAAACCCACCAGATCCAGCTACCTCTAACACTTTCTTACTTGTGTTTTAGCTGTCCAGAAGAGAACACACACACTTCAAACAACAGTTATTTTTAGCATTGTGTCACAGAGGTGAAGAGATAGTGAAAATATAACCTTGAGTAATTTAAGAATAATCTTAATATTGCTTTCTCTATTCTGCCTTGCAGAATTTTTTTTCAGTCCCGTTTCCCGACATATCTTTTTACAGCTGCCAGAGCTGTCAGCTCAGAGCTTTTCCTTTTTCAACTCAGTTGTTTTAAGGTACTATCGGCATTCCCAATGACATTTTATAACCCTTGTAGCACTGGGAATTTTGGAACTTAATTTCTGATGTCCAGAATATTGCTTGAGGGAAATGCTTTAAAATTTCTGTGGAAAAAATCAGCTTTGCCTTAAAATATGAGGTCAAAGAATAAACAATTCTGTGTCGCTGAAAAATTAAGGCAGGGTATGACTTTTATTATTAAGTTGGAGAATCCAGCTGCCAGTAGTTTTAAGTAAAGAACATATACATGCAATCTGAAGAAATATCTTAAAAATCTTTAACATATTCTGATATAAACAAGCACTGAATGTAGGACAATTTTTTTTTTTTTTTAAGTATTAGAATTTGAGCAAAGAAGAGGAAGGACTCTGGCTACAATCCTTCTTCAGTGTGAGCAAGTAAACAGTTTTAAAACATTTTTTAAAAGTTTTTAAAAAGCATTTTTTCTCTCAGGAAAAAGTTCAGAAAGACTGATTTTGATCACTGACTTAAAATGACTGGTGCACATCACAAATGAGAGAAAAAGAAAAGAAAAGAAAAGAAAAATATATATGTGTGGTTAGATATATACATATGCATTTATATATTCCCCTTTCCAATCTGTTTAATCTGGGGGTTTTTTTTGCATTTGCCCTTCATTTCGTACCAAAAGACATCTTCTCTTGGGATGGACAACCATTAAAACATTTCAATATATGGTATACTTGAAAATTTTACTTTTTTCTAAGAGTCCATATGGATTAAATTTATTTATATTCTTAGTTTTCAAGTTTGCATGTGTTGAAAATAACCTATGCATCTCTTTCTTGATGTTACTGCCTATTTCAGATTTATATTTCACTATATTTGAACAGAAAGGAAAATTAACTACAGTGAACAACCCTCAGACTATTGGGAAGACTGGGAAATGACATTTGCCATTTTAAATTTGCTGCTCCATTAAATCAAATATTTACCCTGTGGACCAGAAAAATTGTAGCAGTATAGTGATACTCAGATGCACTCAGACAGCAATCATTTTCTTAGGGTGTTGAGTTGCCATAAAGGATTCTCATGAGTGTTATATAGGTCTACTTCATTAGGGGAACTATGCATTTGAAGGACTCATTCCTTTTGCTGATTTCTTTGCCTATCCTGAACTTAGCATAAGCCAATAGCAAGAAAGTAAGTAGAACTGATAATTAAATACTTACAATCTAATGTATCCAGACAAAAAGGTGAATGAAAATGTGATGCATTCCTTTTCAGATTATTTGTGCTGCTCAGAAACAGAGCGGAAATTTTTATTGGCTTTGGCATTAAGGAAAATAAAGCAGAAGGAGTGACCACAGAGTCCAGTCGGTAATTTAAGCTTTCAAGGAAGCAGTACAAGCAGTTTCTGGATGCATGAAGACAAATTGGATCTAGTACCCTTCTCTATCCTTCTGCCTGTGCTTCTGCTCTAATAATTCTTTTAATTTTTCTAATTTCTTGATTCATGAGTAGTAAAATATGATGCAATGCCTGATGTAATCACTTAGTCCCCATACAAAGGAAAAAAAAAAATATCTGTAAACTCCAATTTCAAAAAAAAGGGATTGTGCCTCCTTTGAGCAGCTGCAGTACCATGCCTGTTGTTGACATTCAACAGAGACTCACCACACTGAAACGAGTTGTGTGCTGGCAGTGAGAGCTCAGTTACTCCTGCAGCACCAACACAGTAGTAAGAAACGTGTTACCTGAGATGATGTGAGCTTGCTGATAGAGCTGTGGAGAGCTACAGCAACTGACATTTGACGCAGTTGACTTAACTGAGCTTTTTCTGGAAGTTGAGCATGTCTGTGTCCATGGGAGACTGACAATTTTGTGATGACAAAGTCATTTAAGGGATACATACACACAAATATACCTCCATGTGCATGTATACACTGTAGAAGAACATGTATTATTTTTGATACATAAAAAATCCCAGTAATGATCATTAGTGCAGAAAAAGAAATAGCAATCCCCAGTTTTGGGGGTACACAGCAGCCTTGGAAACAGAAACAGGGAAAGAAAAAGTGTAATTTGTGAATAAATTCAACTGGAGTTTCTTTGAGAATAGTGTCTGCACTTAGAAAAGTCCTATAAACAGTATTTGGACTGTCAGCATTGCTGACAGACCTATCAGGGTAGGACACCATTTTTGTGAGATGTAAACTGCTGGCTTCAGGTTGCTTTTGCATCTATTACTGTGCTGAATATGCTTCATCTGGTTTGACTAAGTCTTCCTCTGTACACTTCATGCAATTATTTATTCCAATTTGTTTTGTTTTGGTTTTAATGTAAAATCAATACTGTGTTTGAAGCTTAATTCATAACCCACAAGAAAGGATTACCAAGTGCTGCAAGAAAAAGGGATAAAATGTAAAGGCATTTTTGTTAAAGAGCAAAAAGAACACAGAGAGCAATAATAAGTGTCACATAAATGGAGAAGCTGAGGTTGTAAGACAGGGAACCTGCCAAGTGCTATTGTTTGCAAGACATAAAAAAGCTACTGTCCCATCATAAAAAGTAATCAGGAAACCCTTATTTCAGGTTATTAAGGAATATAGTTACTTCAGGAGCACTGGAGGAAAGCAGAAAGATGATGGGGAGTCTGGTATTTTATCATCCTTTTGCTTCCTGTGTTGCAAATACTCTGATAAAGAAATTAAAATTTTATTATATAAAAGAGTTAGGTTTGATTAAGAAACAGAAAATTGTGAAGCATAATGTATAGGACTGTTAGGTTTGCAATGTAGTTATAGAAACTTTAGGAACTGTGTTATGTGTGACCATCGGAACCTTAGTATTGTTAAGTCTGAAATAAGCTAATCATAGAAACTTCACCAGGAACTTACTGGTTTTCTTATGTTTCATTTCAAGAAACTAAAGAAACCGTCATGGACACCAGTTTGCTGCTTGGAAACTCCCTTACCCTTCCCATCTCAATTTGAGTATCGAGGATTCCAATCAGTAGAGCTAAGTGAAATTGACCAATGATTGTTTTTAAATAAGAATATTGATAAAGTGATATAGTCAAAAGACCAATCATTATAAACATTAAATTTAAAAGCGAGCATAGTATGCATTTTTATGTAAAGAGCTTATGTAACACTGACTTGACAGAAAAAGTTTATAAAACCTGATGAATTTAGTGTTAAGCTGCACACACCTTTGGAGAAACAATCCCCCATGTCCCCAGCACTGCAATAAACAAAGTGCCTGCTTCTTAACGTCACATCAGTATTAAGGAGTTTTATTTCAGATTTCAGTAACGCCTGCAACACACCTTGTATACACACCAATGCAAACACCACAAATTGAAAATGTGTACAAGGAAGGAAGGGATTTTTGTCATGTATGTTAGTTTGTCACCAGTTTTCTGCAGCAAAAATCATTATGTGAATGGTCGGCAACTTAAAAACTCCTGAGATACTACTTTGGATTTTGAGAAGAAATTGGGAATTCATGTTTGGGGCATTGCATGTTTTTATTTGATAAGAGACATGCCATCTCGTTGGGTGGGGTTTTCAACATAATGATTTGACAAGAAAAATTGTTGAAAGAGAAAATGTCTGCTAACGAGTCTTCCAGACTTTCTGGTTTTGCACAGGGTGGTCCCATTTCTGCTACATGTAACTGCAGAATGTATAGAAGAATATATACATATTGGAGGGAATGCTTAATCAGGAAAATCAACTGTAATTTTGAGAAAAAATATAATTTTGAATGTTAGAATAATTCAATAATAAATCAAGTGAAGAGATTTCCATTTTTTTCAGGAAGAGTTCACTGCTGCATATATCTGTATAAAATATTTCTTATTCTAAAGGGAGATATTTCCTTCCTTTTGATAGAAGTAATATTTTTGCAAGTTTGCCATTTTTTTTTCTGTACACTGAAAGAATTGAGATTGTTTTTATGTATTTTAGTGAGATCACTCATAAAAATATTCAGTCATGTGAGGAGGTGTGGGATATTTGGAAAGCAATGGACACATAGTGAACAATCCAGACAAAATGGAACGGATTCATCTGTAAACCTCTCCAGGCAGCAGGCCTCAAGGATGTTGCAAAGGTCAACTATTGCTACAATTTTGACAAAGCAAGCACAAAAAGTAGGACAAAGGAGGGCATACGTGACTGAAAGCAGGATACAAGACAAGATACAGGCAGAGGGAACCATTCGCATGATCAAAAGACCTTATCCAATCAAACTATTGCTTTAGGCGCGTGGACTGCACATGCTAACCAATCAACAAATGGCTTATGCATGAGCAGGAACTAGAACGTATACTTAAACCAAGCTATTAGGGCAATAAAGTGGCATTCGCTTGATCATATTGGTCATGTGCAGTGTCCGTGACTTCCATGTTGACAAGGAGGCTCTACAAAATATCCAGATTTATAAATTTTCTGTTAAGCAATACAAAAGAGAAAATCTTATAAATGGCTTTTATAATTTGAAGTCCTTCTTAACCCAGTGTTGATGTTAAGTATTGAGCCAGTGCAAGACTCCATGAGTTAATTTCTTTAATGTTTATTGCTATTATTCCGGCCTAGTAATTTATTAAAGCTAGTATACTAGACATGGGTCAATGAAGGGTTATATTAATATAAACTGTACGTGTTTCCATTTATTGACTTATTCCAGAGCTAGAAGTCTGTTTTTACTTGAACACTTTTTCATTTGACAAAATCAGTTGGGAACAGGGGAAAGAAAATTTATTGTACAAATAAAATCAAATTCAGGTCACCATCTCCTTCATTGCTGGCATATGTCCAGAATGGGATGAAAAGCCATATTTCAGTTTGGCACAGATTTTTTACTGTTCTTATGAACCGAAACTCCCTGAAATTTTCATTGGTGTGACACATTTCACCTTCTGTCTTGCCCCTTGTCCTTTATCCTTGCACAGTTGACTGTCTTTAAAATCTATGCCTCTTTAATTGATTTTATAAACTTTGTCCTAGGGACACTGCTTTATAAAATCACTCTTTCACCTTGTGAAAGAGAAATTATGATATCCAGTGAAATTTTCCTGAATAGGGATTGCTAATTTTGCCATTTTTGAATTCTAGATAAATCAAAATACTTCATATTCTTCATGGACATTAATCTACTGGTTTAAAGAACAAACTTTCATATCTTCTTCACCAGTATAATAAAAGAGCTGTGTTTTTAATGTAGATGTCTTTAGTTGTATGTGCCAGCTGTTCCCAGTAGCCTTTTCTTCACCTTGGAATAAGTCTAAAACACACAGACTGAATCAGGGTGTGATCTGAGGAACTTTCTTCCCTTCACCTTCTGCTCAGCCAGATAATAAATCCAAAGTGTAAACCCAAATCTAATAAATTGTTGATCAGAATGTAAAGAAAAAAATGCTGTATACAAAAATGTATACCTTTTTCAAATGAAGTATTGTCTAAATAATTTTTTCTTTTAGTGTGTGTATATATACATGTATATATGGATGTGTATAATCATATGTATATATGTTTAAGCATTAATGTGTGTGAATATGCATGAACAGATTAGATTTCTTGAGTTCAAAAGCAGAACACCTCTAGCCAGAAGAAATATCATTCCTGATACAAAGGAAATGTCATTCATGAAAATTGAAAACCTGAGACTAAATTGTCATTGCTGTTGATAGTGTTAAAATTAAAAAAAAAAATAATACAAAACTGTGCCCATATGAATGACTTTGGGCCTGGAGTTAAACAGGCAGCCTTACTACTATTGAAAAGGAAATCAAACAGTAAGTTAGAGACACATTGGAAAGAAGAGTTTGTACATTTGAATAAATTTTTCATTTAAACTTTTTGGCAATGATAGGAAAAAAATTGTGTGCTATTCTATGCTCAGTTAGCTACTAATTATGACATTTCCAGAACTGTGAGTTATAATAGTTTTCTATGATGGTATAATTTTTTTCTTATTTCAAGATGTTTTAATGACTGTCTTGTTATATGCACTAATCCAGATGGAACCTGGCTTTTATGATTTTCTTTCCTAAGGGTTTGTGTTGAAAAAACTCCAGCAGGTACCATTAGTGTAGCTCCAAATATATGTTTGGAAGTTTTCTCCTTGGAGTTAATGTTAAGACAGTGTGAACTACTTCAGAGATGACTTCATAAAAAATAACATTTGCAAAAATCCAATGTCAGAATACTCTCCTGTACTGTACTTTCGAGGAGCTAGTTATGCTGTCAGACAATGGTCGTGGTGGTGATGATGAATAGAAGATAAAAATAGGTAAGGCTTCTCTTTTCATCACTTGGTTGCAAGTTGCTTTAAGTTTTTCTCAGCAGCACCTCATATCCGTTGTGTGTCCCACATAGTTTTGATAATCTTTTTTTGAAATGTGTGGGATGACACTTCACTTGAAAGAGAAAAATAAATCAAATTATGTGAACTGTTGAAAATAGTTTCTGTACTTTACCTTTCAGTCAGATTCTTTCCTATTTTCCATAATGGATACCCATCAGAAGTTCTCCATAATGGCTATTCAAAACCACAGCCTTCTCTGGTATAATTTTTATTACAGTGGAATCTGCACAAGAGAGAACTTTTGATTTGCCATTCTTTGTAAGGATACACAGGTAAGCATCATTGTTTTTTTCTGTAACACAATTCACTGTGTTAAGTCAGCAGAAGGGAAATCTAATACATATATATTGCACTGGCTTCTCTAAAATTCTAAAACTTTGTAAAACTATTCTATCTCTTTAATGTGTTAAATCTAAGATCTGAGTTTCAGGACTCCTTAGTGTAAAGTAGGGTACTGAGTGTAGGAAAGTCTGTGAGACTCAAGAAGAAAAGATTCATTAGAGAGAAGGGAAAGTTGTACGCAGTTCATTCCCTTTCAGAGTGGTTTTTTTCATAGCACTTATAAACATTTTATCAGGGTTAGAAGGCATATCTATGGCTATTTCCCCTACTATCCTTTTGTGCATCTGTTAACTGGATGTCTTTAAATGGTTTTTCAACTTACTGGTATTAATATTATCTGCCAATACCAATACCAGTAATGGTATTGTCTCTTTCTACCACCGCCTATGGCAAAAAATTCTAAATTTTCATTACTTCAGGAAAGGATGTGTGAACACCTGGAATGTAAGGATACGTGGTTGAGGATATCTGCTTAGGGCAAGGATATGTGAAATATAAGTGTTCTTCTATGTTCATCAGAGTGATTCTTTCCTAGATTCAGTGAGCGCTCCTAGTTGCAGGTCCAGTAGGTGACAACACTAAACCAATTTTGTAGATTTCTTCCCAATATGTCTTTTTTTGGGGTGATGAATCAAAAGTTCAGGTTTTGTTAATGTTAATCCCTCCTTCTGTTTGCTTTTAGTTTGTAGTTTGTTTTTTATCTTGTGTTTGGGCAGTAACTTTCTCTGAAATCTTTCTTTGAAAAGATATGTCATTTTCCCTTGAGCAGTCTAAGCCTAATTTTTTTCATTGGTTTTTTTTTTTCCCACAACTAATACATCCATTTTTCCTGGGTGCAAGACGACAGTGTGCTGACCTTTTGGACTAGATCAAGATCACATTGTGCTGAACATACTGGCTGCTATTACTGTAAACTGCATCTCTTTGTCTTATGAAGAAATTAGTTAATAGTTCAATATATTTTTCTTTTGGAGATTTGTGGTTTCATGGCGCAGTACCTCCCAAAAGAAAATGATAAAGCCAAATTGCAATCACATCCAGTGGGCTGAAGGACACTAAGGAGTCTCTCCTTCCTTCCTGGTGAGTGGAGGTGAACTCACAAACAGATAAACAGACAAAATGACAATGTCTTTACAGACATTTACATAAACACAGCCAGAAAAAATAGCCCGATCCTGGTTTTGCAGGTTGATGCTTAAGGACATCTCCTTTTACAGTTGTCTTTGATAATGCGGCTGTGAGTCTCTCCCCTATCTGGCCCCCTACCCTCCTACTCACCAGTTAGTCTGTCTTGAAGTTCACTATTAAATCGCACACACATACCTATACACACAAAGACAGCGTACAGAACATGTTCACAGAGAAGATTATTAGAAATGAGTTTAATAATAAACCAGGACATACTGCAATGATCAGGTCCAGGCTAGACAAGCATATTGAGCAGCATCCTACTTATATGCAACTGCACCCTTGTGTCACTCCTTCTCTCCATTTGCTTCTGAAATCACCTCATTTGGTTGCTTTCCCACCTTTAGCCACTCCTCCAAGCATCCCATTATCAATTTTGTGCAGGCACCAAATTTTCTTTCCAAATTCCACCTCAGGCATTATATAGTAAGCCTTACATCCCATTATGCAATAGTCCTCCTTACTATAGCATTCCTGAGAGATATTTTTTTTTCTGTTTAATGATGTTGGTGTGTTTAACACCAGTGACAAAGGCTTAATCACTTACCATCAATAGTCATTGGAGTAGTTGATGCATCTGAGCTAGGCTGTTGCAGTTCCTCACCTCATCACTGTTAACTTGGGTTATTGTATACGTATTTGACTACTTACCAGATACCCTTATATACCTGAATGCACTGCAATTAGAATTCAGAAAACTTGTATTTTGTCTTCATAATTGGATGTAAATAGAAAGAAAGGAAAAAAAAATAAGCCCCTTGTGTCAAAGCTGTATAGATTTTGAATGATATTTTGTCAAACTCATGCATATATTTTTATTCTGTCTTTACCACTTCTGTTGTCAAGTGAATTGCTGAGAAAGGTGGTCTGTAAGGCATCTTCAACACAGCTGTGCTTTACCTATGAACTATTTAAACCTGCCTATCACATAACGACAAATACAGGCCCTCTCTCAACAATTCCAGTTCATGTTCCACTGAGTTCTAGAATGTGAATCTCAAAACAGTCTTGCATAACTTATTTTCATGTCTTGTTGAGAGAAGGGGAGTTAAAGGAATCCTGGTAGACATAGTAGATATGGATGTAGATTGAAACTGTTTAACAATTATCTAGCTTGTAATGAAGTTAAAGGAATTTCAATAGAAGTAGACATAGCCCAAGGGGATGGGAAATGATGTTTAACGTTTA
>JAVJGG010000090.1:29151123-29161568 GCA_035590195.1 Aviceda cuculoides
GGTAGCCTCCACATCCTTACATCCTTGTCGACTTCAGCCTGTTTCCTCTCCTGAATTGTCCTTATGGACAGAGGAATGTCTTGCTTAGACAGGCCATCTCAGAGACAAAGGGCTTGAGATAAGCAGTCTACAATTCTTGAGATGAATGGCTTGAGAAGTCTCTCACACCTGACAATCTTTGTGACAAACAGCTCAAGATAACAATTCAGTCTCTTACAGATATGAATGGTCATTCTCCTTGGGTATGTCCAACCTCAGCTGAGCAGGAGACTTCTATAAACAATTCTATGCAACAAAGTGGTGGGAGACTGCTGATGATGTCAGACCAGGAAGGGGTACTGCCATGCTCACATGGATGTTCAATCTGTCCATCTGGGTTCTCCTCTGCCAACTAGGAAATCTTCCCATCCCACTCCCACCTCTGTCCTCCCAACTTCAAAAGACCTTATGGTATAGTCAGAAAAGCAGGTTTGGTTCTGCTCCAGCTGCAGTGATCATGCAGAAGACTGCCTGACAGTATCCTCGAACAGCACTGTCTCTCATGTACCACTCCCTTAACCATCTGTGTGACCCAACCATCTCCTGTGGCACTATCTGTAATTTGTTTGCTTCTCAAACTATTATCATGTCCAGCAATTTGTCACGTCACATCCAGGGCCTAGCCAACAGATTGGTCATTTGCTTACAGCTCTATCATTGGTCCAGGGTCTTTTTTGCTGTTGTGCAAGGTGGTACAACAGCACTGGATATTTTTTCCCCTGCCAAATGAAAAAAGAAAAGCCGTTAACTTGCCAAGGACAGGGAAAACTAAGTACTCCCATGGCTGCAGATAGATGCAGCCTTAATATAAATGGAGGAGGAAGGTTGGGAAGCTGCATAGTCAACAGTACCTCAGATATTGGTGAGGATGTAGTGTTTCAGGTAATGCTAATGGGGTAGGAAGGTCAAGATGGAGGCTAAAGGACTGTGGGACCTTCTGAGAAATCTCCTCCTGAATAACCCTCCTGGAGTTTGAAACATTTAAGGCTCAAGGATCTGTTGTATCATTGTTTTGCTTTTTCTTGAGAGGTAGCTGAACATAAACACTAAATGAAATTTAGTCCAATGAACATCTTCACTTCAAATAGTGTTTTCCCAAGTAAACTAGTTTTATCTTAGTGGGTTTTTTGGGGCAGGGGTGAGGGTTGAGGGGTTTTTTTTGCTTTTTTTCCCTAAGTAGGTCTGAAAAACACATTAAAGATAGATCCTTCTTTTCTTTCCCTAAATGACGATCAGCTTGCATACAAGTAGAGATAAAAGGCCAAAATTTGTTTTTCTTTTATTAAATAAGACTTCTTCCAGTATGCAAGAAGAGTAGGATGAACAAAATGCATCTAAAAACTGTATGAACGATACTAGGAAGTTTTAAAGAAGTTTGTTACCAATGAAAAAATATTTGTGAAATTTCACCTTGATGTCATTTGTTCTTTTTTTACAAATGAATACATGTACCACCCCAACTTGATAACTTTTTTTCAATCTGCAAATGAATGAGCTAATGTATATTTATCCTTAAAATAAAGATTATGCTTGAATATTGTACTGAATCTAAGCCTTGTGATTTTAGTTTAGTGTTACAATCTTTTAGTAGAAATAGTAAGTAAGTGGGACATTTTTTCCTCATAGTAAACAAGTTTGATTTTCTGGATAGGTACTTAGATTTCTAAAAACATACCAAATCACTCCCTTTCAAAATTTTCTTCACAGATTCTATTTGTGTTAAAAAGACTGAATGTAAATTTTAAAAAGATAACAGATCCAGGCTCAGGCAGAGTTAATTTTCTTTGCTGGGGAATTATAAAGATCTACAGTATTCAGTGATTTGGTTTTCAAAGCAGTCTCAGTTATCACCATTAAGTTCTCACAGCACAATGATTCCTCACAGAGAACTTGGTTCTGCCCATGGCTCCTCAGTGCTGTTTCTCTTTTTCACTGCAGCCTTTGAAACTCTCTACCCTACATATCTCCTTAACTATCTTGCAGGCTGATGTCATTGTTACTTAATTCTCTCTTAAGGTATTGGCTTGTGAATCAAAGACTTGGCAAGTTGATTTTAGAATCATGCTTAACTATTACCTATAATAATTCCTTTTCACAGTCACAGTAAATAGATTTCTCCTCCTTGGTAGACTCTTTGAAATTGTGGGAGAGAACAGAAAAATAATCAAAATTAAAAGTGAGGGTTCAGGACAGATGCAATAGCAGTTTACAAATAGCATATGTTAAAGTGTTGGTTTTGAGAGTAGTTTTTTGAAACTCCACCTGTCATCTGCCCTCTAATTCTGTTTCATGTATACACTAAAATGTGTATAGGCCAACTGTAGAAAGGGACAGCTGTTGGTTTTCTTCAAGTCTATTAAAATGTATTTGAAAAGAATGTGGAATTAACAGAATAGCTTCATTAATGTACAGATCATATATGCAACTTCCCTAAAGAATCATTAAATGCCTTTTGAAGGGACTTGAGTAGTAGGAGGCAAGCACAGTTCAGATAGATGTCTTTAACTTTCCTACACAGATCTGTTCTGGTTCTAACCATCTCAGTCACTCAGCCTTTGCAATGATTTCTTGAAGTATGATGTCATTTAACTGAACCTCTTCCTTTTGCAGAACTGCTACCTTTTGCCTGGACTGTGAAGCAAGTTGTTTATGAGGTTGAGGTTTGTGATGAGGCAGAGACTTTTTGAAACAAGAACCGGAAGCATCTTTGAACCCCAAAGGCTCTTCTTGCACTTATATGACTCAGGTGTGACCCCTTTTCCTAAAAAATGCCTTCTATGACATAATCTATGGGATTTCTAGCTGTTAGCACTCCAGCAGTAATAAAACAACTGGAAGATGATTGATGACTTCACAGAGTCGATGTCTTTCTTTTGCTTCCAGTGTTAATTGGCAAGCCAGAACTAAAGAGTTTTGCTTACTTTTCCAGACAGATCACTGTCATAGGATCCTGGTAAAGAAATTCTAGCAAAGATTTTCTCCTAGTTTTTTGACAGTAAGATGTCTTTCACTGAAACAGAAAGGGTTTCAACACCTAAAATGAAAGAGTTTTATTATAGATATCTCAGAACCATGAAAAAGAAACATCTTATATTATTCTATGTCCATATTTGAAAACCTTGAAGTAATTTACAAGAAAGATCAGAAGTATCTAGTGGTTTGTTTGTTTGTTTGTTTAAAAAATTAAATCCCTCTTCCAGGGTATGAATGAAATAGTTTTCTATAAAGTGGTGGCAATATGAGGAAATAATGTAGGTTTGTTTGGGTTTGGTTTTAATTATTTAAACCTTATAATTTTGATTAATTAATAACCTTAATTCTATTCTAATAATAGTAACCTGATTTTATTGTAATGGAAAACTGTAGGGGCTGCATTTAGCCTGAAAATAGTAATCCATCCATGTTAGAAATCCAATTGAAAATATCAAGCTTTAGCCATCCCCACACTTCTCTGTACAGAATTTACTCCTAAGTGTTTCACTACAGAATCCTGCCCTGTGTTGGTAATTCCCATACGTTCATTCTTCAGAAACATTGAAGGAAGATAGGAGTCTAGATCCCACTGAAAAACAGTAATATGTAAGGTGCCTAACTCTAGTGTAGTGTAAACATATAATTACGAGACAAGCAAAGGATCCTACTTAAATAAGTTTTTGACTTTTCTGTGATACAGAGTTTGACCTATGACTTGATTCATTGTCCATAGGATGTGTAAATAGGACTTTTGCTTCCATGATTAGAAAGAAATAAACATGTTCCAATGCTTGGATAACTTGTTTGGTTTTTGGTCGTGTCCCGTCCCAACCCCCCCCCCCTTTGCATAGACCTGACTAGAACAGATGCTGAAAAAATTTATACACTTGCACTTTGGGTATTGACATTATACAAGGCTAGGTCAACTAAAATAGTATGGTTTCTGGATTAAGGTTTAATCCTTTCCTTGCTCCGGATAGTGTGAGAGTAGAAGAGCACATGGGGATATTGCTCAATGTAGGAAGACTACGGACTTTACCTTATAATTGTAATATTTTTGGGCATAGCCTTGCATTTGCAATACAAACATTTTAAAATTGGAAGCACTTCTTGCACTGGATTACAACACTGTTAAGAACAACCAGGCTAACATTTTGCTCTTGACTTTCTCATAGATTAACAGAGTTTCGGTGTCCTTTAATTTTTAAATTTCCAAACTCTTTGGAAGATCTTAGTTTCATAAGCCTTTGAATTGAACACAGACATCATTAGGAATAGCTGCATTTCATAGCTTTAAGAATTGTTCTTAGGAGTCTAGGAGTAAGGGGCCAAATTAATTTCATTTTGTATCTGCACAGGGATGAGTCCCAGTAGACCAATTACTGAAAACCCATGATCAGAGAGATCAAGGAGGTTAGACCCTGCTATAAACCTTTTATACGTGTAACCCAAGTGCATATGAAAAATGAGACTGGTGTGGGAATGTACACTGCTCATAAATCAATAGATAGTAATTTTTCTGCATCTACAACACATACTGCAGTGCAATACAATATAATCTATGTATTCTGTGAATCAGAATAGTTAGGGTTATGAATCGCATTGGCTTATACAATCCTATGTCCTGCAGGTGGCTTAGAGAGCTGCAGATGATATCATCAATAAATTCTGAAATAAATGCAAGATCCACACTAATTCAAATGGGCCAGGATTTAATTCTAAATATATACTTAATGTTTGCTTTCTTAGGAAACCTCAAGGAACTGCATCCACTGAATTTTCTCAATAACACATCGTGTTTCATTTAAGCGCATATGAAAACTAACTAGGTGAAAGTAACATAAAAGAATAGGATTTTATAAAATGTCATCATAGGCTTCCATTTTTGTATTGAAACATGTAAAGTTTATACTTTAGTATAATTTAGGGGATGAAGACAGTATCAAATATTCTATTTCATGTCTGCATTGAAACAGAAGGTCATAAGACTATCTGAACTTAAACTATTTTAAACTTTTACAGATACACTAGAATATTCCTATTTCATTAAAAAAATCATGCAAACATTATGTCTGAAATGTGAAGAGTGGCTTTCCTGTCCAGTTACACTAGATTCCTGTGTACAAGAAAACTGATTGCAGGCATTTAGTGTTACTCACCACAAATAGCCTCCCAGTATGCATAAATCTCTTGTCAGAATCTTCCTAAATCTGCACTGTCTTTAAATATGTAACAACTCCCAAACTTCTCTTCTAAATTGCTTTTAATTTCATGCAAGGTTTTATCAACATCCTGCAGCAAAGTGTTCCACAACTTCTTTACATTGTTAATGGCAAACCACTTTCTTTTATTTGTTTTTTAATTTTTGTATACTCATTTCAATTAATATTTTTTGTGTCAAAAATTACTGTGAACAGCTATTCCCTATTCATAACCTTTAGCCCCTCTTACCCTTGTCTTCTGAGAAGCACAAGTTTAGTCAGTTAATCCTTGTATAGGAGACATTTCATAACTGTGATTTTCCTTGCTAATTTTCCTGTATCTTCTCTGTTTATTAATACAAAGCTAATAAAAACCTTATTCAAAGTGATTTAGAATTTTCAGATTATTATAAAACATTCTGTACATTTGTACAAAACCCCCCACCATCTGTGGGATTTTTTTAATTTTATACTTGTACCATTTTAAGAGCTTGTATTTCAAGTGTGACCTAAACAAAATGCTTAGCCCTTGTCTTTACTACACTTTAAGTGTTCTTATTATTACTTTTTCATAATTCACACTGAATGACTAATGAACATATTGAATATTGCAAAAATTCAGTCAGCCTAATTAAATTTTAACATGGAAATCATAAAAAGAGCAATTTGAGGGAAAAACAACACCTCATCTATACTGAAAACTTTGCTTATACCATTTGGCAATTCTGAAGTCTTCAGCAGTTTTTCTTATTCAACCTTCTGTCCCCGTTAACTCGTCTTTTTAAAAAAAACATGAAAGACAGTCAATGTAGCTGATCTCACAATTATTACAGTAATGGAAGCACACTGTTCACAGCCATTTATTTTGATTTTATCATTTTCATAAAGTACATAAAAAATGGAGTCTGCAGGTTTGGCATGTCATAATTACTTTAAGCTTGCAATGATTTTACACCTGGAAAGCCACTATTCTGTATTTGCTGCAAACTTTATTCTAATTTATTCTTTCTTCCAAACATTTGTTTTTTATTCAGCAGTCTTAATATTAACATAAAAACGCACCACCCACAGTCTTAAATGGGAACTGTGAGAATACCGTGTGTTACCTACAAGACACAGTTCTTTGCATCTTCTTGTGAAATTTAATATTATGACAATACTTTTGCTTTCTGTGGGTAATTCTTGAAATAATACAAAGACTACAAAACCATATAATGATTTGCAATGTTAAGTATGTATAAATATATGTGTATATAACATTCAATTTAAAACACATATGTAATATGTATACACACAGTTATATATTCAATTGAACAAGGTAAATGCGTTACTCCATTTATATACATACACATTTTGTTCTGCAACCCACTATTGGACCATTCCTTCTGTTCATTTAAAAGTTTGGTTTCTGTGGACTTATGGCTACATCACGTTCAAAACCCATGTAACAGACTCTGGATATGAAAGGTAGTGATAAGTGGGTTAGGAAAGAATGGCACTGAAACCCAGTGATTCAAAGGGGTAGAGCACTGGGATTAGCTGGGGAATAAATGTTGCACGGTGACACTTGTGAAGGATCCTCAAAAGAAGCTCAAATTAAGAAAGCCAAGTAGGTAGGCTGTGAATGTGAGATCTTTAGAGCTATGACAAAAAAGGCTGTACAAAAAGTGGGACAGTGGAAACTAGATTAATTTAGATGAAAACAATTAATGTCTGAGTTAGAATAAGGAAGTCAGGACAAGAAGGATGAGGGGTAAAGAAAAGCTTGGAGATGGAGTGAACTGGCAGTGGTATATCTACTCACCACAACACAAATTGTCTAGAAAGTAAGTGGAACTTCACTATCAAAGTCATGTCATTTGTCTTCAATTATAACAGACAGGAATATTTATTGCTTAAACCTCTGTCTCCTAGAATCAACTTGCTTTTATTTCATGTAAATGAAAAATCACACGACTGAAAGAATATGAGAGAAGGGATCCTTTGAAATAAGAGAAGATTTTGAGAAGATGGGATCCTTCAAAATACTTTGGAAGGTCCTGCTCTTTACATTAACTTGGCATGCAAAAAAGATGTAGTTATGGTACTGCCAAAGACTGTTAACTGAGCAGTGGAGCAGTTATATCTTGAAGCATCCCTAGTATATCTCAACACAGTTCTGCAGGGAATGTTTTTAATCAGCTGAGGGTAATGTAGTCATATCTCCTTGATTTTTTTGGACAGTTCTGAAGCTGCCATGAACTATTTCATACAATTTTGTCATGCCTCCTACCCTGTGAAGACAGATACAGAAAGTGACTTTTGCTTCTGTATTCTACACTCCAGACAGGCTTGCAAACCATGAGAAAAAATGGACTTTCAGTTGATACAGTGTAGGTCAACCATGTAGTAGCCAAAAGGTGAGAGCATCTCTAGCCATATGTCCATTACAAAAACAAAGCTAGGTATTTTCGATCTGATTTCATCTTTCCTCTACTGCTCAAGAAAATCTTGCATGGAATCACCAAATAAAACACATACTTAGAAAAACTAAACTGCATTTAGTTTTTAGACTTCCAGAAGTTGAGAAAGTGACAATTCATCTGCAGTTCAGATTGTTTTCTCAATTCAGGAGCCACTTTGATATTTCTTGGAAAAATTATTGCCCATAAGTGCATATTGTTGTCTTAACACTTTTCCCTTTGAAGTGGACAGACGCCAATACTAAGGACTTCTGCTGATTTCCCGGAATAAATGACTTTTGTAAGTATCCAATGCTAAAAATACCTCTCTTCAATAAGTAAGGGGAACTTTTGCAGTGAATTCAGCCTTTTGGTCATTGTTGTACATTCAGAATTAGGGAGCATGCGTACATTAGGAAGAAACTTATAATCTTGCAGGTTGATTTTTTTGTTTTGCAAAAAATATTGGCTTTCTTTAAAACAGCAGCTTTGGAAAACTAAGACCTGTTCTATCCTTAGACCCAATAACAAAAAACTCATAGTCATGACAGCACCAGCACCTGGTGGAAAAAGGAAAAAAGTTCTGCTTCCAAGACTAAAATAAAATGAAAAATTGATCGTTCAGGTTTTAACTTTGGTTTTAAATGTCTGACTGGGTAGGTGGAAAATAGCTGTTCACAGGAAACTGAGGCCATCTGCTCAATGAAAAAAAGCTATCAAACATATCTGAAATATTGAAATATTTTAGGCCACCATCATCCTGCAGGAGATTCAAAACAATATCTTATTCAATATTTACTAATCTTTTAAAATATAGTTTTGCTAAATTTAGGAGGCAGCTTCTGGCCATGGGTGCACATACAGAAATCTATTAATTAAAAATGTTCACACAGAGAAAGCACTTCAAACTTGGACAATAATAGCTGTAAAAAAGTTGAAAGTAAACATCTGCAGTTACTGAATTTCAGGTTATTTGTAATTATTCCCTTTGGAATTTATTAGTCTTGTGTAGGCAAAATAAACACTCCAGTTTAGAGGAGGTAATAGAAGGCCTTCCCCTGATACCCATAAAGGCTCCACAGTTCCTGTCTAAGCACTTTAGGAAAGGTTGGGCTCTAAATTCCCCAAAGCCAAATCACAGCACAATGCAGTGTTGTTGTTCCAATTTCCAGTCTTTTAAGCATCCTTTCCAGCTTTCACAATATAAATCAATCTGCAGCTAGAGTCTTTCAAATTCTGGAACTCTCTTCAGTCCCAGATGCTGAATAATTTCAGATCTCTGAATACAAATTAAGAGATATACAACTGAAAATTTTAGATTCTGGTTAATCTGTCCATTCTAGTTTCTCTGGTAGTTAATCTGAAAGATTTTTATTGTATTAGTTGATCCTTCATAAACTGCTAAAATACATTCTGATGTCACTATTTTAAAAAAGGTAAATACTTTTAAAAAGAAGGTGCAACAAAATTTTTCTAATTCTATTGTGCAGTAAAATATAGCTTAATTTCAAGATATTTGCTTTCTTTTTTTAAGTAAGTTTCACAATTTTGTATATCACTTTAGTCTTGTTGTAAGACCTAAGATAGAAAAAAGCAGTAAAGAAGTCAGCTACAAGTCAGGCAGAGTTTAGACACACCCAACATGTAACTGAAGCCCTCCCAGTGAGCTCTTGTGACTTGTACCAATTATTTCACTTGTTCAAGACCTTGAAAAAGTTATTCTGTGCATACATATGAGAAAAGGCAGAACTTAATCTGTCAGAAAGCTTTTATCTTCATTTCCCGTCTAATAATATGTTTGATTATTGTAATGTCATCCATGATGTGTATTTGCCTTTAAATCAACTGGTAGGAAAATGTAATATTTTAAAATGCATTATAAAATATAAACTAACAAATATAACTTACCATGAGTCATATGTGTGTCATTAAATCATTGGATAATCTAGGTTGGAAAAAAGCTCTGAATGTCATATATCCTAGCCTCCTTTTCAAAGCACGTCAAACTAGATCAGGTTGCTCTGAGACCTGACTAGTCAATTTTTGAAAATCTTTGGGAATGGAGATTCCACAACATTTCTAGGTAACCTGTTCCAATATTTGACCATCTTCAAAATTAAAAAAAAAAAAGGGGGGGGGGAAATCCTTATACTTACTTAATTATATTATTTAAATAATGAAGTTACATATTATTGTGTTCCTACTAGTCTCTTTTGCCTCTCATCCTGTCACTGTGCACCAATGAGAAGTGTCTGGCTTCATCTTCTCCCTACTTTCCTCTAATACTTATTTCTAAAGAACACTTAATTGAACCTGTTTAATAATTAATTGCCTTGTCAGTAACATATGGATACAGGCCAGATTAATCATTTAAGAACTGTTATAAATAAATTAATTAACAAATAAACAAACACAATATCTTTCAAAATTTAAGACACTGGACAATCTGTACCAAAAGCCAAGACAATTAATAAGTAATAAGAGCAGTACCAACAACTTTTTTGAATTATGATAGGTTTTTGAATTTGTGTAGGCAAAGCGTACATTCTTCTGCCCTGTCCTGGATTGAAAAAATACAGCTATTCAGAATGAGTCTTAGATATTAGTGAGGCTGTAAGTGTGCCAAACTCAGCAACACAAATCAAAGCTTTGGCTGATGTGGATCTTTTAATTACATTTATCTTTGTCTGCAAGGCTTACAAGAGGATCACTATATAAATGTCCTGGTTTCAGCTGGGATAGAGTTAATTGTCTTCCTAGTAGCTGGTACGGTGCTGTGTTTTGAGTTCAG
>JAVJGG010000090.1:29161668-29185475 GCA_035590195.1 Aviceda cuculoides
CTTTCATTATTACTGTTGTCATTTTATTAGTGTTATCATTATTGTTATTAGTTTCTTCTTTTCTGTTCTATTAAACCATTTTTATCTCAACCCACAAGTTTTACTTCTTTTCCTGATTTTCTTCCCCATCCCACTGGGGGGCAGGTGGAGTGAGTGAGCAGCTGCGTGGTGCTTAGTTGCTGGCTGGGGTTAAACCATGACAATAAATCACAAGCTGTTTATCCAAATGGAATTTGGTTTTGATTAGAAACAGTAAGTATCTAGTCTACACTGCCAGTTTTTCTACTGTATCTTCCTTCTCTTCCTTTACATGCAGGCAGAAAGGTTTCCTACATTCAGCATGAGAGATTTCTCTGTACTACAGAAAGTCCCTGATTACTGAATTTGTCAAAATTCTAAGCCCATAAGAAGAAATCAAGGAGCCATTTTCATTCCTTAGTCTTCAGGAGCTGAATGTTGACTTGTACCATGGAATATCATTTCAATTAATCAAAAGAGAGTGATCAAGTAACATATGGAGAACACTGAATACATTTGAAACAAGAACTAAATACTGTGTTGCTCTGATGCAACTGGCAGCCAATGAATTGAACTTGGAAGCAATTTTCACCTTTCTGGTAGGTAGAAAGATGGTTCCCAAAGTTTAGCTTGTGTATGTATCTAGGTCTACCAATAACTGTCTGAAAACTATTGGACCCTGTGTGTTACAGGTAATCTTGTTCCTTTCATTCACTTCAGGGGACAGCATGAGCCTACAGTACTTGAGGTAGCAACTTGGATACAAAGTCATCAGTTCACAAAATGGGTTACAAAGGTGTTTTGGATTTGATCTCATAATTTAAATTATATGCACGCTAAAGTGAATTTTGTCCCCAAAAGATTCCAGACACAGCAGTGTCGTCACTATTGTTTTCGGTAAGTTAATATAAAAATAGATATATCAGCTATCAAGAGATGATTAATTAAATGTAATGTAGAATTCCCAAGTAAAGGAAGAAAATTAATGAGCTGCTGTAGAATTACATACCTTACATTTTCTTTGAACTTGTAATATATTCCATAATTAGAAACTGAAGTTTGGGTTACTTCCTTCTCATGATTGGTAGTAGTTCTTCAGATAAAACAAATGAGTTTACCTAAAGATACATTTTAAGTGAATTGAATGCAACAACATTAATGTAAAGTTTAATCTCAAGAGGAAGAAACAAAATGTCATTGTATATAGTATCCTGATTTGTAGCCCATTAACTAGGACAGAAATCTTTCACATGTCCACCCCAAAATTTGTTTTGCAGAGAAGGCAGAAAGAAACTAGTATATTTTGTGTTAAAGACAATGATGATTTGAACCTACACATTTGTTATGCTTTGTACCACCCTCCTTTACTTTACCAAGTATTTAAATGAATGCTAGAAAACACTTCTGTTTGATTATTGTGTCCTGATGGAAAAATGTTGAGGACCATTCTGATTATTAATGATAATGAGAAATAAAGAAATCAGATGAAAGTGCTCATAAACCCTTGTGAGAGAAATCCCAGACTAAATGTTTATGTTGTTGTCATGATTATCAGAGCTAATACATCCTCACATTTCTAATAACAACATTAGGCCAGATTCTTAGTGGGTATAAATCATTCTAGTTCATTTACTATAAAAGGGTTTTGTTTGTTTGGCTGGTTGGTTTCGCTTTGTCCTAGTACTTTTGGTTAAAGAATCTTCTATACAATGAATTAAGGTGTCTTTCCTCCTACATGTCCCCCCAACGGGATATTTGACTAGTGTATTTGAATGTATATTTTGCTCCAAACCCAAATAATTTTATAATATCACATCTTTCAAATATTTTCAAATAACAACTAGTTTTAAAGGTTTTTTTCTATATTATTTTGGTCATCTTTGGCATAGCCAAGCAACAGTGTGAAAAGCCTTATTTTTTAAAAAGGCAAACAAAACACAAAGACTGACCTGAGAATGCTAGCTATATTTTACCTGTTGACTTTGCTGTTAAATCAAAGGCCAATAACAGTAAATCCCAAGAGTTTAGTATGTGGGAGACAGTAATATTTCTTTTGTTAAAGCAGCAGTTCTGTCTTGTTGAGAACAGAGACAAAGGTGTCTTGTAACTTGGCCAGTCAAGCATTGAAGAAAAATGACTCAATACATTTTAAAAATCTGTGTGTTTTCTCTCCAATTATTTTTTAATGTGCCTTTTGACAAATTGTCAAGAAGAAAAGTTAGCAGACTTTGCTTTTATGGTTAGCGCTGGCAAGTGACAAGGAGCAGACCTCTGAATGGGAGGCATGCAGCATGGAAAGGGGCTTACTATGCAGAGTTGATGCCAGTCTGCATATCAGGGCAGAAAGCAAATGTAAGCAGTGGTGACAGTCCTGTTCAAGATGTCTTTCTGGGATTCACAGAAATCTTGAATCCTGGTGGGAAAGAGCTTCAGAACTGACCAGAAAAGAAATTATTAGTTCAGTTTTTATAAAGAAAAGATACAATCTTCCATAGGGAATTCTAGATTTATGATGAGAGATTCAGTCCAAAGGTCTGTGTATGCATTCTTAAGTGTACATTTTGATAATTCGAATTAAAAAAGTATCTAAGACAAATAATTTTAAAATACATGGAATGTGCACTGATTTCATGTATTAAATGAAGATATGTTTTGCCTAATTTAATGTGTTGTGTCCTACATATTTACTGGAAAATCAGAACAGAAAGAAAATGGCATAAGAAACATTAGCATCTGACATCAGCACATCCAGCTTTGTACCTTTCTACATTTATATAATACTTTCAAGCCTCTATAATACCTGAATTATCAGACCTTAAAGATTTTTATTACATTTTGCAAAATCAAAATTTAGGACGTGGACATGAATTTCTATGTAGGGTGGTTTCAGAGTGAAGGTGATCATGCTTCTCTGTCGTAAAGCAGATGATCTTTCAAAAAAGGTTCAACCTCCAATTTATGAAACAGAATAAAAGAAATCACTGTAAAAGTGCCACTGAACTAGTTGGAAATTCCCTCAAAGTGTCTGCTGAAGAAGAAGCTGTACAAGAGTGGTATCCTGAATGAGTAAGAGGGAATATCTGCACTAAAGCAAAAAGTGGGTGAACCACATACTTACCTGTGAGAGATATTAAGGCAAATTCAGCTACGTGAATTTTACATTGTGTGCTACATTTTTACTGAATTTCCCCCTTGTTGATAACAACCTATTTTGTTTTTCCCGTTTTGGACTCAACACCACAGAGAACCTTTGCAATGACTCTAGCAGGTTAAGCAAGCTGTCCATTTAACCTCAGAAGATAGTTCAGTGACTGTTAAAATGTTTTCATTTAATACCTGTGCATCTATTTAGGCTTATAAAGTGCTTTTACGCACTTCCAACACTATATAAACATGAGATACTTTTTATTATTGAAAATAAAGGTTTCAAGTATCTATCATAAGTTCCCATATAAGGTTAAGAGGTTTTAGTTAGAAAAAAATTGTCAATAGGGCTAGATGAAAAAACCTAGATGATATAATGTACTTGTTATGGAAAGTGGCTATCAGGGAGAAATAAAGAGGGAGCAACAGCATTTGTGTGTGCGTATTGCTAGACCTATTAAAAAAAAAAAAGTCCATCCCATTAGAGATCTTCACTGTTCTCCTTCAAGAATGGAAGACTAATGTAATGCCTATGACTTCTAGTTGACCATTTGCAATATCAGTAGAGCACAATTCACTTGGAAGTTCAGTTTGACTTGTGTGAAAATGTTAAAGTGCTGTCCCTAATGCCTGGACACGCTTCCCTACCATATGAGATAACAGCAGTTAAAAAGAACTGTGCACATAGAAGCCTCAGGGGTTACTCACAAAAGGGCAAAGAAATTTATCAAAATTGAGAGAAAGTCCTCTGTACTTTCAAGAAAAGTGAAATCTTGCATGACAAATTGAGTCTGCTTTGAGCAATGTAATTGAACAGGGCTGCTCAAAGCGGAACCAAGCCTGCTCAAAGGGCACATCATACAGTGGGAAAGACTGACCTATGCATATTATGTTCAAGGTAAACGTGCAGGCCTGTGCTTTAGAGCTGAGTGAGTCTGCAATTTTACTGGTTTAATGGGGATATGATTAGAGTTAGAAATTGTGATCTTCAGGGGAAAAAACAACAACAACAACAACAAAACAAAAAACAGGCTTGTATGGGCAGTTTCAACTGTTTTAAGGAAAAAATTTGAGGGTTGCATCATCCTTAAAAATGATGTAGTCATCTGCATTTTTCTTTTATAAAATAACGTGTCTTTGCATTTATTTGTAGATAGTTTCATCAGGCTTTTAGTGATTTTTTTTTTTTTTTTTGTAAAATAGCACATACTAACAAACCTATAAACAGAAGTTGTACCATTCCTTTCAATACATTTTGCAAGGTTTTCCTCCTGGAATACCAATGACAATATCTGTCATTTCTCTAGATGCAGTTACATAAAGCACGGCAAATACGAGAAAGATTTGGTTTTCTGCAGGAGCAAAAAAATGCTGGTGAGCTGGTTTCTTAGTCAGTTAGGCCTGTTGAACACAGCACAGTTTTGAATTCTTACCAAACAACTGTATTTTGCTATCCTTCCATTTATTTTGGCATGTTAGAGTTCCTCTAGGCAATGCCAAATAGCTGTTTCAGTGTTCTGTTCCATGTTCCCCAGACTGAAAGTAATGACCCCAAATTTGTTTGGTTTTCCTCTGCTGTCTACCTGCCCCTTCTCCAGTCACTACAGGTAATTGGTAGATTTCTGGTGTCTCCACAGTTGAGTGTGTTGACCTTTGATAAAAGGAGCACTAACTCTTGCACCTTTTATAATAATTCTCATATTTTCACTCAGTGCAAATTGAGCATGTGTAATTTTCTAAAAAAAAAAAGAAATCAAAGGAAATACTGTCATAAGACATAATAGTTTTTCATGAGTCAACAATAGGTTTGGAAATATTTTAATCCACAGCACAGGTTCAGGACTGTTTACAGATTTTCATGAGTTTTGTAACACAGAATTTTTGAGTGAGTGAGATGCATGATTTCCTAATTTTTATGCTATTTGCAGACAACAGAAGAATGATGGAAGAAGGTAATCACAATTGTACTTACTGAGTTTTTAGCTTCAGGAGGAACATTACAGTGTTTTTTTATGTCATGTCTTATCTAGTTTGCAATATATCAATAAAGTAGACAAATATAAAAAATGTGCTAACTTATTCAAAGAAAGAGGTGTTAAAGCAATCAAATAAAAATGGGCATCTTTGTTTAGAGTTATCAAAATATGCAGGGAAACAAGTTTTATTTAAGTATATCACAGTACAAATGGGAACAGATACTGTCTCTTTCAGAACAGTCAGTCAACTGCATAGTAACCACCAAGCAACAGCATGTATTGAAAGAACGGTAAAAAAAAAAGTCAGTTCAGTGACCTCAATGCTACAAAATTTGGGGAGCCTGTGTCTCAGAGCTATCATAACTCAAGAGGAAACAGTCAGCCAGTGCAACTTGGTCTCTCAGAAGTCTAATACTTTGTACCTAGCTAGAATGAAGCAAAGTATTAGATGTCGTGGTTGTGTGCATTCAGATGTCTTGGGAAGTTTACTCTTATATTGTTAAGGTTTAATGAATACCTAGGCCATCTATTTAAGTTCAGTATCTAGTTGGGACATACATATGAGCCTGGAAGATCTGATGGGGTTTGGAGATTTGAGGAGCATGGATTTACATTTTGCTGTCTGTATTTCCCATTGTGTCAGCAGTGGTACAAATTATAATGAAAAACAGAGGTCTGAAAAGCACAGAAAAACTAAAGAAGTGCAGAAATTCTGAGGGATTTGTGGTTTTTTTTTCCTCAAAAGCCACTTAATAAAAGTATCTGTCTAGGTAGGGAACATTTGATAAGACTATTTATTGACTTAGTAGAAAAAAAATCAGGAATAGGAGGTTGTTAGGTTGCTAGAGTGAAAATAAAATGATCACACTGACACTTGAAATAATTACACCATCCTAAATGAGAATTTGTTCATGGAAATGGACTAGATTGTTGTAACATTTTGCCTTGACAAGTTAAAACAATAATTTTATAACAGCAGAACAAAAAAGTTGCATTTTCGCAAAAGGCTCATAAAGTCTTTCAGCTTCAAATTAAGGAACAGGAGGGCCAGAGTACACAGAAACCACCTCTTTAGTGCCAAGTCTGTCCTTGAGGGGGAACTGAAATATAAGTTGAATTTGCCACAATAGTGAAATACCAGCTCTGTAATCCCTAAGCAATCCACTGGTCATCAGTATTTTCAGCTGATAAATAGAACTGATGTATGATTTGTGTTTAGAAGTTTAAACAGTGGTATAAAACCTTAGAAAGTTATAATTCTTATTCTGTATGTATTTAAAAGCTCTGTCTGATACTCTTTGGGTAATGGTAATGGATAGATACAGATCAGCAGAATTTCTTGGAAGATCAGTAGGCTGTAGAGTGGACCTCTGTTCCCTGCCAGCACTGGCTGGTACTACAAACTGGTGGGAAAGCCCACCTGTATCTCTATGGACTTGCTCAAGCCTTACAGAAGCCTTAGCCTAATGAATCTGAAGTTTAAACATGAACCAGTTGTCTGTTGTTCCCAAATAAATTAATGGAACTATGTGTTTGGACATTTAATTCAGAAGGCTTGATTTTGGAAGCAATTCAGTTTTTTTTTTTACCTCTGATCAGAGGTGCAGGAGTGAGGAGAAATACATCTCACACTCTTTCTTCCAGGAAGGAGGATCTGGGCCTAGTAAAGAGAATGTGTGTGTTGTTTACATCCCAAAGAAAATGAGGTTTATAAAAGCGCCCTCTAGCTCCTCCCACTCTTGCCTTCATATATCAGACTACTTTAAACTGGCTTCAGGAGAAAGGAAAATTCAAAAAAAAAAAAAAAAAGGAAAAGAAAGAAAGACGGGGGGGAGAAACATTTTAACAATATTAAGTTCCTACAAGTTATGTAAAATAAGTGTTTGGGAAGAGTGTAGGCAAGAATTTTTACCAATGCCCTGGCTAATTGAAAGGAGGAAGCACAGTCTTGGTTACAAACACATACAAGCTCTTAGAAATTCCCAAGTTATTGAGTAAGATGCAGTTGGAGTTTGCAACCAGTCATGGGAGAATATTTAGGAAAAAACCTGCAGTGGTACAGATTACATGAATCATACTGCTCACAGAATTTGTGTCTTTGCATTTTAGGTCATTTCCTACTGGTTTTGTCACCTGTATTTTCTTCCTTATAGTAAACATTTTATCCTCCTACAGACTATATCCTACTCCTCTATTTCCCTCTTTTTTCAAGCCTCGGTGTCTTAATACTTCCTCTGGTAGAAAGCTTCACTCCAGACCTGTGTTCTAAGACATGCACAGAGATGTGTTTGGTGCACGATCCCAGTTTCTCAATAGTTTTTATTTCACAAATATTCATTCTGGAATGGCATTGGAAAAGGCAGGTCAGATACCTCCAGTAAAAGGAAGCTTGATCCAGTGATTGCCAAAAAAAAAAAAAAAAAATTTTCTTTTGCTTTAGTCAGAAAAGGAATTGCCTTTAATATAAAAAAATCCTAGAGAAAAAAGTTGATAAAGAGAGAAAAAAATTGCTGGTTCAGCGGTTGAAGTTATTGGCCGGAAATGTCCCATAAGGTAACTTATTACTTCTATGTGTGTTATAGATTCCATGTATTTTCATAGTATTCTGTGTATTAAATATATTCTATGTAATCTGTTCTATATAAGACATCTATTCTTAAATCCTTCTCAGAGACATTGATAAAAGACGAACTGAAAAAAATGTCAGAGGGAAGTCAAAACCATGTGTACCATGTGTACTTAAAACCATGTGCTTTAGTATTCTGTTATATCTTTGATTTCTCGGGGGGGAAAAAAAGTAAGGATTGGTAGAGAACAAAGTTTTTTGGTTTTCTACAGAATAATGTATAGCAACACTCATGGAACAGGGAAGATGACTTTTTGGTTGCAGATTTGTTGGGAAGATTGCTGGATTCTCTGTTGTTTTTCTTCCAATTTCCTCCTACTATAAAGTGAACAATTATGATTCAGAAAGACCTTCTAGCTTTGTGTAAATGAATTTGTTCATGGACATTCAAGAATAGTGTGTTCTAGAGAATAACTGAAAAGCTAAAACTCCCTAATATTTTCAAATGTGTGTCTATCCAGTGCCTAAATTGCTGTTTTTCTTGTACTCTAAATCTAAAGGGTTAGACACTAAGCAGATGAATATTCCAATTAACATATCAAGATGATGTTTTAAATTTACTGCAAAGAAAAGAATTTTATTCTACTACAACAGCAGCCCCTGGAGAAAATGACTTCTGACATGTTTCTTCAGACTAGGTGATATATGCCAGGAGATTATGGCTGCTTTACCAACACCTTAGTGTGCCAGACATCTATGGACTTTTTTCCAAAGAGTTCACTGGTTTAGCTGAGACTGAAGAAAAAAGTTGCTTACAGAAAGCAATGAATATTACACTAATAGTAAAAGCAAAGAAACAAGCAGCAAACAAACAGACAAAACCTAAGGCAACCCATTTGAAATGATTTGGGTTACTTCACTTTAGCTGCTCAAACTGAGCCACTAAAGGTTTTGATGTAAAAAAAATTCAGGACTCAGACTGTTAACAGGCTCCTTTGAAAAAACACATTCTGAGCAAACACAAATTAGGTGCTTGAAATAATTTTCCGTTCTGTTGTGTTTACATAAAAAAAAAAAAAAAGAGGCAAGCAGAATTTCCTTGAAGCTAAAGTAAAAAGTAAACAGATTTATGGAAAGTTAAGTTGTGCTGAGTGTTTTTTTTCTTCCATCAGGTCAGTGAAGCACACTCAATAACACAAAGAAAACACATAACTGATACTTTTTATTTATCTAATGGATATTGGCTTTCAATGTGGTTGTTTTTCCTTGCAACATAATCTAAATATCCAGAGATCATAGACATACATTTTTATAGTTTAATGTAAATCACTTCAAATAGAAATAATATTGCTTTCCACCATTATTCCAAATTCTATTCCATAGCCCAGCATTGCTACTTGACCTTTCCAAATAAATATCATTTTTTTTTCAATAACAAATGATAATAACCTTTGGGTCTCCTTCGAGGGGAAAAAAGTGATAGCTTGTGAGACTGTCTTTTTTTGCATTGCTGGTTAGTGGGACATTTTCAGTCAGCAACTTATATTTATTTCTTATGAATTACAAATTAAATATTAACATTGAGCTTTCCATGAAGAAGTTAAGATACATAAAAGGTAATAATGCATCACTGCTGTCTAGCTGTAACAAATCACTATCATTATGCCTTCATGTTTAAGTAATAAATGCACTTTGTCCTCCAGAGATGTAAACTAACCTATGTGATAGATTGCCTCAGCGTTGACTCAAAGGATCAACATCACTTCAGACTGTTTTATTTTAGAAAGGAAACTATTCTTGTCCATATCACCTCACAAGAAACAATTGTAATCATTGTATTTATCACCTAATAAGTATAATGTGAATTAACTTTACTCTAGTAACTTGGTGAGTAAAATCCCACAAGCAGATCTTTAAAAGTATGTGTGTACATTTCTTTTGCTATGTACAGCTTATTTGGGTCTTGATTCAGCAAAGCAGTGCAGCTTCTTTCTGTAGCCCTAAGGTTATGGTAAAATGAAGCAGAGCCTTCACAGAGAAAAGAAAATTATCTATTTTTTCCTTTAAACAGTAATTGCTTTTACAAACAAAATCAAGTAATCGACAGCCCTAATTTCTCTGTAAAACAAAAGAAAAAAGAAAATTCAGCAACAAGAATAGCAATGGCTAAATGTTCAAGGCACTTTTTAAACCCATGTGTGTCTGACTGAGATACAACAGTCATTCCACTAAATCTCAGTCAGAAAAAAGTCCAAAAGGCTTCTTATTAATCTTCCTGAAGTAAAAAAAATCCAAAACCATTACTAGGAAAAAATGTTTGATCTTTGTATTCATGGCACATATTTGCTCTACAATCTGAAACAGAGATAGGAAAGCTTGATGTTTAAATGAAAATCTGCCAGTGTGTATAAAGTCTGACTCCATTACTCCTTAGACTGTAATCCTTTGGATTGTGTCTTCAGTCTAGAACTGAAGGATCTAGAAGCAACATCATACTACAAACACAAAACTTTTTTTTTTCTTTAGTTACTGTCTCAGTGCCACTCAGAGTTAAGGCCTGAAGAAGTAATTTTCTGTAATGAGATTCTTCTGTTAGTTTTTCCAGTGAGCTAAAAAGTTTATGAAAAATATGGGGAATACAGCAGTAACTCTGTGATGCTCATATCATTCCACCAAGAACTGCAGTGACCTACATCAACATACAATATACCTTGCTTTGGTCAACCAGTTTTCCTTAATACTGCTTTTTCCTTTTCTTCTTCGCTTTTCACTTACACGCCTGATTAGTAGGAAAAGTTACTTGCCCTGAGAAACATCTACTTGGTTTCCAATAATGGGCAAAAAAATACAGACCCAGCGCTTAGATAAACTGAAACCAGAATACACATTTTCTTGAATAACGCATTTAGTTCAGCCACTGCAATTAAAGCAGGATGTTATAGAGAAAGTCCAAAGATAGGAAATAATTACAGCCTTGGAAAGGCTCATAAGAGGAACTGAAGATGCTCCAGGTGTAATTACTTCCACAGCAACTCTAAGAGGCAACTTAGTAAGAGGAATCCTGCTGTCATCAATGGGCTTCAGAGAAGCAACACACTGTCTAAGTATGAAGAGTTATGGTACTGGGTTTTGCAGCTATGTAACCTGAGGAGAAGAAAAGGTAAATTAAAGAGACTAAAGTAATTCAGTAACAAAGGCATTATAGAACAATAAATTTCAAATAATTAAAATAAGTTATTTGCAATTAATTGGTAACTTCTTTTAATACGTAAATAAAGAAAGATTCTTGAGAAGATACGGAATTTATAGTAATAAAAAGAATACAGTTTACAAGCACATCTATCTTAAAAATTCAGTATTATATCTGGGAATAAATCAAGCATTATATCTGGGAATATAAAGGCTTTGGTGTCACTGTAGGTTTCTCCTTACCTTACTCATTGGCAGCTAAGAAATACTGAACTAGGCAAACCTTCCCTGTAGCACATTACAGCAATTCCATTGTTCCTGGATCAATAAAAGTAAAAAATATGATAGGTTTTGTGCCCTAACCTGCAGCTGAGATTCCTGGACCTTCACTTGTGGTGGGAAGATCTCACAGAAGCACAGCACTCACCATGTACCTTTTGCAACTTTGGCTCACTGTCTCAAAAAGAAGCACTGCTTTTTATGCAGAGACAAATATGTGCTTTACAATAAATTGTAATATTTGGCTGATTATTTTTCTGCTGTCTAATGACTACTCAACTATCACTGTCAATTAACTTATTACCCCATAAGGAAAATATCAAATTTAGACCCACTGATTTTTACATTATGTTATTGAAAATTGATTTTCCAGCAAGAATAGTTGTTTCATATTTTATGCATTCTGTTACTGTTATATGGCATTCTTTCCTTACCTTAAAAAAGAGATGTTTGCAAAGGTATGCATTTAAGAAGGGATTCTGCCCTAGAAGTCCCATTAAAATAGTCTGACATACATTGAGGGACATTACGTACACTATAACATGTTAAAAACCATGACTGTGAGATTCCTGATTAGATATTTCCTCCTACTTCCTCAGATGTACATGTATAGATCTTTCGTACATCCAACATGTAATACTTTTTTGTCAATACTTGAAATTATTACTCTTGTTTATGATTTTTGGCTGCCTTTTAGGATCTTCATTTGTTCAGTCATCTGCTTGGGAAGACCCCATCCTGGAGTGGATTTGGTAAAGCCAAAGCTCAGATGTCGATGCAGAAGTCATGGACACTGCACACGAACAATATGACCAAGCAAATGCCACTTTATTGCCCTAATAGCTCGGTTTAAGTATATGTTCTAGTTCCTACTCATGCGTAAGCCATCTGTTGATTGGTTAGCACGTGCTGTCCATGCGCCTAAAGCAATAGTTTGATTGGATAAGGTCTTTTGACCACGTGAACGGTTCCCTCTGCCTGTATCTTGTCTTGTATCCTGCTTTCAGTCACGTATGCGCTACTTTGTCCTACTTTTTGTGCTTGCTTCGTCAAACTTGTAACAATAGTTGACCTTTGCAACATCCTTGAGGCCTGCTGCAGAGGCCTCTGGCTTACAGATGAATCCATTCCATTGTGTCTGGATCGTTCACTATGTGTCCATTGCTTTCCAAATATCCCACTCAGACTATACATGTATTGCTAAATGCCCTTATTAATGACCAGGATGATGGAATGAAATGTACCAACCAAAAGTTTGCAGAGAGGGGTGAGAGACTGGTAAGTTCTGGGGCAGGATTGCTCAACAGGGTACAAGAGACCTGAACAGGATAAATGGGCTGATAACAACCTCACGAGGTTCAACAACAGCAAATGCAAAGCTGTGCTGTCATGCAGACCAGGTGCCGAATAGCTGGAAGGCAGCTTTGAGAGGCAGGAACTGGGTGTCCTGGTGGAGAATGTGTTGAGCCATGTGCCAACCATACACCTGGCTGTATTTGCAAGAGTGTAGCCAGCAGATTGAGAGGAGTAATTATCCCCCTCTGTTCATCATTTGTGAGACTACATCTGAAGTGCTCCATCTAGTTTGGGGATCCCCAGTACAAGAAAACCATAGAAATACTGGAGAGAGCCCAGTGGAGGGCCAAGATGCTTAGGAGGATGGAGCACATGAGATACAAGAAAAGGCCAAGAGAACTTGGTTTGTTTGATCTTAAAAAGATTGGCTAAGGGAACATGATGGCTGTCTTCAGCCATAAACTTCATAATACAGATGGCTGATTGTGCAGTACCAAATTGGAGATAAAAATTCCTTCGTGATTCAGTTAATACTATAAAGCCAATGGTATTAACTACCAAAGTTATGCATCAAATCATAAAATTATCCAGCCGTTTTAGAAATTCAGCTATATAATTTGACTCCTTGACCTCCAGCTACAGAGAATTTCACAGATCGACTAAAAGATGTTGGAAGAATTACTTCAATTTAATTATATATTTTCTTCATCATTGGGTTTTTAGAGTATAATTCAACAAATGTAACTCCTACTATTGTCTCTTTCTTGATGCTAAATGTCACATTTTTTTCTTCTGTAACATTTAATCAAGTGAATGTCTGTCATTGAAATGGATAATCAGATGATGGAAGTTATGTTAAATGGTAAAGGGCCAAAATGCAAACAAATGTAACCTATAAGTATTAAATAATATGGGCAATCTTTAGACAAAAGGAGAGCTTTAAGAGTATTGATATGGACTTTAAGGCTATTGCATTTACAGTGGGCCAAATACATGAACATAGACAACTATGAGAAGCAGCAGATAACTAACAATTTTTACCCTAGCTTACCCTGTGTTTCACCGGACCATACTCCGTGCTGCAGCCTAAATCTGTGATTGCTAAAAGGAAGATTTAAAAGTGTTGCAAACAGTATAGTCATTGAAAGTCACTAGAGAAAAGCTCTTTAAAATTTGTTTACTGAAGTACAAAGAGAGGGGAGATGACCATGCAGAATAATAGTTTTCTTTGTGGAGTTCTGTAATTACAGTAATATTTTGCTATTACTACACTATTTTGCTCAAACCAAATCCCAAGTAACTAAAGCATGGAGCTTTCAACCCACTGTTAAGAACATGGCTGAGAATTTGTTCAGGCTTCTCAGCAGAGGACACAAATCTCTTACGGATAAAAGTCGTGGACAAGCAGGAGGAGGAGGGGCAGTGGAACAATTTGGAGGTGGGATGAACTTTAGTGAGGAAGGAGCAGTGCTAGAAGCAGCATCAACTGATTCTGCAGGGAAGTTTCTTTCTTTTTTTCTCTGTGTCATCGGTAAATCTTGGCTCACTGCTCAACAGCACCTGTCAAGGCTCAAGTGAAGGCCAAGTAGGCAACTGGGCCATGGGCATTCTGCTTCCCCTGAGAGTCTAAAAATCTTCAAAATCACTTAAATCACAAAGTGTTTATCCTTTGAGGTCACTTGGCTGTGGGTGGAATTCAAAGTGCTATTAGGAATTTTGTATTTAATATCTGCCAATGCTTCTGGGCAGAATGAAGGACTATCTCTAATATAATAATAATGAAAAATCATTATCCCTTGGTGTTGCATGTTTATCCATTTCCCTTTATTTTTAAGCTAAATAAATTAATTTGTGAAACAAAACCAAACAATCACAAACACCCTTTTCTCTTGGTAGCCTGCAAATATACCCACTTATATGCTGTAATTTTTAATACATGACATTTAAAGACAGGTAATATAGTTGTATACGTTACAGACAGAGTTAAGTGGAAATATATATCAGGCCCGGGGTACATGCTATTGAGAATTAAGCCTAAAATGGACAACTAGGGAAATAATAACATAGTTTGAATGAAAGGTATTTGGACTAAATTAAGCCATTTTGATAATAATTAATTTGAAATTGCTAAAAAAGATTCAGTAAAGAAATAATATTGTTCTTAATGTTGAAAATGTTTACATTAGCCAGTGTGGTTTTTTCTATAAAATGAAAGCATTTAGTGGACTTAAATATTTATAGCGTGAAGAATGCTTTTCTGTATTTCTACTACACTAACTGCAAAGAAAACTGAAATAAGTAATATTTCAGGGGTTTTTGAGTGTAAAAATGTAAAGCTAAAACACGTATTTCTTATTTCTTTGAGGTTATTACTCAGAAAATCTGCTCTTGGGTTCTTTTTCTCACTGAAAAAAATCAGAAAGCAAATTCTAAAAATAGTTGAGAAACATTTTATAATATGAAGTTTTGTTCCAGTTTACAGGGATAGCTTACAAGAAAGACTCAGAAGAATCTTCCTCACAAAGGTGGTGCAACTGAAATTAATGTAAAATGAAATTAAAAAGAACAATTTTTTTTTCATGCACTGCATACTTAAGCTGTTAAATTAATTGGCATAGTACATTTTGAGTAATAGGAATTTACATGTTTTCAAGAGCTAATCTGACAATTTCATGGCAAAAGTCTACTAAGACACCACCTCTGTTAACGCTACAGACTGGTAGAAGACAACAGTGAATATGAGGGAAGTAGCACTGGATACTTCTCTGCTATTTTACTCTACTTCAGAATATGCTACTGACCTTTGTCAGGTCAAAGAAAGAGCTAAATGACTTATCTAGTACACCTGTTTAATATTTTTATTTCCTAGCAAGTAATTAGGATGATTTTTTAGGATATAGGGAGATATAAATTCAAATCCATCTTTCCAAAAGATTTGGAGTAAAAAAGTGTGCTACAAAGTTCTTGTTGAGCATATAATAACATAACAGAGCTCTTGTTGAGTCTATAATAATGTGCTTTCCTGAAAAATATCTGACTTTGGGGTTGGAGGATGAAAATAAATTTCCTGGTATCTAAATTGGCTGTTCTCTGGTATTGTTGTTTGTCCAATTAGCTTTGTCAATGAGAAAGGTGACAGATTTTCTGTTGATAATGATCCTGGAAGGTTGCACAACCTGTGAAGGCCAAGGAGTGAGTTTTTATAGTTTTTGCAAAATGGAGTCTGCTGAAAGTTTACCAATCTGCACATACTAGAACTGAGTCATTAAAATTTGAAAAATCTGGGGGTCCATTGGAATTTCCTTTCCCATGTTTAGCATACACTAGGAATCAAACAAGACTGTCACCATTGTAAGTTTCTCTGATTAATCACTCCATTTGCAGTGGATATTGATTTTTTACTCTTTACAACTCTAAATAACAAAAATATTCTTGTGGGGAATGGAATCACCACCTAATCAAGAACAACCCTGAATCTGCCACCATGTCTTTCCTCTACTTAAAAAAGGACAGATATAAGATATATATAACATATATATGACTTTAGCAAGGCAGATAGGAGGTATATCTGCAAGGAGAGACATAAGAGATATAAGATATGAAAGATAAATGATAGATAAGCTATGCATTCAGAGGACAGATGGATAAATCTATAGCTGTGTCAATACACAGCTAGTGATTTTAGGTTACCTTGGGAACATAAATGTTAAATATAATTTTAGTATTTCTATTTAAAACAGTGAAAGTGAACTTTTTTTTTTCCTATTCTAGTTGTATACTGAGAAGTGGTATTATTGCACTCAATTTTTACTTATTTTTATTTTGTTTTTATCAAGCAACATGAGTAATGTTATAGCCTTTCAATTTCTTATACACCTCTAGAGAAGTTTATGTCACTACTGGTTCATATTCTTCATTTTACTGTAATTGGGAATGAATTAAAGTTTAATCCTTTCTTTTCAATACAGCCAAAACCAATAGTAGGGTCCTCAGAGGAAAGCTCTTTGGAAAACAATTTGCAATTAAACAGAAATAGAAACAGGGAAGGTGATTAAAATGAGAAATAACAATAATAAACTATAATGACTCTAAAGAGACAAGACCAAAGAATCCCTGTGCAAGAAAAAAATACATTCTAATGATGACATCTAATTGTGGAGACTTGTTTTTGTTTGTTTGTTTGTTTAATAAAAAGAGCAGACCTTCAGTCACTGTAAAGTTTCATTGACTTCAATACCAGCTAATGTATAATAACTGGTCTACATAGTAGCTAGCATTAATACAATCAAGAAAGTCCTCAGATAAAGTATATTTTCTGGCAATGTTACAAGAAACGTCATCATTCTGACATTCAAGTTCATTTACAGGCAGCATTTTTTTTTCAGAGCTTGACACGTTTCATTCAGGAGGAAATGTTCTCTTTTGGCATAAACTGTCTACTTCGAGGTCTGGGTGAGTTTCTGTTTTTATTTGAAGTTTTGCCCATATTACAACATAGCTTGCCAAGCCACGATTCTCAAGTTAGATGGAAATCCAAGAACTATCTGTCCTGTTATGGTTGTGCAAGCCTAGAGGTGATGAGGGATATTGGAAGGAACCCCAAAAATCTCCATGTATTTGAAGACAGGATGCAAAAATATTAAAGTGGGAGTTCACTGAGAAGCTGAAGTGAATGTGAAAGGAGAATTAGGTTTTTCATGCAGACAGTAGCAAATGTCCATTTCTGTCAAGATCTTAGTGGTCCTTACTCAACTCTTGCTAATATAACAATAACAAACATGTTTGACGACACTTTTTAAATACTTGGAACTATAAGTTTGATAAGAAAGGCAGGCACTCTGTGTTGAAATGTGGCACTGGGATCGTTCAGTCAGCTTTTGTTGCTGATAGAAATTGTGAAAAGCAGAAGCTTACATAAAGTAAATTCAGAAAACACAAGAAGCAATTTGGGGAGCAATGTGACATTATAGTGATGCATTACACTGTCAGCAGAAAGTCCTTTTTGCAGACTTTGGAGCCACAGCTGAGGGCTCTGCATAATCATGGGCCCAAGAGACACAGAAAGAAACAGAACACACTGGAACAGAAATGCCATGTTTTTTTTCTGTATGTGGTGGTCTCTGAGTAGTCTTTATCTACAGCAGAAATGCGTGGCTAGGTCCACAAAGGCATTGATGAGATGTATCTGTCCTATAGAACTGAAGTGATCTAATATTAGAAGCTTAGCTTCCTTCTGATTATTATTCCATTTCAGCCCCTGAACGTTATACCAGTGTGGTAGAACTACAGAGATACAACGTTAGCTAGATTTGGTGCATAATGCATCTATTAGGTAGGATACTCAATTAACTGAACATCCTAGCCTCTTGAGAAAGGAAAACTAAATAGGAACCTGTTCCCACTAGTATTTGTCATGGTAAAATGTCATAAAATTGCTGTGATATTGCAACCTCATAGATAAAATTACAAGAAACACCTTGAAGAGAATAAGCCAATACAGCAACTAGACATTTGTCTGCAGGAAGTCATACCCCAGAAGAATTAGGCAGAATGCATAAGGTACTTTGAACAGGTAGTCGGCAGGACAGAAGTTTCTACAAAGTTGTTTTTCTTGAGATTTTGCCAGGGACTGACATAATCTTTCACTGTCAGAAAGTGAGATGGAAACAAGTAAATAAATTTGTCCCAAAGAAAATGAAGAAAAACAGACTAATTCCAGCTACTGGCAGCAAATTTTTGAATCACTGTGTCGAGACTTTGAGAATCCACCAGTTAATTAACACAGCCTAATGTCTGAATATAAAAATGCCTGGTTTGATCCCTCTTTAGTCTCTCTGAGGTCCACTCACTTCACAATGAAAATATGTGGGTGTAAATAACAGCAAAATTCGTCCCACCATGATGATTTAGTAGATGTACTGTGATGATCGTGCTTTACTTATAGCAGGCATCAATTTGAACAAATTGTTTTGTTCTGGTAAGGAAGTAAACCAGCATTTTCACACTAAAGAATAAGGTGAAATGTTCCTTCAGCATCTTTCCAGAGAATGCTGAAGAGGAAAAACCTATGGTGTAGCTGACTTCAATCTAAATGGGATTTCGAGAACATCTCATTCACCAATGAAAATTTCTGTAGATGGTAGTTTTATTAATAATGACATTAATATATCACATGTAGGCTATTAAAACTTACCCTGACAGATAAAGAAACATTAAGTACTGACCTTTAAATGCTAATTGCTTATATGTTAGTGCTGGTAAACTACTTAGATGTAATTCATGCATACGAATCATAGAGAAAAAAAATATGTGCTTATCTGGAACATTAAAAGAACCAATTCACCAAAGCTTCAAGTTATATTCAGCATAACAGCCTGGGAATGTAGATTTGACATTAGAAGTATAACAAAATAATAAAACAAAACTATAAAAGGACATCTCGCTAGATGTCCAAAGATTGAATGTTTGAAGCCAAAGCTATCACAATGTGTAAAAAACCAAGTTGTTTGAAAGAAAATGTGGAAGATGTCTAAAATACCTTCCCACAGGCAGATGTAAACTGTAGATGAGAGGGAATGGAAATGAGACAGGGAAGAAATGTCAATAATAGATTTAGAAGGTAGTTGCTTCACTACTTTTGTTGTTAAGTCTTAAGAACCTTATCTTCATCTTTGTACATCTACCATCTCCTACAAAAAACTTATGAAGTTCTCAGGTTAAGCAATTTTCTCTGACCTTAACAAAGAATTTATTTCCTTCAAAGGAGAGGGACTTATTGTGGCTATTATAAATCACATCTTCTCCCTAAAATGGAAAATTTGAAACAGTCTATGGAGAATGCAGTTGACAGCAAGTGTCTCACATGTAACCTACTAGTTTTCTCATGCAGAGCAGCACATTTGAGTATGATGTTTCTACAGTCATCTTTGTTGCCTGACTAAAGGTTGATCACATTCAACACAAAGACTTGTTGAGGAACAGAAGACCAGTGATGATTGGAGGAACCTTAGTGACCTAATCAGTGAAAACTCCTAAGGCTATCAAAGAGAGGGATTCACCCATTTTACCTTCTGGGATGCAAACTCAGAAGAGTCAAGGGAGGAAACTCTCTCTTTACAGAACAGTACACAATGGGGGTTTGCCTGATGGGGTATGGTATGCAGAGGAAAGAGCAAATGTGTAAAATTTATGGGACTTTTTTAGGGAGTTGGGGGAATATTCATTGGGATACTTAGGGGAAGAGCCAGAGGTGGAGAAAGGGATGGATCAAGCTGGACAGATTGGGTGCCTAATACCAGCTACAAAGGAATCTATATTGTACATGTGAATACTATGTGCGGACCAGTAGGAGGACAGGTCTGAGTGCTAGGTGTAGTGGTTCTGTCATGAAAACTACTGTATATTAAGGTTGTAGTGATCCACTCAATATGTTGACCTGAACATGTGCAGGCCTGTGCCGGGAACATATCCCTTGGCTACAGGATAAAATTAGCTGATTAACTGTAATGGGGGAGCCTGTAGGCAGCTCACACTTGGCACCTGCATGACTCTGTCTTATCTTGAAGTGAAGCATTATGTTTTCATATAAACATCCTTTTCCTCAACAGTAGAAATTATGAATAGAGTGGTTTATTTCTAAGAACCTTCCCTAAGAGCTCTAAAGCCCATGTTGCTGGTGATCCTCTCGGCAGTCAGGATCTGTGCATTGTGCTGTGCCTAGAGGTCTGTTGATGCTGCACAGATCAAGGTTCCCACCATCTAACATTACTCTATCCTCTATTTCCTCCTTATGTTGTTTCCAGTAAATGGAATTTTAATCAATACTTTACAGAGTCCGAGTGCCTTTCTTACTGGGATCCACACCAAACACTTGTACCACTGCATTACACTAACTTATAATATTTTACTTTTCTCTTGACAAATTTAAGTAATCCAGAGAATGATGTGGTTTATAAATCAGAAGGTACAGGAAACTAAAGTCACTCCACTCGCTATACGATATCCTTTCTAAATAAGAAAGCTCAGCAGATCCAGCACCCTCTAGCCTCTTTATTTCTAGACTACACAGTTCTTGATAATAACATTTTCCAGTGGATGTCATGCCGGGACTTTTTTGTAAGTGTGAAATGTACCCTCGTGCCTGATAGATGCCATAGCTGAAGTGCTGTAAACAACTGGAAGAGCTCTGTAGAATAACTGCAGAAAAATGAATGAAAAGCTCAAGAGGATGACAACATGGGAAACCACTTCAGCTGGAGAACTAATTGTCTTCAACAGCTAGAAACTGAAAACAGTCCACTCTACCAAGTTCACATGGCATGTTCACAAGATGTGAAAATACAAGCTCTGATTTATAAAGGTTAGAAAATACTAGTATAAATTATTCCCCTGTCCTCATCCGCTCATCTTCCTCCAGTGCACCAACACTCATGTATCTATACACATTAGTTAACAGCACACCATGACTTTCACAGAGTCTTTTGTTCTTCAGTTATGTTCTGAGTTGAAAATACTTAACCTTCTTTTGAAAGTATTTTTAACTGCATTCTAGAAGCAGTTCTGTGAGGTCTTGCATTCAGGTAATTGTTTACTGTGTTTTCACTGATCTATGTGAACAACACAATGGGAAGGTTGGGTTAAAGTCTTCACCATTTAGGTGAGAATAGGCAATATTTTAAAAATTGCTTTGTTGAAAAACACTTTGTTTTACAAATGTTACATATAATGCCTCTTGTATTGCATAGTGTATGTAGGGTTTTTTTTAAATATACACATAATTATAAACATAATGACCTTATGTCAGGTTTCTTCTCCCTCAATTTGTCAAGGACATTGAAAAGCTAGAAGAAAGGGAGTGAAAATACCTCTGTAACTCATTCTGTAATGAAAACTGTTGAGTTCACCACTGTTGCTGACCTATGTTAGCCAATCCAGGAAACGATACTTCCCTAGTGCTCAAGGAGGAATATAAATCTTTCAAAGTACACAATAAACATTTCACAATATCACCAGCATGTAGGATGTGTTACTGCAGTCTTTGCAGACATGACTGAATTCAGCACTTTATAGTTTTTGTCTACAACACATCCATTGAGTTTTGTAAATTATACTTGGATTTCAATCTGTTCTCTATAGAATCATGTAGCTATTGTACTAGAAGCCTTCTGAGTACAAATCAAATCTGTCTGATGCATATGTTTTTCATAACATTCATAAAAATCAGACAAATAAGCAGAAATTAAAAAATATCTTGTATTTGGTAACAATCTGCATACCTAAAATAGGTGAATATACTTTCTATAAAGTAGAACAGTTTAAAACAAAAGTACTGGAGTATCTATTCAGAATACACAGAATATTTCCTTAGAAGATGAAGATCTTTCTTTGAATTTCTTTAGGCAGATGAAAGATTAAAAACACAGGTCTCCTACACTCTGGGAAAATCCTACTCCTCTTACCTGTAGAAACTGGCAGGGATTATTTTCTGGTAGATTTCCTGAGTGCAGTCTCTCTTTCTCCTGTTTATTTTTCACTGAAATTCAGTGAATTTCATATAAAATAGCAGTGTGTGGGAGGGAAGGGCCTGATGGATAGACTTATTTTGCTGAATGAATTAACGTAACTTAGTCCTAGGCAGCAGTGCGTGCTCCATACTTATTCAAAGTGAAACCTCCTTGGGGGTAAAAGAGAGCTCTAATTTAAAAATATTTTTTTTCCATCTTTGTTTAATAGTAAATAGTCTTCAGCTGTTTTCTTTTGTTTGCCTCACCTTTCTCCTCCACAACTACATTTTCAAATTTTTTGAAGGAAAACCACCAAATCTATGTGTTTATGGACACTGTTTTTTTCTGATTTTTACCAACAGTCCCATTTTGCCTAACAAGATTTGTGTTGTTAGAATGCAAAAAAAAATTGTACCAAGCAGCTCTTCTGTGCATGCTCTTTTAACTCTCCTGGTATCAAACACTACCATTTGTTTTCTAGAATTTTAACCAATTTTAGAAATGTAACTGAGGGCCTAGCAAAACTATGATCATTTTTGTGCTATTTACAATGTCTGAAGTTACTTTTAGTTTACAAAATTGCAAACAAGGAAAACACAGTATTTTAACATACTGTTAAAACAATTTTTTTAAGTTTTGAACTAAACAAGTAGCCTAACAAATAAAATCTTAACATTATGTTCACTTTTTAACTGTGGCTTGGTGATATATAGGGGACAGGTGTGCTGCCCCAAAACTTCCATTGTTTCTTCTCAATTAGCATTCTATAGGATATCATACCTATACCTGTACCTATATCATACCTATACTTATAAATTTTTATTTAAAAAAATAAATTTTATATTTAAACCAGATGCAGCATCTCAAAAGGGAGATTTGTCATTAGGGGTTCGCCTGTAGGATGCTCAATACTTTGTCCACAGCACCAGTTCATCTGTTCAAGTCTTTCAAAATGATGGCAAGACTGACTTTATGAGAATGTCAGCAGACAGCATGTGCCCCATTTGCCAAAATCTGTGTGTTTCATTCGTAGTTTTCCCTCTATTTTTATTCTAAGAACTTTAAGGTCAGCAGGTAATATGTTTTTTCCAAGTTCAGGTAGATATTTCTAGCTTTAAAAATATACAGGTTTATGGTCCCCTCTTTGTAAAGTTCTAAGTTATTCTACTATTTACATACACTTTTTCTTGTTCAGTTGGTTTTATTTATCTAAATAGCAACACAACAGAAGGACTGAACAGGTAACTTGGAGAAAAATAATGAAGACAAAATAAAGAGAGAGATTATACCCGTCAATAGATTGTTGGGTTTTTTTCTTTCATCCTTCCTAAAATTATTCATCCATGTTAAATTACTGAGTCACACAATAATGAGAAATATTACATAATGTGTCTTGTTTTTCTAATAATAGAAATGAACAATTGCAAGACTGGAACAAAATATTCTTTTGTCAGTGAAGAACAATGTAGCAAAACCAAAAACTGAAAACATTTTCTCCGCTTAATCCTACATAAGGAAAGAGTAGTCAGAGCTTTTCTTTGAGCAAGTTGCACTTCTTTACTATTACTATTGCGTTTGATGTTACGTGAGGTCATTCATTGCTGAAACATCTTTCCATCTTTTAAAGGAAAGCCAAATACTTACATGTCGTGGTTTAACCCCAGCCAGCAACTAAGCACCACGCAGCCACTCACTCACTTCCCCCCCCCCCAGTGGGATGGGGGAGGAAATCAGGAAAAGAAGTAAAAGTCATGGGTTAAGATAAGAACAGTTTAATAGAACAGAAAAGAAGAAACTAATAATGATAATGATAACACTAATAAAATGACAACAGTA
>JAVJGG010000090.1:29215355-29233399 GCA_035590195.1 Aviceda cuculoides
GTTCTATTAAACTGTTCTTATCTCAACCCAGGAGTTTTACTTCTTTTCCCGATTTCCTCCCCCATCCCACTGCGGGGAGGGGGGAGTGAGTGAGCGGCTGCATGGTGCTTAGTTGCTGGCTGAGGTTAAACCACAACATACAGTAACCCTATTCTATTCTCTTCTTATGGGATTCCTCCCATTCATCACAGACAAATGCATTTCTTCATGACAGTCAGTAAAAGGATTATCTCAGGCTACTTCTCCAAGAAGGATGGGTTTTATTCTCCTTTGACTTGAGAGATCAAGAAATACATCTTCTTTTTCTAAGGATGCAGTTATAATTTCTATTGAATAAATAGTAAAGATGATATGGCAAGTGAAGTAAGTTTATAATGACAAGAGGAAAGTAATATGATTAAAACAACAACAATAAAAGAAGGTTGAAGCATTTAATTGCACACTGCAAAAGACATCATAGTCAGGTGTGGCTTGTGGGATGTTAGAATGAAGAAACAAAACAGTGACTACTTATTATATGGCTTACCAACATAGGAACATTCTGAGTTGCTTTCTCTGCAGCACTAAGACAAGGGTTTAGACTTTGCAGTTAAATCTCTGGGTGATATTTCTGACATTTTCTGTTAGCTTCAGATGTTTCTAGTTATAGCTTGTGATTCTCTGCATTCAACGTATAGATCTATCCTTTACGCTATCTAACTCAAATCACAGAATCATAGAATGGTTTGGGTTGGAAGAGACCTTAAAGATCATCCATTTCCAACTCCCCTGCCATAGGCAGGGACACCTTCCACTAGATCAGGTTGCTCAAAGCACCGTCCAACCTGGCCTTGAACACTCCCAGGGATGGAGCATCCACAAGTGCTCTGGGGCACCTCGTTCCAGGGTTTCACCAGCCTCACAGCAAAGAATCTCTTCTTTATATCTAATCTAAACATACCCTCTTTCAGTTTAAAGCCATTATCTCTTGTTCTATCACTACATGCCTCTGTAAAAAGTCCTTCTCCAGCTTTCTTCTAGTCCCCTTTGAACGCCGGAAGGCTGCTATAAGGTGTCCCTGGAGCCTTCTCTTCTCCAGGCTGAACAACCCTAGCTGTCTCAGCCTGTCCTCATATAAGAGGTGCTCCAGCCCTCTTAGCATCTTCATGGCCCTCCTCTGGACTTTCTCCAGCAGGTCCATGTCCTTCTTATATTGAGGACCCCAGAGCTGTACTCCAAGTGGGTTCTCACGAGAGCAGAGTAGAGAGGGAGAATTGCCTCCCTCAACCTGCTGGCCATGCTTCTTTTGATGCAGCCCAGGATACGGTTGACTTGCTCCCAAAGGCTTTATTCTGTTGTTGTGCTCAGAGATTATTTTTAAAACCATATACTTCCCCAAGGCACCCCAGAATGGTAGGATCATTTTTCCTTCCTTTTTACTCTACACAGTTTGAATCTTGTACATGTTATGAAGGAGATCATACCTGTATAATGATGTTCTTCACTGAGATCTTTCCAGTCCTGAGTGCAGGATTTCTAAATAGTTGAATTTTTATGACATCAGTGAAGGAACAAGTGATACTCATTAAAAAGTAAAAGCTAATCCATAATTTATCATGCCAGTAGGGTCACTAAGGCAGAGATAAGTATACCACTTATACTGGGTTCTTCATGTACAAAGCATTTATCCATCCCACACTTGTCATCTTTTTTTCCAATAATCATTCATGTCTGATGCCTTTTTTTTCAGCACAATAGTTGTACATTTACATAACAGCATTCCCATGAAGTGCTGACTCAAGTTCCCTATCATTTTTACATCAGATACAGACGTAAAACCATTGAATTAGTTCTGGCTTGTGTGAATTACTACTTTTTTCTAACATGGAATGTTACATTACTCAAGAGGGGCTGAAATTCCAGCAGGATTGCAGAGTTCTGGAAGGGCATGCACTCATATGTGTACTGCCATGTTTTAACACATGGTAAGGTGAAAGAAGGTTTGTGTTATATTTATTTAAAAAAAAAAAACCAACACCAAACTAACTAACAAAAAAACCAAACCAAAATGAAAAACACAAAACCAAAACCCCCAAATCAATATATATTTAATCCAGAGTAAAGAAGATAATTTAGTTTCTAAAATTTGTGCATCTTCCAAAAAGTCTGGGGATAACTATGAAACAATATGGGTTTTTTTAATTAATCTCTGCTTTCAGAATTACTTTTTAAGAGAAAAAAAAAATATATGAGTTCTTTATCTTGAGGGAAATCCTGCAGGAATAAGTACTATGATTTGGAGAATAGCAAAATCTGATATCTTGGATAAGATATGAAGAGCTCAGTTTTTGGCTACCAAAATGAAACTAACTCTTCTTATGAACAAAAAGAATTGCCAGGAGAAAGATTCTATTTTTAGTTCATTTTTAACCCAGAATTACAGGCAGTCTAAAGATGTTACACAGCTAAGATTGCTGTGATGAAGGCAAGTCCCTCCCCCTAAAAATCAGAAGGGGAGTAATGAAAGGAGAAGATTATTAGTACCACCAACAATGTTTGTTTGGGGTGATGTTAGAGCATGAACTGTTAAGAAGGATGTTTCTTCCTTGAAAATCTACTCAAGTTGTCAGGAAATACTAAGTTCCACAGGCTAAGGACCATCTCTGTGATGAAGCAAAGAAAGACAGATAACTTGAAGGCCTCTTGGGTAGAGAAATATTAGTCAGTGCACTTTCTATAAACATTGCTTGCTGGTTTTGGATTTTTTTGTTGTTTTATTTTTTTAATATATGAACTAGAATTACTAATGGGCAAACTCAGCGTCAATAAAAACGCAATAGCATGTTAAAGCTATCACATTATGACTGCTACATGGAGAAGTGAGAAAATTGGTGCACAGAAGGCAATTCTTTGGTTTCAGAAGTTCAGCACACAGACTTGGGGTTTGGTTTTTTTCGGGGGGGGTGGGGTGGGTGGGACTGAGGTCCTGTCTCCTCCTCACATCAGAGTTTCCAGCTCTTCTTATGACATTTAACTTTATTAAGTGAACTGAGTCTGTAGTCCTGCTAAGACCACAGCACTCTTCAATATAAAAAGTGTTGCAACACAGAAATCATTATGGGATTTAGAAGAAAGGGGATACAAGGATTTGGGGCTTATCATTCTGGACAGTCCTACTTCCAATTCCTCAGCTCTTTTCAATGTCCTTAGTAAGTCAGTAAACATTCCTGTGTACTTCTGATGTAGCTTTTCCTGAATTCATAACCCCAAAGATTTCTTCCATCCATGGAGCAAACCTTTAAGGTACTTAAAAGGATGGGTGATAACTGACCCTTCTCTTACAAAAAAATGAAACCTGCACATTTAGAGTCAGAAAGAAATTGTAAAAGCATATTTTCCCACACTCATAATAAATCAAAAGCACTTAATTGTAGCAGATATCAACATCAATCATACCAATTAGACTCTTATAACAATAAGTGAATCAATAAATGCATAAGAAAAGTTAAATGAATTAAGTTAATGAGCTCTTTACAGTCTTTCTAGCAATAGAACGGCTAGAAAATTCAGAAGATGCATTCTGATGCATTTCTATGTTAAATTTCTATATATTGATATGTATTCCAATAACAAAGACTCAGTTAGAGGCCTTTAGATTTTTTCCTCTAAAGCTAACCTGCAGACTTTGATATAAACAAGCTATTATGAGATAAAGATTACATTTAAGTGTCTGTGGAGGTCTTCTTGAATCTGTTTATATCACCTGAAAATAATATGATAGATCTTGCTGATGACAGTGTGGTGAGTTGACCTTGGCTGACCACCAGGTGCCCACAAAGCTGCTCAATCACTCCTCCTCCATCACCAGGACAGGGGGAGAATATATGATGAAAAAGCCCATGGGTCAAGATAGGAACAGGGGGATCACTTACCAATTGTTGTCACAGGCAAAACAGTCTTGACTTGAGGAAAATAATTTAATTTATTGCCAATTACTTGTAACAGAGTAGGATAGTAAGAAATAAAAAACCCCTAAACCCACCTTCCCCCACCCCTCCCTTCCTCCCAGGCTCAACTTCACTCCTGACTCTTCTACCTCTCGCCTCCAAGTGATGCAGGGGGACAGGGAATGGAGATTACAGTCAGTCCATAACACGTTGTCTCTGTTGCCCCTTCCTCCTCACACTCATTCCCTGCTCCAGCATGGGATCCCTCCTATGGGAGACAGTCCTTCACAAACTTCTACAACATGGGTCCTTCCCACAGGTGGCAGTTCTTCACAAACTGCTCCAGTATGGATCCTTTCCATAGGGTGCAGTCCTTCAGTCACAGAATGCTCCAGTGTTGGTCCCCCATGGGCCATAGGTCCTGCCAGAAAATCTGCTCCTGCTTGGGCTCCTCTCCATGGGCCACAGTTCCTGCCAGAAGCCTGCTTCTGTATGGGCTGTCCATTGGCTGCAGCTTCCTTCAGGGCACATCCACCTTCTCCGGTGTGGGGTCCTCCATGGACCACAGGTGGATATCTGCTCCACTGTGGACCTCCATGGGCTGCAGGGGACAGCCTGCCTCACCATGGTCTTCCCCATGGGCTGCAGGGGAATCTCTGGTCTCGCGCCTGGAGCACCTCCTCACTCTCCTTCTTCATTGACCTTGGTGTCTGCAGGGCTGTTTCTCTCACATATTGTCCCTTCTGTCTCACAGTTGCTGTGCAGCATTTTTTACTCTTTCTTAAATATGTTATCACTGTGTCACTGATGGGCTCAGCTTTGGCCAGTAGCAGGTCCACTTTGAAGCCGGCTGGAACTGGCTGTGTCTGACACAGCAGCAGCTTCCGGAGTCTTCTCACAGCCCCCCTGCTACCAAAACCTTGCCATGTAAACCCAATACAGACAGCAATAGTACCTTTCCTGAAATTTAGTTCCCAACATCATAATCATGACTCCTCTGTATTTCCTTAATCACCCATGAGGCAGCCTAAACCTCAGAGGGACAAGTACTTCCTTGGTGTTGTGGTTTAACCCCAGCCAGCAGCTATGCACCACGCAGCCATTCACTCACTCCCCCCCACACCCACCCCAGTGGGATGGGGAGAGAATCAGGAAAAAAAGTAAAACTTGTGAGTTGAGATAAGGACAGTTTTACAGGACAGAAAGGAAGAAAATAATAATGATGGTAATAATAGCAATAATAAAATGACATTAATAATAATGAAAGGATTTGAATATACAAAACTGTGGAGGACCTCAGCTGGATGGAGGGGCCTGGGGAGGATATTGACCTTGACAAGATTACAGTGTACCCTTGAGAGAACAAGAAAGTATGACAAGCATGCCTGAGAAACTAAGTTTAAGGAGTGTGTTGACCAGTTTGCAGGTGTGAGGATGAGAAGCATGCCTAGGAAACTAAGTTTAAGGAATGTGATGACCATTTTGCAGTTGTGATAAGGAACCTGAAAAAGCCACCCAATGAGGGGTGATAAAACAACTTTTGACAACTTTTTGACCAATAAGGGACAGACACATTTGTAAGGTAACAAGTATAACGGGTATAAATTTGCTGGCTTGTAATAATAAAAAAAGCCCCTACTATATACTTCTTTGCTTATACTATAGGATGCGTACATGCTGTTTGTCTGCCTCAACCATGACACAAAACAATTAATGCACAATGCAATTGCTTACCACTCACCTACCGATGCCCAGTTAGTTCCTGAGCAGCAACCCACCACCCCCAGCCAACTCCCCCCCAGTTTATATTCTGGGCATGATGTCACATGGTATGGACATCATACCCCTTTGGACAGTTTGGGTCGGCTGTCCTGGCTTTGTCCCCTCCCAGCTTCTTGTGCCCCTCCAGCCTTCTTGCTGTCTGGGCTTGAGAAACTGAAAAAACCTTGACTTCTTAGTATAAACACTATTTAGCAACAACTGAAAACATCAGTGTGTTATCAATATTGTTCTCATACTAAATCCAAACCATTAACACTACCCCAACTACTAGAAAGAAAATTCATTCTATCCCAGCCTAAACCAGAACACTTGCACAAGTACTTCTGGAAATATTTCACATGAAAACTCCTATGATTGCTTTTACTTTGTTCAGGTCTCTACCCAGCCTGTAGACGTTTAGGAGATTTTCTCCTCTCACCTCTTTCAGCCATTTTTTATTTTTTACTGATAGCATACCTTCTTGTTACACAGCATGGTATTTTTCCCTACTGAATTTCACTTCATTCCAGTTTTTGAGCTCATCCAGTTCTTTCTGTGCATTACCTTATAGAGACAAGGCCTCTTCTTTTGTCATCCACACATTTCATCAGTGCAGTCCTACTGTTTACATCAGGGTCCTTGACAAAATTGTAAGTCATTGCCTTTTAAAAATATAATCAATAGATACAGTAGCTTGCATTCTCTTAAGATGTGACTTAAGTGAGTTAAATGTATTACACAACTTTATCAGTAGATCTGTACGTCTGCTTTCCATATTGCTGTGTGACCACATATATCTTTTTCATAAATATATGGATTCTCTAAAAGCTCAGAAATTATTAAATTAAATAATAATACTAGCTAGAACTTAATTTGTCTTATGCAGAGTTAGCATATCTAAATTTGCTAATAGAGTCACACTGGCTGCTTACAACTTTTTTCCTCCTGAAGATAAAGCTGACATTTTAACTAAAGTGTTTCTATTTCAGGTCAATCCATGAGTATTTAAAGCATTTTAAAATTATTTAGTACTTCTACATTTTCTTTCCCTTTAAACATTTTCTCTCAGCTTTAATGACCGGCGTGGAAACTGCTTCCTTTCCCCAGTCATGGCAGGACTGAAGAATATGTGGACAGGCCACAGGGGGAAACCATCCCATGTTGGTCCTGTCTCTTGCTGTGCTTTGGCCATGAGGTGGGCAAATCATCATGTTCTCCCAAGCCTTAGTTTCCCCAAAGGTAAACTGAAAATAATGACACAGTTTGTTTTTCCATAATGTTATGAGATGCAGAGATGAAAAGTGATGCTGACGCATCTTCCACATGTAGAGGACCACTCCGTCTGTGTCTATATGGTTAAAATAGAGGAGTTGGACAGTAAGGAGCTGAAGCTCCTAAGTACCCAGTCTCCAAGCAAAAATTGTATATTTCTAAAGGCATTCTGATTTCTAGTAAATGGCTACTGAAATTTTGACTGTGAAACAGCAATCCCTAAATACTCTAGCATTCTCAAATAGTGTAGTGTAACAGCTTCAGAATTCCCATTCAGTTAAGGGAAAGCCACCTCTGAAATGAAGCCTAGTACATAATAGGCAATACTAAAACAGCTCACAATTACTATAATTTAACATTTAACTCACATTCAGCTTATATACCTTTGTGCAGCTTCCATTAAAAAATGTACAAACAACCTTGTTTCATGAGACACAAAAACACTTTCCTAAATGTCGTATTAAACTCATTACTAGGAGAATGAGAAAGCTCTCTAATCTGATTGCTCTTTCTTCATAACAAAGACAAAAACTACCAATTCCTCAGAGTCTAAAATGAGTTGTGATTGGAGTTTGAACTGATGCTGATGAATATTCACTTGCACTGGCTATGTGTGTGAAAAGGCATGTTCAAATGTATAAGTTTCATCTGCACTCATAACCTCTATTCATCAGATGAAACCCTTTCTTCCATTGCGTACTTAGAGATTCATCTGAAGTCAATGCATACACAAAGCAAGTTGTAGCACATCATTGGTGACCTCCTCCACCTTTTCAAAGCAAAAAAATATTGTCACCATTATTGATAATTATATTGGTATTTATTGGTTTAGTTTGAGTAAATTGAACTGTGTCTTCAGATTGCTCATTGCACAACTATAATGTGAGAAAAGCCCTTCAGTTTCTGAAAAGATTAGATCAGAATAACTGGTTTTGTCTCATTTGTGCTCATGGCATGGATATACAAACTTCAAAGCTGGAGGGAATTCACAAAAGTGACCCAGCCTGAGCTATTTAAATACAATGCCATTTCCCTAACTGGGGCAATATAGAAATACTGCATTTGGAATACAGTCCAGATGGCCCTTCCTGATTGCTCCCCATGCAGCTGTGGGCTATTCACATTCATAGGTCCTAGATACACTATATGGGTAGAAAAGTAAGAAATAAATCTGGAGAAAATGGAGTGCTGCTGATGTAAAAAGTGTGTCGATGTCACCAAAAATCCTTAGTAACCATAAGCTTACATTGACCCAGAAAGTTAACATATTGATGCACAGTACAATGGTCCAGAAGAAAATGCAGTGATTTTTCATTTTGCTCTGAAAGGCTTCACCTAGACTGGCCGTTTTGGGAGGATATCTGAACAGCATCTTAACAAAGGGATGGCACTTGTGTTTCCAGAAATGGTGCAGTTGACTGTAGGCCAAAAAAGATTCACCTTTTCCTCACCTTGTTGTTTAGAGTTACACTACCACAAGTTTTTTAGTATCTGGTCTAGCTACTTCACCATTCTGCTTAAATTTTTCATCCTATTTCTCTCTTACCTATTTAGATTGCAAGAACCACCTAAGAGTTTTTCTCTTACCAGATGCTTGTAGACAGCACACCGCAGTAAAGTCTACTGCTCTCCAAAGGATTCTCCACAAGGAAATAACATACAGATTGCTCTTTGAGCAGGTATGATTAAAAAAAAAATTAAATTAAAATGCACTAAGTGAGATGGGGAGGGGCCTGGCAGTCAGGAAAAAGTAATAGGAAAAAAAGATAATTTCTTGGAATTTCACAGCTGTGAAGGAGGAACAAAGTCCAAAGATTATGCCAAAGGGTAATCTGTAAACACTATTAAGTGTTTTATTTATACTTCATTACTCCTCTCTTCACTTTTATCCAATCCTCTCTTTGATGCACCAACGTGCTGATAGTAAAATGAGATCTATTATTCAGAGAAGATATTTAATGACTATTAAACATCTAGGTCAAGGCCATGGTGCCATGATTTTTCTAGATTTCAAGCAGGATCCTTGCCTATTTGATGTTTGCCTTGGCATAGGATACAAACCCACATTTTAAACAGTATAACAACAGCTACAGAATAAAAACTGAACAACCATCTCTAAATACTTTGAAGATGGATCTGTATAAATTGTCAATGATTCTATGGCTTTTCAAGCAAAACACAAAATCTTTGAAAGTCTGCTTGGTTGGGTTTTGCATGTTTTTCACGTAGCGCTAAGCTGCTCCAAAAATATTTTAACAATATGGGATCTTTTAATTCAAAGCAAAAAAATTCTGCTATGACAAGCAAAAATTTAGGTGAGTACAAAACCCACTAACAGTGTCTGATTTTAGAATACTCTATCACTTCAAGCTGTTGTGACTACTCTTACTTGTGGCATAGTTTATAATAAGCTGAAAATAATAACTATCAAGCAGAGTCAGATGAAAATACAAGCTGAGACAAAAAACTGTATCCCTATATTCAATGTAATTAGGTCTACTATGTCCTAACCATAGAAATGAAACTAGTAATAAAATAGGAATGTTATTTTCCATGACATAATGAGCAATCTGCATATTTTAATAAGCACTAGCTTAATGAGTTTAGAAGGAATGAAATCCTTTATAAGTATTAGGCATATAGCAGAATTATATTTACACCTCAGGTGTATTTCTCTTGCAGTGTAACTATAAAATTAAAAGCAAAAATAAGGGAAAATGTTTAGGTTAATATATCTATCTCAGTAACAAGAGTCATGGCATATTTATTCTTCATAAAATTATTACAAAATTATTTAATAGATATGAAAAATGCTGTACATTAAAATACTATATTGTTTGTATTCTGAATGAAAGGAAGATATTAATGAGATGTAATTTAATTACACGGGACAGATGCCCTCTGTAGGATACTAGCCTAGCCAGCATAAACTAGTATTTTTGCATTAAAAATAAATGCATTTATACACCCATTTCTGTTCATTGAAGAACTGCTGAAGTATCACATTCAAAACCATGTTTTTAAAAATTGCCACACTTTTTAATTTGATTCTTCCACGGAAGTGGAAAAACAATCTTTTCCTATAGCTCCATCCTGTAAAACAGATACATGATGGGATGATCTGCCTGAGCCATAGTGGTAAGTGTTTTGCACTCCCTACATTTTACAAATTGTTAAACTTTCTTTTTCTTAACTGAAAAAAAAAAAAAAAATCAGGCAATTCTCAATCCATGGGAAGAGGGAACAGATGGAATCTGAACACATAAGTACTTCAAGAGGAAAAGACCAATTTTGTTTGGTGCTGGCAGTACCCCGCCTTGGCCAGTGTCCAAATGCTGAGCTGCTATATGTCAACATAATGCTACTTATTAGGTGAAGTTTTGACCCAAAATATTTCAGTTTTCCCATTTCATATTTAATAATGTGTAAGACGTTTTACAATGTTTAACAAAGTTGGGGTTTGAATTTTCAAAATGTTTAGGAGTAGGAAAGTGTCCACTTGCTGTACAAATACAACTGAATAGTATTTTCCACTTTAAAAATGCCAGATTGATATATAATGTTTTTCCAGAGAACTCTTTCACTTTTTTATGTTCAATTTGTTCAGTGTAAGATCTGTACACCTTGATTTCCAGACAAGTTTTGACTTGCTGTTTCTCTGGTCCTGTTGATGCCGACAGTTGCGCTAAAATGAATTACATCAACACATTACACTAAAATGAAGTACAAAAGCTCTCCTTCATCTCAGTGACAGAAAAACTGGGTTCTAAACTGACCCTTGTTCCACAAAAATCATACAGATAGAGGTATATCAGCCATATTGTCTGCAATTTTATTGTGTTTTTTATTTCTTTACATAATAAGAAAATATGCAATATGTTAACCTTGAAATTTGACACATTTTTCTCTCATACTTGCATGCCTCACAGAAAGTACACTGGTATTTGACCTTATCTTGCTCAGGTGCTCCATAACTCCATACATAGCCTATGACAACCAGAGTTTTCCATGTGATAGAGCGTGCTTTGACTTTTGTTACAGGAATCAGTCTTAGGGCTAAAATATTTCTCTAGAGAAATATCATGATACAATCTTGGCAGCTCATTTATTCTCTGTATACTCCTCTTTCCAAGAGTATCTATGAATGTATTCATAGATGATATTTTACCCTGAAACTGCCTGAAAAGAATGCAGAAAAGTGCACCCTGATTTAATTCTGAAAAATACGCAGCTAAAATAAGCTTACTCCTTTGTTCAGGATTTCCAGCACTTGCACATACTGTTCTGCAATGAGACTCTAATCCATGGTCTTGTCATGGAATGCATTGCAAAAAATTAATAATATTCATTAATTACATTTTAATTTGCACCTGTCTCAAATGTAGTTGCATTGGACTACACTAGCCACCGTCATAAATTAAATCTTCTATCATGTAGCAAAGAATGAAAAATTTTTTGGGAGAAGAGAGATATTGATGTTTGTAATTTAGTATTAAGAAAATACACATACAAGTCTGGTCCTTGATCATTCTCTCAGTGTATTGCTGAGAGACATGATTTTTTTTCAGGTGCTTTTTCTCCTTTCTCCTGGTTTCAGAAGTCCTATTATATTAGCTTCAGAGGACTTGCTTGCTTAAGGGTCATATACTGTGAGTACAGCTGAATGAATTCTATGTAATAAAAGATGAGAGTTCCTCTGGACTTCATTTAAAGTTTGCTGCTCAAGAGGCTAGAAACTTGCTATGTCTTTGCTCTTTCCTCAAGTATTCCCAAAAGCTCAAATCACAATAGATCACTTGGGAGCTTGAAATGGTATGTCTGTTGCCTACAAACCTTGGAGCAGAGAGGAGGGAAATTGAGGTCTTGACCTATAAGTCCAAGTCTGTATGGAAAAGGCTACTCACCAAATGCCATCTATATTAGAATCTCTCCTGCTTATTTCAGTTTGTTGGTAAATTACACGTTCAGTAACTGTTGTCCTTGAAGTTTCTCCAAGACTTACTGAACCTCAGTGTTAACCTTTTGCCAGGCTGAAAATTGACCGTTTATTTCTGCTCTTTGTTTTCTACCTCTTTTAGCTAGTTTCTAATCCATGGCAGACCTTTATCTCTCACCTCAGGACTACTTAGTTCCCATAATAGCCTTCTGTGAAGGAGTTTGCTGAAGTCTTTTTGGAAGTCTGGACAAATTACACCTACCATTTCCTTTCATCTGCTCCCTTCCAGACATTCAAGGAATTGTAGTAGATGATTGGCAGCAAGGTGTGATGTGCAATGCTGAGATCTCAGTCAGCACAGCCAAACCATCAGAAATCCTTCATGAGTGGAAACTGGGGAAACATGTTACAGGAGAGAGCAGAGCTTAGGGGGCAGAAAGGTGAAGGAGGAACTAAATTGCATCTGAAGAATGACCGTTCCTCCTGGTAAAACAAAAGCTAGTGTTTTGGATCAGGTATATCATTTTATCTGAGAAAAGAAGCATCTGGGGTGTTTCTTAGAACCCATATGTAGCTAAAGTTTTCTTCTGCTTGATTATAGTATCAATGCGTTGTGGAGGCACAAGACATTAGCAGAAAATATCAGGAGCCCTCTCAGCATGGTGGTGGACAAGGAATATGCCAGTTAGGTTAGATTAATTTAAAGCATGGGTTTTAAACAGAACTTAAAGTTTTCCAGCAAGAGAGTAAAAAAAAAAAGAATTTGAAATATTCATCAACAAATCAGTTCTGTAGCAGCAGAAAAAAAGAAAAAACAGAAAAAAAAGATAAAGAGAAGAGAGAAAATTAGATATCTCATTCTTTTGTGTTATGAATCTCCCCACAAAAAAGGATGAAGAAGTAGTCCTGAAATATTGTCTTTTCCTCTTATCGGGGAAATGCATTCACCTGCTTCCTAGGGACAAGAACAGAATCTGGAGTCCTGAATACCATATTCAGCAAAGGAGACCACACAGCTATGAGCAAGAGCCCTGGGAGTACATCTGGAGTGTTCATAGGAATGAGGAATAAAGAAACACTAAGAGCAGTAAGAGGTCTTAATTGCCTGTCACACACTCAACAGTAAAGGTGAAGTACTTTGTGAAAACTACCTAAATGGATTGGGGAACTTCAGAATTTACATAAAAAGATCTGATCCCATTTCTTCTTCCAGAGTGAGTTTGTTCAGCTCACTTTTCCTGAGACGCGTTTCTGCTCAGCTTTGCACAGAGTCTTTGCTGAGGTATCATTCAACAGTTTTTCACCACTAATGAGGACAGGGTCTGAACAGAGCATTTCCCATGGCAAAGTCAAGAGATGACATATGCCTGGCAAGGTGCAGACAAAATGCTGTGTGTACCTGCACCAGAAGCAGCTATGAGTTGACTTTTTTCTGAAATATGTGCTGTGGTGTGTCTGTCTTCAGCAGCCAGCATGACAAGGTGTGCACATGCTCTAGTAAAGAGGCCTTGCATGAATCATGCATGAGCACAAAGGCGCAAAATATTAATTTCTGAGACACATAAGAAAGGTGCTATTTGCCTGAGCTATTTTTACAGCCCTCAGATTCAGAAAGATTTTTCTCAATGCTTTTTCCTTTCAAAAGCACTCAATCCCATCTCCCTGCCTCCCATTTTATAATTGACATGCCTCTTCTCAGTAAAGCAGGAAGGCATCATAAAATACCACTATTTTTATAGTCTCTATTCAGTTCTCTTAAAATTAATCATTATGCTGTACCACATTTTCTATACCTGCCAAACTATAAACTTTTCAAAAAAGCTATGAAAACATTGGGGTTGGCATATTGCTTGCCCTGTAACTCTGTTGCTTGCAAATTAGTGGTTTGTCAAGCAACAACATGAATAGGTAGATATCACAGCAAACACTGAGGTTTTCAAGCAGTAATGCTCTTGAAAGCTGTATGTGCAATGCACTGGCTTCTGTGGGCACCTTAAGCAAAATACATGTTTTTCAGCTTATTGACAGAGATGTGAGAAGTTTTTTATTCTATCTAGTATATTCATTGCTTCAGTTAACCCACTCTCACAGATACTCCTTTTCCTGAACCTCCCAGTCAATCACAGAGAAAGAGTAGGAAACACAAAGACATTTCTCTCTCCTGTCCTGTTTTTTGCTATCCAGAAGCAGTCAAAATGTTTTCCACTTCTTCCTTCTGGTCTTCCAGAAAGGATGGATAGCATGTTATGAAAAGCTTTTAGGATAAGCTGATGGAAATGGAATAGATCGTACCCTTGTACCTCCTCTTTCCCATCCCCTAATTACATTTTCCCTTTTCTTCCTGTTTTGCAAGGTCTGGACAGAAATTTAGCATTTCTGCTACAAACACTAAGACAATCATGGCCTTACTTGGTGTTATTGATGCAGTCCTCTAGGTGCTGTTGGCCTTACAAGACTGCACTCACCAAAATGCTCTCAGTTTCTCCTTTCCAGTTATCTGTGAAGCTTGGCCATCTCTCACTTAACTCTGCTTTATGTGGCCATGAAAATCCAATCAACTCTCACAATTCTGTTGGACATTTTTGTTGCCTTATCACAATACTTTGCCATGTTCAGCAATTTCCCATGCCCTGTCCAGTAGTTTCCCACATCCTGCCTGGTTAGCTCAGCTGTGGGCCAGGACCCAGTCAGCAGCTTAGCCATTTACCTCCAGGCTAAAGAGAGTCCCAGTATCCCTGGAAAACAAAATGTCTCCAGATACCTGATAGTCACTACTTTTTAGGTATATTTAGACACAGGAGATCAGGGATGACTACTTCTGCAAGGTATTTCCCTTTACAGTTGGCAAGTCCTCTCTGCAGAGCAATCACAAGGCTCTCTTCACCTGCAAATATAAGCATAGACTTCTAGACTCTCATGAACAGGTCTGAGGAATTAATTTAGGACAGAAGCTGCAAAAGCAGCTGCAAACCGGGTCTGTATTCTTCTTCTGCTTGCATACAGAACACGTCACAGACCAGAACAGTGCTTCTCTTGAGGAGCTATTTGGTAAATAGCAACACAATTTGTAGGACTGCTTAAAGAACTTTTTCCTGTTAAAGATTGAGAATAACCACCTGCTGGTTTCTCCATTATGATAGACTTTTTATTATGTTGTCAACATGTTTTAATTTGCAGGAAAAATTTCTTATTTGCACTGGAGATGCAGCTGAAACAAGTTGATAGAAGATCTCAATTAAGAGACATTTAGTCTACGTGTTCCTGACCCAATGTACAAATCTATTTCAGGTGACAGAAATAGTTCAATGTTTTCCAGCCTCTAACCCAAACAGCTTTTAACTTCAAGCTATTCACTACTTCTTAGCTAATTTCAGATGGTATGTATAAAAAAGACTGCCATTTGTTGACACCCTTCTCTAGTGTTAGCTTTTTCAGGCACCATTAGCCAGGTACACAGAAACTCTGCAAGCAGGATATGCCTGACCTCAGAACAAAACAATTGTTTACTGCCTGACACACACAAAAGGTAGCAGGGATTTAGAGAGCTATTAGGCTGAGCATGCTTACTGCTCAGGGCAAGGACTCAGAGACTCTTTGCTGGCCAGGCAGGCACTGGTCAGGAGAGGACAGATTGCAACTCTGCAACTCTTGAGCAGGTCCTTGGTGTTGCTGAGCTGCCATCCTCCACCAGCTCCATCAACATAGACAGCCCTGAGGACTTGAGCTGAGAATATGACCACTCCTAGCCCCCAGTAGTCTCCCTGGCTTTTTCTTATAAGCATTTAATACCTTGTCATATTGTTGGGCTTTTTGCTTGAATCCTTGAGCTACTCATGTTCCCCATCTCAGCCGTCTGACCTCTCTCTGCAATTTCACCTCTCTCATCCTCCTGCAGACTTTTCATAGCTCTCGCTCACAGCTCAGCAGTTTTCGTAGAGGTCTGAGCCAAGGTTAAGTACTGCCCTCTACCCGAGTGGTGCTTTGCCTCCTTGCCTTTGCATCCTTCCTGCAGGGAGGAAGGTTTGGGCAGAGATTACTGAGTGAGAGAGTCACAGTTTTCACTTCAGCAAGAGGTATAGTAAGAAACACCACAGGGAAAGGTGGACAGGAGCCATGCTGTTGAAGAAGTCAGATGTAGTGCACTAAAATAGCTGAAGGAAATATGTTTTAACTATAATGGTAAGAAACTGAGAAAGTCAAATTATATGCTAAAAGCATGTAAATGTTTACTAGAACACTAACTAGAAATATTTTCCCCCAATTGATATTTTGAAAAAGCAACTTAACCCTGATACATCATTACCCAGAGCCAATTTTTTTGCTTATATTATGACCATGCTGATTTTGAAGGTACTTAGTCCAAAAAATATTTGAATATTGTACTGTTACTCTGAATAACTAGAAATACATACAGAGTGATGAGCTTTTTCAGAAGCATTGGGATGATAATCTAGTACTTTTGCAAGTAAGAAATAAGTCCTGGTACTAGGACTATGAGATCAGAGGTCTGCCATTTCTCTAGGGAAGCAGTCTCTGCCATGTATTTGGTTGCTAATATTGTCCCTTAAAGACAAGTGTTAATAAGCTCTAGTGACAATAAACAAAATGATACCTCAGTGACATAATTTTTCTTTAACCTTTTCCTAAGCCTTTTTTTAAAAATTGATAAAGGTAAGTTTGCTTTGTTTTTGTTTTCTCTATATTAAAGCTCAACAGCAAATAATGGAAATTTAGCAGCAGAAAAATACCACAGTGAAGATCTAAACTGTTAAAGAGATACTGTAACCAAGCTGAGGACACTGGATTACAAACTGAATGATACTTTAGCAACAGGCTGCAAAAGAATTATGAGTTTTTATTTCATCTGCACAGATTAATCTGACTCTAAAAAGGTTGGAGTGACTGCATGTGCAGAACTGTGTAGGGTGACTGTGGTCTGTATTTCCTGTTAAAATAGTCATACAAATAAATTATTTACATCAAAGTGGAGCAGGAGCTGTAAAGATGATTGTTAAGGGTGGCCAAACCCAGTGCTGAAGGGCTGTGGGGGTTTCATCGCTTGCTGCCCCATAGAGGCAAAAGGCAGCTGCTTATCTCTGTTTCCAGGTCTAGACAGGCTGAACAAAAATTCCCAATATGTATATACACTCATGGTATGGGCAAGGCTGGACACAAAGGTGTTAGCAAAGGCAGGAGGACAGTACCTTTATAAGGATCCACATAAACCACATACAGCAAAAATAAAGACTTGTGCTCAGGCAAAACTTCTTTCACTAGTATCTCTTGTGCTCTGGCTTTAAGTTCCTTTATATCTGTGATCTAACCCCATTTTCCTACCCAACAGCTAGTCTGGCATGAAGTTCACGAGAGTATCACTGTCACAGAGATAACAGAAGACATTCAGATAAAATAGAAAGAGAGTTTAATAAGAATACAGAATGACTACAGCAGCCTTGGCAATTCCAGAGTCCTGCTTACAAGCAAACCTCCCTTTCATGCCCTACATCCCTCCATTTTCTAGTGGCTGTTCCTCCCCAAACCACTTTGGTCCCTCCCTTTTCTTGACTTTTGCCCTTTTCACAGAATGGTTTTGGCTGCAAGCAATCTCTGGAGGTCTTCTGGTTCAACACCCCCCGCTTAAGGGCCATATAGAGCTGGTTGCCCAGCAACATGTCCAGATGTTTTTTGAATGTCTTCAAGGACGGAGATTCCACAACGTCCCTGGGCAATCCGTGCCAGTGCTCAGTCACCCTCACAGTAAAAAAGTGTTTCCTGATGTCCAGACAGAGCCTCCTGTGTTTCAGTTTGTCCCCACTGCCTCTGGTCCTCTGTATTGGGTCAGCGTGGCAAGGTTTTGGCGGGGGGGGGTGTTACAGGGGTGGCTTCAGTAAGAAACTGCTGGAAGCTTCCCCTATGTCCAACAGAGCCAATGCTCCAAGTCGGACGCACTGCTGGCCAAGGCCAAGGCCATCAGCAACCGTGGCAGCACCTCTGTGATAATATATTCAGGAAGGGAAAAAAATTTGCTGCGACACAGAAACAGCAGCCAGAGAGAGGAGTGAGAAACTGTAGGAGAAACAACCCTGCAGACACCAAGGTCAGTGAAGAAGGAGGGGGAGGAGATGCTCCAGGCGCCAGAGCAGAGATTC
>JAVJGG010000090.1:29249677-29260628 GCA_035590195.1 Aviceda cuculoides
CTCCCCTGTCCAGCTGAGGAGGGGGGAGTGATAGAACGGCTTTGGTGGGCACCTGGCGTCCAGCCAGGGTCAATCCATCACAGCTGTTGCACTGGAAAAAACAAATTCATATACTCAAAAGTCTTTTTTAATTTTATGGTTTTCAGTAACTTCATCTAGGCAAATAAGCATACGCAAAAGATGTGCAGATGCTAACGAGAGTTTCAATTCTGTAGAAAATTGCATAAAACAACATAAACCCCATAATTCTTTTCATTGTTCCCATTTGTCTTTCCATAAGAAACAAAAAGTAGGAATATTAAGTAGAAATGTTCAAATTTTCTATGAAATAGCAATAAGAATGAAAAGAGACATAGAAATATGTTTTTTCCTTATATTTTTCTCTTTAAAATTATTTTTAAAGTTCCCATTTTTTATTTATTCTTTTTCTTTATTTTTTATTGTATTTTATGGAGAACAGCATCTTTGATGACCCTTTTTTGCCCTGCACCCAGGCTACCCTGTTTTTTTCACCCCAGGCTTATAACTTCCAACGGATTTGGTATTAGAATGCACGACATAGAATGGACTGTTTGTAAGAGATATGTCCTTAAAAATTCTATCTGAAAACAAAAAAATAACTAAAAAGTAAATTTCTATATAGTTATACCTCATTAATAAGCTACTATTTCAGTTCAGTGAGACTGAAAATAAGTAAAATAAAATATTTCAGTTCAGTCTAAAAAATAAGTATTTCATCCTGATTTTTCTGAGAGAAACTCATAAGCTATTGTCAAAAAAACTACAAACCAACCCAAAACAGGAAAATCATTCCAACACATTTCTAATCAGATCATGTTTAAGCATGTACTTGTTATTAAACCACAGGATTAGCTGTGTTAATTCTTCATGTGGTAAGCCCTTTTATAATCTGCTTGTGGTATAAGGCTATAATGAAGGTTTTGAAACTTCGCCATGTAGGTTTTGTCATTGTATCTCACCATAACACAACAACTGCAGTCTAATGAAAGTGGAGAATTTTAACTCCCTTGTGCATTGCAGTCTAGGGAATAGGTCTTATTCCATGTTAATGGCTGTTCAGTGTATGCTGCAGAAATTTATTGTAAGGAAGAGATGCAGAGTCCATCTGAATACACCTATCAGTAGTGGTACACCTCATGGTAGTCTTAATTTGATGCTAAAGCTACCATGACACAAATGATCCCAAAGGTATTCCTGCAAGTAGCCCATCAAGTTGGCAAAGATTAATTATCTTCCCAGTTCATTCTGTGGATAACAGTTTCTCGGGTATGTCTCATGGATTTTCTGGCTGGAAAGCAGTGTAAGCAATTTCCTGAGGCCCCAATGCCATTGCTAATGCAGGACCTTGAAGTCTGAAATTGTTCAAAATCCAAATTTGTTTACAGTTACAGGGGAAAAGGCCATTTGGCACAACAAGCCTGCACTTCAAGGTTTATTAATCTCAGCCTCCTCCCTACTTCTTCCCTGCATCCTTCAATTAATTCCCTGTACAAATAACCAGTTGTCTTGAACTCATTTATTATATTTCCTTTAGTGGCTTTATGGAATCGCTTTGCATGTATTAACTGAAGAGAGTGAGTGTGAACACTTTAAGAATGGCATGTTGTTTTGGCCACAGAAAGCTGTTATTTTAATGGAAGTCTTGTGGTTAAAGCCACATGAGTCATTGTCACAGTGCAGGGGTTAAAATGATACCTCTTAAACAAACAGATGTGTCTTTATCTCCTGGCTGTAGGCTAGATTAACTTTGTTTTTTGTTGTTTTTTTTTTCAAATACAAAGATTGCACTTCATCCCAGTTGAAAAAATCTCGATCTACAACATGAGAACCCTTAGTTACAAGCTTATTAATTGATTATCTCACTAATTAGAGTATGATTGTTGTTATATGGCTTCAAATTAATTTTAAACTACTTGAATTAAAAAAATACACACAGATTGCATCTATTGCAATTTTGAATACAGATATAACAGCAAGAGATATGAATGACAATTACCAGTTTAATTAGCCTTTCAGCACAGAAATGAATGTAGATATAACACATTACACATGAAAATGTTCATGTTTGGTGTTTTGGTAAGCATATGAATCATTCAGGATAATTGGCACTATATGAAGATGATCGCTGTGGTAAATTTGGCTTGTCTCCATATCAGCACGCTGTCAGTTGTTCACTTGTTTGCTTCATTGCACTGAGCTAAATGCCCATGTGTGCAGAATCTTAATACACGCATTAATTATTTTTTGATTTGGCCTTAGGAGCAAACTACAACATTCTTATTAAAATGCTTTCTCTAAAGAAAATATTCACAATAATCTTACTGTACTAGGGCTGCTCCCAAAAGAAATAAAAAAAAGAACAATTTACTTGAGTACTGAGATACATTCTTATTTAAATATTAGAAGTGTATTTTCTCTTTGTCATTCACAAGCAAACATATCCTTATTGGGATGAGCTGTGATATTATAGGATCTCAAATGCTGAACTTTGCCAGTGTGTGTATCTTTAGATATATATGAAGAAATATATGAAGAAATGAATTTCTAGTTCAGTAGATGGCAGACCTTCCTCTAAAGAATCATCCTGGAGGTTTGAGGAAGGAATTGCTGTTACAGCTCAAAGATTACAAACTCTATGTTGCTTAAATCTGGCACTGTTTATCATCTTCAGAAATACAGAGAGTTTTACGGGAAAAAAAACCCCAAAACAAAACAAAAAAACCCCAACACATTTTCTGATATTAAGGCTGATGATTCCCATTCCGGGTTTTGGGTTGGGACTTGCATGTGAATGTTTACCAGTCAGCTTCTCAAGAAGATGTGTTAGTGAAGAGGGGTGCAGTATCAATGGTGCAAAACCAAACCATACTTAATGATTGTCATTTTGGTGCATGGTTTTTGCTACCACGTTTTTTAAAAGCAGTGTGTCTTGAGAGATGTGAAATGCCTATGTCAGGAGGGAGATGCCCTAATGGTTGAGGTACTGGTGCAGCGCCTGTGCTTGGCAGGTGTGCACACAGCCTCATTCATGTGAGACACCAGGGAAAAGGACTGAGGGACAAATGGTCTGGAAAGCAGCTGCAATACAGTGCAGCCAAGCCAAAGGCAGGATGGTGCCAGGGTCGTCTTGGGATGTCTTTGGTTTCTAACAAGTTCCAAAACCTCTGGTGATCCTTTAACAGAGAGTGTCATCCCTACATCTCATCTCTCTAATAAGTAATTTTTCTTTCCACCTTTCTTCCCTGTTCTGTCTACTAGGGTGGCAAAGTCTAAGACACCAGACCAGGAACTGTAACGAGGTTTTGTTTCTGCTACAGCTTTGTGAACACTACTGTAATACAAATATACCAGTATTTCTAATCTTGCAACTTATTTTTAGGTATGCTGCCATTCAGTTCTTGCAGACTTAAAAATATATGATGACCATTAAAAATCCTGAAAAATATGTATCCAATTGTAGCATATCTATATCCAGTTTTAGGAAGGTTTTAATTTACAATTTCTGTAAGATATTTATTATTTATTAGTTATATTTTTGTTTTTGCTATGCCAAGGCTATCAGTTTAGCTCTTTTCACATCAAACCTGTGTAAATACACAAGTTACTACTGGTAATCCAGTGAAACACCATAGTGAGTATCTTCAGAAAAGAAAGTGGGTCAGTGTTCAGAGAGTCATTAATCTAATGAAGCATATGATAATTGCAAACAGTCAAAGTGTGAGTCTATAGCTATCCCCTTTAACACTAAAAATCCCAAGATACTTAACCATCAGATATATAATTCTATAACTGAATGCTTATGTAAGTTCAGTAGCCTATTTTGTAAATCTTCTGGTCTCAGAAGGATTCAGATTGATGATATTTGGTACTAAGTTCTCAGATCAGCACTTAATAGGCATTTCTTAAATCTTTCTTGCCACTTTCTGTCTAGTCAATTAGAAAAAAATCTATCCTGAGAGTAATTGAAAATTGCCCCAGATTGTCATTGAGTGATTTGCAGAAATACCCTTTGATTATAGTCCCAGTCAGTTTTATATTTTACTGGCCATCATACTGCAGTGAGAAAAAATAAATAATCCGTCAGCTGTGGAAAACCAGATAATTGGTGTAGTTTATTCAAAAAAACTATGTCTGTTTCTGTAGGCTATCTTCTGCAAGGTTAAAAAAAATCAATACCATAAATCATGTTTCAATGGAAATGTGATGGTCTTACAAGGTCTGCTAAACCGTCTCCAAATGTTTATTTTGTTTCAGCAGTATAACTTTTCTGCAGGAGGTAGAAACATCAGCTGAGTGGCACATTTTATACACTCCTTTCTTTCCTATGTTCTCCACCTCCCAACTTCTAAAAAAAAAATAATTTTATGTATATACATATATAAAAGATGAACACTATTTTAAGAGAACTAACCTTGAAAATGTTGGATACATAGCCTCATATGTCCTCCTGTTTGTACACGTAATTCATATGTCCTCTTCATCCTCAAGAACCCAACGAGACTTTTGTTCTGGATTTTTTGGGTAGTAACGAGGCACATCATCACTGAAATAGGCTTGGTTTGGGATGCTGTAGTAGATATTGGACAATTTGATTTACATAGTTCTCTCTACCACTGACAGACTTCAACTCTAAGAATAACCTAATTGGTCTGAGGTTCTTAAAGGCAAGTACATGCTAAAGGAACTTGTTGATTTGGAGACCTATTAAAATCAGTGTCTCCTGATTCCTCTGAATCCAAGTCTCCTCATTATCAATACATTTGAAGTGCCCAGCAAAAAGAAAAGAGGTTTTAATCCTAATTGGAGTATCAGATTTGCCCAATCGCTGATATTTGTGAAATAATTTTCTAGATGGTCTGTAGCCATGCAACATGAGGATATATACTGAAAAATATCATTTAAAAAACAAAAAAAGGGTGATGAAACCTGATAGAAAAAAAAATTCTAATGTCAGATTCTCAGACAGACAAAACCATTACCAAGAACACAAGCCTAAGATTGACCAGTATCCAGTATTCAGATGCGTTGCATGTGCAGCAGGAAAATATCTTCAGAAAAAAATTTCTCATGGCTACAGGTCAAAACATCTTTCAGATGAAGAAACAGCAAACAAATGAAGCGGAGGTCTTGCAGGTCCAGTATCAGGCAAGTCAGCTCCTTCAAAGTGACAAATGCAGTTAGATATTAATGACATTGTTTAAAATGAAATGGGGAAACATTAATATTTCTCTTGGGACAACTTTTAGTATTCCAGGAAGAAACTTTAAGGCAAGACTTAGGATATAAAATGCTGGTAGAAAGACAGATAGTTTACTCTTGAAAGAAATAACTGCTATGCCACTTCAGTCCCTTCTTTTAGCATCCAGCATTCACCAGATGCTAGTACTGAAAATCTGCCCTAGCATTTGGTAGTCTGGCTTTGCTTTTGTTTTGAAATTGTCACAGGAACATATACAGAAAGCTGCTCCTTGTTGGCAAAAATTACTGTATCTTCTATTTATGAGATACACTGGAAGCTGGTTTGTCCTGACACATATAAGTAGACAAATCGGCAGATAAAGATCTGCACCTTCAGAAAAATTCTGGTCTAAATATAAATTTATTACAAAAGAAAAGCTACTTATAATTAAGATTAGTTCTGTTAGTATAAATATGGTAATGTGAATTGGTCTTCTTGCTTTATTTAGTATCTTTAGTATAATGTACTGAAGGAACTGGATTACAATAAGGGGAATGTTCTGAAGCTTTTCCCTTTTCAGTTTGGTGGTAAAAATCTCTTGAAATAAATTTAAATAACAACCGCAAAACAAATGTACTTTTGTTATTTGATACAGCACATGGAGTCTAGCAAGTAATAATAAACAATTTAAACTCTGAGGCAATAATTGTAAATAAACCCACCATTTGGATATTACAAAAAAAGAAAATGCCTGTGTTTTTTTAAGGAGAAATTTCTTATATCTGAAGGAATGACAAGTGATTAAATAAATTAGCTTAAATGAGCTAATTTTTTTGTTTGTTTGGGTTAAAATCCTTAAGAAACTACAAACTGGAGAAGGCTTTTAACAACAGGAGAAACATGAAATCATGAACTTCCAATCTAGAAGAATGATCCAGTTGTTGATCTTGAACAAGTAATTGCAGGTGTTGCTGCCCACTTCTCAAACTTCAAATACCCACTTCATAAATGTGAGACTGCTTATTACTTACTGTCACTTTCCTCAAAGATAGACATGATAAGTGCAAAATTGGAAGAAGTGCTCAAATTTGGCTTTGGATATGAGAACTGCTATCTGTAGAACAATTTGTTATAAACCTGACAAATATATATGATAATCCTGACAAAGATATTGTGAAATTACTGACTTAGTGTCTTCAGTCTGTTACTCCTTTCTTCCTCCCAATAGTCTAACTGTCCCAGGTCACGTAAAACCTGTGTGTACCTTCAAGAGAAATGCCTTGATCTTTTGTCCTCAGATGATAAGCATTGGGGAGCTAGACAGGTGCAGTCCAATTCCTAACTTTCCCTCATGTAATGTATATGTTATGACTTTCAGTGTCCATGAGGTAATACCATAGACCTGACCAAATATTGCACATCATTTTCCATGAAGGAAAGAAGGGGATATTCATAAGGTCTTCTATTAAATTGAATAAAGCCTTTTAATGAGCTGTTTTCTGTGGCATGTGATGATCCAGTTAGTAAAGTTCCTGTGCAATAGCTGCCCTCTAAAGACACATCTTGTTTAACCTGTGTGAAATTTAATTAGTAGGTGTCATCAGTAATTGTGAAGTGGCTTTCGATTATATTTAACTTATGTACTCCAAAAGTAGGAAATGTATTCTGTCTGCAACCTAGACATCCTTTACAAAGACATCCTCCAGTGCCTATTTTCTGACAATGACAAAACATTATAAATTGTCTATGGGATTTTTGCTGCTTTTTTTTTTTTTTTTCCATCTGAGAACAGCAAGAAGATGCCTATTGAGAGAAATAAAAGCCCAATATGAGAAAAATTATGAGGATTCCCATGAGAATGGTGGATAGTATAGAGAATGAATGTAGGTTTAGGCTTTAGGGTAGCGAAGTCAGACTTCCCTGTAGGTATGAGACAAGTTTTTAGCCTGTTAAGGCTGTTTTGAAAGAAGCTGTCATGGCAACTAGAATATTGGAAGAAGCAGAAGAAAAATAATTAGGCCTTGGTCACTAGAGATGGGGTTTCACTGACAGTCTCTGAGCATAACAAATTGCCTCTGAGGGTATGCAGGAACCCACATTTCTGGGAAATTGGCAGGAATGGAACTTGCAGAACAGGCAACACTGCCGCATCTGAGAAGAAAGCCTGGACTAATGTGAAAAAACTTGTGGAACTTTTGCTTAAGCTTTGGTGAAAGTTTGATGTTTAGGGAAGCACAAAGTTGTCTGTTATTGAGCAGACAAATTCAGGTAGGTCTATGGGTTCACAGAATACAAAAATCCCTCAAAAACCTTTAAAAATACATGCATTTGCTTCTTGCCCTATCAGTGAAGAAATAGCCAAAGATATTTGCCTGGTATCTTCTGGCTTTAAAATACAATGTCATTCTAAATAGGACATATTTCCATTCATTAGTTAATTAAAATAAAAATTGAATAAGAGATTGAGAAATTAATGAAAACAGGAAAAAATTTGTAATAATGTCTGCACAGGAAAAAGTTCAGGAGCATGTATTTCTCCTTCTCTAAATGTATTAGTTTTGTTTGACCTGCTTCTCAGTGAATACCCTACTCTTGAACAGTTTTGCTGGAGGAGATTGATAAACTGCAAGAGGTAATTCTTAAATAAAACCCCATTAAATACACATTAATATGAGCCAGCACCAGGAGCTGAAAGAGTAGGTTCATTTCTCTTTTTGTCATGATGTGTTAGACATACATCAATAATTTTGAATCATATTCTAAGCTGACAGGATAAGTAAACAATATGAGAATTAGACCTTTGAAGTCTAAACAAAAGTCCAACATATCCAGCAGCTGGAATACAAAGCCCTCTGCTGCTTTTTCCTTTTCTATCACAGTTACTGTTATAATTTGCTGGCAAGGACAGAGGTAAGTACATTGCAGCCAACATCCTCACTGTAGGCATTAAGCAGTTTACCTGAATAATGCACATTGCTTCTGTCAGCTTAAGGCCTTGAGCCTCAAAATCTTTTTCCTTGATGTTTGGTCGCTTGCAGAAAAGTGCAATATGCTTGCAGCTGCACCAGAAGGCCGGCTCCCCTGCAGCTGGGGCCAAGAAATCACAGCTGTGTGAAGTGGCATGTATTGTAAACAATTAAGCAAGGGGATTGTGTTTTTTAAAGCCTTCATCCCCACAGATGCACAGCCATCAGAAAATAATTAAATGCCTTCCTACCAAAGAAAAAGGTATCTTGGAACCTGATTAAGCAAATGAGTTGGTTTAGTAACAGGTTGCGGCAACATTCATGTCCCTGGCACCAGTACCTGTCATAAAGCTGTGAGAATTTAAAACCTCTCCAATAGCCTGTTAGACATGAGCCTGGATGTGTGCTCCAGCTGCTACTGAGAAGAAATCCACTCCCAGAACCCTCACTGGGGCAGAGGAGAAACAAGGGAGAGACTAAGCTGTTCTCATGACCGTTGCAGTCCAAAGGTTGAGCCAAAAGGAGATTGTGTAGAGAAGTAAATATCTTTATAGTTCCCAATCTGTACATGAACAGAAGACACTTATTTTTAAAAATTATTATTGGCAACTTTTGATTAGTTGATTTTAATTACTTTTGAAACACACTTCACCTAGGCTACCAGTTCAGCAGCTTCATCAACAATTGATTTACGTTAATAGTGAGAAGGATGCCCAATCTTTAATGGATATTCACTGCAAATATTTGATACTAGAATCTTGTCAAATCATCAGATGTAGACCTAGAAAGTCCTGTGCTAGAGTTCAGGTCCTCAGGGGCAGGTATGGAGAAAGGGATCCTCCTGGTCACTTTGGTGACGTACTCTGACTGTGAAGGTAGAACTAAGCCATGGATGAGGAGCACAGTCAAGCTGACTGCAGACAAATAGTCACAGCGGTGGCAGAAAGCTAAAATATACTTGAAAATATCAGCTGCCATTTAAGTACTGACGCCTGTTTTCTAGACATATGTATTCTGTTCAGTTGAAGGATTTGATTTGTATAACAATTTTAACAAATACATTAATAAAAGGAACCAGCAGTTCAGAAAAGTAAAGTTTTCATATTAATGGTTATCTTTAAAAAAAAATAATAGTAAGGTGTGAAACATACTTGTGATGCCTAATATTGTATTTCAGCACAACCAATAGTTATCTTTAAAAAAAAATAATAGTAAGGTGTGAAACATACTTGTGATGGCTAATATTGTATTTCAGCACAATCAACCATTAAAAGTGGCAAATGTTAATAATGGAAAAAAACCCCCACAAAACCAAAACTGTGGAGAAGAAGGAATCTGAAAGCAATACACGAGTGGTTAGTGGGAGAGCTGTTATGCATGTGCATTTTTCTCTAAATATATAGTTATGAACAACATTTCATTGCATCTTGGATTGTATTATTCTTGACACCAATCCCACAGAGAATTAAGTACATGCTTGACGTAAAGCACAGGGGTAGTCCTGCTGCAGAAGAAAGACTTTATCCAGCTGAAAGCTATACATGTTTTGTAACTATGGAAATGTCAAAGTGTTTTCAGGCATGAGTTGTTTTTATATTAAATTAAGTGTTGTCATTTCCACTTAGTGGTATACAACTATCATTATATAGGGGAAGGATGCACATGATTATGAATTTTGAAAACTCAAATGTACAAGGTGAAATTCTAGACCCAGGGAAGTGAATGCAAGGTTCTTCACCCAGTGGAAATAGATTGCTAACACCTTCTGTTCTCTTTACCAAGAAATGCAATGCAGTATCTGATAGAAATAGCTTTGGATACCAGAGCTTGATTATGATATTGCCTGTAAAGAAAACTTACTTATTTATTTATTTATTTATTTATTTAAGCACCATGTATGTTTATCAAAAATAATTTTAAATATTTTATATGCAACCCTCCTTATAATATAGAGTATGCTTAAGAACAGAAATCTAAAATGGATTTTTTTGCAGCTATGTTATATATTTTCCCTGTGAATTTTTTACATTATATGCAGTATAGCACCTGATGGTCTTACTGACAATGCATGCTGTCCTGCCTCTGGCATTACAAAATCAAAGAAGAACAAATTTATCCCTGTTTATTTTAGTAACAACAAAATTTTCCACTATGAACTCTATATTTTTTGCTCTTGAAGGTGATGTATGAAGTAGGAAAAATAGTTTGACTTTCAGATACTCAACAGAGGTTATGCTGGCAGTAAACAAAATCCTCTTTCAAAGCTCTGCAGGAAGGAAGCTTGATGCAGAATTCACTAAGGAAAAAGAAACCTGGAATATAGGTTGTTATCAAGAAAACTATAGTTCCCAAATATCTTAAGGAATGTGAATGAAAGATGATATGGAAATATTTGGAATTACAAATCATTGTTTCTATGTGTTTTCCTACTCTACTGTTTGTAGTATACATATAACAATTCTGTAAACATTTACTTACCTCTTAAAAATGCAGTAATTAAAATGTTTCCAGTTTCAAAGAAGCATATGGCATTTGTGTAGGTTTTTTTCTGCAGACTAAATTTATATCGTAATTGTATATATTATTTGCCTGTATTGGTGTGGTGGATTGACCCTGGCTGGGTGCCAGGTGCTCACCAAAGCCGCTCTATCACTCCCCCCTCCTCAGCTGGACGGGGGGAGAAAATATAACGAAAGGCTCGTGGGTCAAGATAAGGGCAGTTTAATAAGATGAAAGCAAAAGGTCGTGTGCGAAAGCAAAGAAAAAACAAATTATGTTATTCTCT
>JAVJGG010000090.1:29262033-29280667 GCA_035590195.1 Aviceda cuculoides
AGAAAGCTGGAGGGGCACAAGAAGCTGGCACAGGACACAGCCAGGGCAGCTGACCCAAACTGGCCAGCGGGGTATTCCATACCATGGGATGTCACATAAACTGGGGGGAGTGGGGGCAGGGAGTTATTCACCACTTGGGGTCTAGCTGGATGTCAATCAGTGGGTGGTGAGCACTGCACATCATTTGTACATTCCAATCCTTTCATTATTACAGTTGTCATTTTGTTAGTGTTACCATTATCATTATTAGTTTCTTCTTTTCTGTTCTATTAAACCATTCTTATCTCAACCCATGAATTTTACTTCTTTTCCCGATTTTATCCCCCATCCTGCTGGGTGGGGCGGGAGCAAGTGAGCGGCTGCGTGGTGCTTAGTTGCTGGCTGGGGTTAAACCACGACAAGCAGAAAATATTTTGATGTGAAGAATGTATGTTTAGTTTTTAAAAGCTTGAAAGTAACACAAGTTTGTATGAAACACTCTTTCTCATTGAGATTGGTCATGCTGTCTGCAAAAGGGAACTCAGACCCTATGACACCAGAATGAAGCAGGCAGAAAATTTACTGGAGACCCATACTCTGTGTAAGAGTTATCTCTTGCACAGGAGCAGGAGGTGATTTGTCGAGTTGTGTTCCTAATCGAGTTTCTATTAACGTCACAAAGAAGGTGTAGGCTTAAGAAGTATTGCAGAAGATGATGTGAAATGACAGAAAGTAAAAGACAAAACTGTCTGAAGTCCAAAAAAACCAAGCAACAATGAATAATTAGAATGGAAATTACACACTTGTCTTGAGGCCTGAGCATCCTCTGACTAGTGAAGTGCCTATGTTGCAAATAAATTTTCTCTCCCACAAAGTTATTTTGAGATTTCATAAGTGTGGTTTAAGTTCTTGAGTAGAAAAAAAATTGCTTTCAAAATGTTTTGAGGAAAAATAAGTGGAAGAACCCCTAATTCATAATGAATCATCTGATAGTTCAACAATTATGTCACCTAACTGGGATAGGTGAGGATGATCCAGACCAAAGATCTGAACTACAGGTCTCCTTATATGTAACAAGTACAGACTCTCATTCAATGTCTCCACTGGACCCAGAAAATATTTTACACTGCCAGCTTTACTGCATTTTAAAAAAAAAAAAATATATTTAAATGCATTTTTAAGAGGTCTTTGCTTAAAGTCTCAATAAGCTGTAAATTTGACCTGAAGCAACTCTATTACCTTCTGCAGCAAAAGTGCATGAAAAGAATTAGTTTCTTTTTGCCATTCTTCAGGCTAAGCTTGTCTTCAAAGTGTCCTGATATCCAGGCAGAAGAAATGTTTTATCTAATAAGCTCTTCTCTGACATCTCTGATCCTTTTTCTTCCTTTCCCCAAATTAGGATTCCTCTGTGTAACACAGACTACTATGATTCTGGCTGGCCTTTTACATTACATCCACTCTACCTAGCTGAGCAGAGCAAAGAGTGAGTTGCTCTTGAACTCACTACATCATTCTAAAATACTGATCTTATAAGCTTAATGCTTCAATAATTGTTCTTTTTTTCCTGTTTGTACCATGCTGTTTCTCTGACTGCAGGACAATCCCCTTATTTCTCATTCTATTTTGCAGAAAATCTTACTGTTACAACATGAGTTATCTCTACTTTATAGCATCTATCATTCAGAATGAAGTTCAGTATCTGAACTTTGCGGCCTCCAGCACGTTATCAGCTGCCATCCAGGTTGGTCAATCATTTATAACACGTTTAACTCCAATCCTTTGTTTTTCTTCATAAGTCGCAAGGTCACCTTAAACCCTGGAAAGGTCTGAAGAGTACTGGAAAGATGAATGAGCAAGGAAGTAGTGCATTCACTGTTGCTATAGGCTGGTTGTTTCCAAAAAGAATGCTATCTAAAGTGCTAACAATGTATGAAAACGGTAAAGCAATTCAGCAAAATCCTGCAGTGGTCAGTCAGATCCTTCTCTGCCAGGTGTTTCATCTCTGGTCCAAGAAAATGCTGTTGCAGCTGAGTACTATTTTGCCCTGATCCTACCCAGATCCACAGTTCAGAAAGCAGCTCTCCACAGCTTTTCTGGCTCCTCCCTAGACTCTCAGGGTAAAGCCAACAGGTTATTATTTCTAATCCAATGAGAAAGCCAAACGTTAACCTGTTATCACTGTACTGAGGAAGTCACCAGAAGTACGTTACTTTTTGCCTGGATTTCAGGGACCTACTATTAAATAAAGCTGTATTGCCCAGTGAGGTATGTATATCAGTGACATTTTTTAGCTTCGGTCCTCCTTTCTGTACTGGAGATTGTGGGGTTTTTTAAAACATTTGTACCTGTTCCGGAAAGATGAGAGTTGTGAACTGGCAAATTTTCCATGAAACTATTTTCTCAAAACTATCAAGAGTAGGTTAATCTACAAAGGACAGAAGATCTTAACAAAGCATGGTATCTCAGCAGCACAATAGGAGATGAAATTCATTGTGACAGCTGCAAGGTAAGGCACACTGGAAGGCACAATTGATACATTGATGGGATCTAAATTAACTGTAAGTACTCAGGGAAAAATGTCCCGGCTGTCATTGAGAACAGCTTGGTGAAAATCTCTGCCCAGCATTCAGTAATGATTAAAAACCAAACAAGATGTTACAATGTGCTAAGGAGAGAATAGAGAATACTTTTGAAAATGCTGTAAGGCCATTCTGTAAATCAGTGTGTGAGCTCACCTTGAACCACATGCTCAGTTTTGTCACCCCATCTTGAAAAGGATGTATCAGAAATAAAGACTAGGAGCTCTGAAAGCCTATCTTTTCAGGGAGATTGTTGGGTCAAATTCATTCTTTGATTTATACCCTGTGCTGTTTCTTTGAAATCAAATGGTTCTCCAGGTTATAAATCACTAGGCAATATGACCTATTTAATGTAGTGAAGGGATGCATGTAAATGTTTATGATGATGATACACAAACTAGTGAATGTCGTACTGCAGACAGAGAAGCTTTAGTTTTCCTTGCTGAGCAACCTTTGCTCTGAAATGGTCAGCAATGTATAAAAGCAAATACAAGCTTATCATTTTTATGTATAAGTAGGCATCTGATACTTGCTCCTTGTGAAATATATAATCTTCCCCCAGAGTTCCCCACTTAAAAAATAATTTGGGGGCACAGGAGTAGAGGAGGAGGTAAGGACTGAGAAACAGTATGACAAATCGATTCTGAAAAAAATATGTCTCAAAATGAAGGGCAACTCAGAATGAGGCACAGGGAACTGCAGGACAAGGATATCGACATCACTGATACAGAAGGCAAAGGTAAGGTCAGTGAGCAATGCAAAAAAAAAAACCAACCCAGGAGCTGATAGACAGGGTAACCTAGAATGGAGCACAATTTTGAGAAACTTGATAGAGTCTTAGGCAACACCATGTGCTAAAACAGGGAAAAGCTACAGATTGCACCCACGCCCGTGCTGTGGCAGCAAAAAAAGCTGGTCACTGAACAGATCAGTCAATGTCTTTGGTTGCGTTTTTAACAGCCTTTGCAGCCTGCATTTCCACTGATTTGTAACTAGTGCAAGGTAGAAAATTTAGGTACTAATTAGAAGTCTTTCTGTGCTCCTCTGTATGTCTGGACTGAGTCAGAAGCTCTCACTCTAGCAAGGCAGAATGAGCTGGTTATTAGTAATGAAAGCTGATCACAGAGGGAGATACTCAGACTGTGAATCTAATTCATAACAGGCAGGAAAGCACGATTTCAGCAGGGCAGAAAAGGAACATTTCATTCTCTTGTTATATGCCTTGGCAGGGGAGAAAGACCAAATGGAGCATGTCACAGAGACTCTGAATCTCTGTGCTGGATTATGTGATTCGCCAGAGAGAAAGGGGGAGGGAGCGGGGGGCGGGGGGGGGAAACCTAAAGACTCATCTCTCCTGGTTTGGTTAATAGGTGTTATGACCTATTTATAATGATAGTTCATGTTCCTGTCTCCACCGAACCAAGGCAGAAAGGGTCAAGCCATGGTACAAGCTTTGCCTTCCCACATCATCCCTTTTCTTTCCTGAGATAGCGGAACCTGAGACATCCCATCTTGGAGGGGCTGTTGTTCTGATTGCTTTTGCATGGGTTCATACAAGATAAGGAAGTGTTTCCCATCCATGTTAAAGGATAAACCACAATGGGCACCACTTTTGCATTTAGTTTGTTATCAGGTAGCTATAGGTAGAATTTAATAAGGCTGTACATTTTATTTTTCTCTTTGGTTTACTGCCTGGCTAAATTATTGGATTTAAAGAGCAAACCATTCTGGTTTGGGATTGGAATAAAGACTGTATTATTTCCTCCTGCTTTCCCACCAGGTCTTTGCTCAACTATTTATTACAGTGACAGGTATATTCATCAACTGCCTGTGTGAACAAATTTCATCCTGTGGGCTGTGCATGACAGTTGGTTATGGTCACCAGAGTTACACAGCCATGTGGCTCACTACTTGGATGACATACCCTCTGCAACTACAGAGTGCCTGAACAATTCCCAGCAGCTTTGTTTTGCTCAGGGGCCTTCGGGGAGGATAAAGCAGGAGAAGAGAAGCAGGCTTCCAGAATTTAATTAGGGATGTAGGAAATAGTTTCCTTTTCTATTGCAGGACCATGGTATTATGTCTTTGTAAATGTCCTTGGTTGTCAAGTGAGGATTTGCACAGACTTTATAAACATTAATGATGCATTCCCTTGAGAACAGAATCAGTCCAAAAGTGTGTGCTGCAAAGGCAAAATAGCCCTTGTGGCGTTCTTAAACAGTGTTCCTTACCAAAAATGATTACACAAATGCATCTACTGTGTATGCAGAAAACTATAGTTAGATACCGCTTGATAAGTCTTGGCAAATGGACAATTATGAACATTTCTCACGGTAATTGGTATATTCCTCAGTAAGGTCACAGAAGGTTTTGCAAGCTGTCTATTAGCTCTGCATCTCAGCTTTTCTTACCTTGTGTGAAGCACATTTTACATACAGTTTTTCAATGTTCATGAGACTTTAAACTTTTTAGCAGTGGTTTTGAGAAGTCAACCGGGGAAGTTTTGCATGACAGTGATAATTGCTCCAGTTCCTAAAACCAGGAGCAAACCTGACAAAATATTAATAACATGGACACCTCTAAAGTACTTCTGTTTTGTCTTCCCTTCTCCTTTCTTTGGAACATTTATAAAGAAGGTGTAATGCCTTTGCATAAAGAAAAGATTTTCTTAAACAGTATTCTACTGTCTTCAACACAAATGTAATTAGGATAAGAACAAAAAATATTCATCCATGTTATTACAGTGAACATAGCACTCAGACTGTGACAACTGAGCTCTTGTAGTGAAGTGTCTAGACAGCAAGCTGTAGCAGGTGCAGACAATAAATCTGTTTGGGTACACCTCACACTATTCAAAATTCTTTATAGGACAGCTTTCTGAGTAAGATTTCATGAGAAACAAGCAAAAGGTGAAAAATCTCTGTTATAAAAGTTTCAACACAATTTCTAGAGAGGGCAAGCATAAAAGTTTACAGTTCCCATTATAGCTTTCTCTGAACCAGACAAACCCTTGAGATTACAGTAGGGCAGGTATGCCAGGGTTATAAATATATTTATAGGAAGCACTAGTACAGTGAGTAAATGGGCTGTTGCTTCCAGCAAGCTCCCAGGAGTAATCACGCACAGGCTCCGCACCTTCTCCAAGGGCAGGCATCCTGACTGGCATGTCCCACCAACAGCAGGTAGCAATGAACTTTCAGCAGTCTCTGAGAGTGCCCTGAAGCAGATATGTCATGCAGGCTTTTTCTTGCTGCAGCAAATAACTAGTCTATCCAGCCACATACACTCTCTATGTGAATATATAACCTACATATGTACCTATTGAGGTCCTCAGGTACATGCAAGAAGCAATGAAGCCAGGAGCAAGTGGAAAGTGATGAAGAACTTTTATCTATTTTTTTGTGACAGTTATATGGGGATATCACATGGAAAACTTAGTTAGGTAGACTAATAAATGACTGAGTAATCTTTTCTTCCTGATACCCTTAAAATAGTATCTTTTCTGCAGATTGGTTTCCACATGGGTAGACATTTAGTTCAGACTAATCATTCTGGTTTAAAACTGGACTGTTTGCATGGTAAGGCTCCAGCTCCTTGCATTTAGGCTCCCTCTGAATTCCATTGAAGTTGTCGAGTGGATCTGAAACAGCAAGAAGAGTCCAGGTACTGCCCATGCTCCACTGTGAACCTGCAGCTGTGTCCTACAGCATCACAAATTTGATTAGAAAGAAAGAAAAATTCACGCTGTTACAGCCCCAAAGTAAATCTATTTATATCATGAGTCAGGACAGAAACTTTCCAACAGCATTGGTTACTCTAAAGGTTAAAGGAGCATTATGCTGCTTGTTTACTTCTATGTGCACTTTATCACTTAGAGAAACATGCCCTTTTTAGCACTTCATGAGTTTCTGTTGCCCTGTTGGTTTTAGCCAACCATCATGCCATACTGGTGCCAGGCATTTATTGCCACCAGCACACATGGATTTGATGCCTTTGATGCCCTTCTGTACTATTAATTCTTGCACTTGTTGTCTTAACTGAGATTAAGAGTCCCTCCAAGGTCAGGTATGCCAGCTCAGGACTTAAGCACATTAGATAACTGCCTAAATCTTAAGCAAACTGAGTGGAGTGGGAAAGAGCAAACTGACTCTTTTCTGTAAGCCAGGGAAGACAGGGAACTACCTGTTCCAACACAAACAATGCGTTTCTTTTTCTTACTTGCTCAGCCTTTTCTTTTCTGCTGTTGCTGCTAATAGAGAGGTGACATGCTAGAAGTGGTAATGACTCACTCTCAGACTCCTGCACGTTTTTTCCCCCCCAGCCGTAGAACTAATTGTGCTGCTACAATAAAACACAATTTTGCTTATTCGCCTGAGAAAAACTGTGACTGCACAAGAGCTATAATATCATGCCTTTCTACCACGCTAATGCATCCTGACTGAGGCCTTTTATCATACTCATAATAGGAACAAAAAAGAGTAGTTGTATCACATAAGGGAAAAGCACTTCGTGTAATGGTGATGTTTTTTAGCTGTTACCCTAAGCATCGAGGGTGAATGGTATGGTGTGTTTGTACAGACAAGGAGAAGTCTCGATACTGCAAAAACCTTCTGGGAGCTAATGTACTGTAAGAATTTACTACTATTGCTATGAATAAGATTTTGCCTGCTCAGAATCAAAGTGAGTGCTATGTTGTTCAAGACTCTGTTAAACTCCTTGGATATTTATTCCACTCAGGTGGAATATCAAATCAAAATTTCCAGACACCTACCTTATTATGGTAAATAGATTGCACGTCTGTGACAAATTTTTTGTGTCCATTTCTTTTCTCTCTATAAGAATACTTGAGAAACAACTTAGTTATTAAAGTAAATGTGGACTTATGGGAAAACACTTGCTTATTTGATCCATTTATGCTAGCTCATGGTAAGGTCTGCATTGCTGTAGGACTTGAACATCTCATAATCTTGAAATTATTTATTCTCCCCACAAACCTTTGAAATGCATTGATATCCCACACATTTTTCAGATAAGGAAAAGGCAGGATGAAGTACTTAGAATTAAAAAAAATAATTAGATACCATTAAGTCTTTGAAAAATCAGAAACTAGTGTTGCTCAATATAAAGATTAATGAGTCTCATTTAGCAAGACTCTGATATTGACATGTCACATCTAACATTTTCATGAAGAGTTTACTGCGATGAAGAAGTCATTTTGAAAAGCATTAAGGACATTAATGAGTTACTTTGAAGTGTTTCAGAATTATTGGAGTTAGAATAAATCTCAGCAAAATATCATGGAATCTTCTGGTACACAGTAGTTGATTTTTAATATTTTTTAAAAACAAAATTGATGCTAATGTGAAAAATTTTCTCTAAAAGTGTTGTGTAGAGTGAGCTATGTGGTAAAGTAGAAAAATTGGTTTACCAGTTTCATCCATTGTCTTTTCATATTTTGAACTGGGTTGTTTATGGTCAGCCATATAAATCACAGGCTACTGTTGTTATTTCAGTGGTTTGGGTGAGGTACACAGGATAAGAGATGGCAGCTACTGTGGTTTAATTTTAGCAGTTTAGAATGTAGTAGCTATGAATAACTTTCTCCACGCAACCCTTCCTACCTGGAAAAAAAACCCCAACAAATTCAAGACAGGTTTCAGTAAGGAGGTCAGAAAAAAAAAAAAAAAAAAAAAAAAAAAAGTCCCAGGGAGATCCTTTTTTACCAGATAAGAGTTGTAAGACAGGAAAACAGGACAGAGAGTTTACGTATGGAAAACTACATGCAGTTTACAGATCCTCCAAATAGCAATAAATCCTTCAGAGTCTGGTTTAAAATACACTGTGGTTGTGTGTAATCCTACCTCAGCAAAGGATTCTGGGACAATGTTGAGCCACTTCTCATCCATTAATTTATTTCCTCCCCAGTCTTTCTTAGTAGACCTTTTTTTTTCTTCTTTTTTTTTGCACTGGTTGAAGAGATCTAGTTTTTAATTAGTATATCAGTAGGGATTTTGCAGGTGAAACTTTTGTAATTCACACATTTGTCTTCTTCAGGAAGGTTATTAGACTAGAGCACAGATCATTTGTCTCCTTTTGCAGGCTTCTGACAAACTGTTCTTTGTTCCCTATGGGAGTGTGGGAATTGTAATATAGGCAGAAAATTGACCCTGCTTGAGCAAGTCTGTGAGCGAAGGAATACATTTGCAAATTATCTTAAAACAAGGCAAACTCCAATTTGCAACATTTAATAAAGCATGTGAAACTTTTGAGGAAAAAGAGAATAGGAACTCTTCTTTATAGCCCATGAAAAGGAAAAATTTTGGCTTAATATTGAAATAACTTACTCTTGGTGTTGACATTGCCGCATCCCTTCTGAAAACAGAACATTTGGGTCTTTCTTACCCTGAAGCGGTGGAGGGTAGACAACAATATTTTTCTTTTTGTCTGCTCTTACTCCTGGAGAAATGTGTCTGCTTTATGTAGAAGGTCCTGCTCACAGGTACATTTTTCTTAAAAAAATGCTCACTAAACCAATGAGACACGATGCCTATGTAAATTGTGCTTCTAGGATGCATCTTTTCTATTCTCACTTTACTGGACATTTTCCTTTGATATCTCAGGCGTGAGCAGCGTCTACCAGCTCTTGCAGCAGCTTCCATAATTTGAGTCAGAGTTCTTGTTGCTGAAGTTTATACAATTTACTGCTCTGAATATGTCATCACAAAACTGGAGGTGGGATCCATTAACAAACCTGCTTTCAAATAATTCAACATTATAAGTTCACTCACGTCCCTAATTCCTGAGGAGGAATTGTCTCACGCTTGATCATATGTGTATGTTTTAAATCCACCCTAACTCTGGGTTTTGTGAATGATGCTGCACCCCTATATCTGTAAATGTTAGCTGTCATTGTAAGAGTGAATTACAGGATGATGGTTGTCCTACGGAAGGAGGGTCACATCACTCAGAGCCGAATAGTGTTTAATGATCTTTTGTTTTCAGAATTCTGCTTCAGCCACAATGTCTACTCAATTTTAAGTCAATTAAAGACTATTTTTATTAGTAGTAGTATTAATGACTAAAGCACCTTCGTTTACACTTTTTGTGTTGCAACTTCACTCATGATCCCCAGAGAAATGTCTTTTCTTTCTACCTCCTAGTAGTACTATTCACTATTTCTTTCTACCTCCTAGTACTGCTATTCACATGGCTAGGTTGTATTTTTCTAGTACGCTTTTCCTCCTTTCTTCATCAGTTGTTGTCTTCCTCATAGGGCATTCACTGTAAAATACTGTAGGGTAATTATCGCAGCAATAGGGTCTTAAAATGAATTATAATGTAAGATGGTGTAACGGAAAACTGCTTTATAGATGGCTCCATTATTTCCACCATCAGACAAATGCCTATACCTCATGTAATAATCAACAGGCATCAGACATTTAAAACATTATGTTTTGTGCTGGTTGAACATCTAGAAGGCAGTATCTTTTTGTTCATTAAATTATGCTGAAGAAACTTTTGGAGGATCAGAAAGTTCATTAATGCTTACCTGACCTATTCCATGGGGGCCCTTTATTTATTTCATGTTTCCAGGTTACCTTCTGCTTGGTCATTGAAATCACTTGACATGAAGCTTTTATCTGCTAGTGGAAGATTGTTGACCATGCCATTTATTTCAGTAAAGAGTTATTCTGTTACTTTCAGTCATAGCTTCATAAATGCTGTGATGATAATAGTAGAAAACTTTATCTCTTAAAGTGGCAACTGTTACTTTATCCCCTGGAGCAAACTGTCAGGATTCCTAAAGGTCTTATATTAAATTGCAAATCCAGCACCATTGTGTCTGAATTCTAATTTTAGTTGCTCATGTTAGAAAGTGTAGGTCTGAGCAAATGTGCACTCAGTTAAGTCTATGTTTTGGAATTTTTCATCTAAGAAAATAAGCTTTTTCAATTAGTTCAAAATTAATTCAAAATATTTTTAATCAACTTTTTCTGAAATACAATAATAAAAAAAAAATAATGTCCTATGCACTCTAGAGGCCTTTTCTTTAATATTGTATTTTCTGTACACAGAAAGTTGAAGTTTGTTTGCCTGCTAAGGAAAAAAAAGCAGCTGATGATCCAATAACTGAAGTCTACGATCCTTTCATTAGCAGCTGATCAGAAACGCTGGGACTCCTTGGCATCAATCCCTAAAGCTATAATTTAACTGATACACATTCAAAATAGCTTTCAGCAAGCCCTAAATTGACACTTTGTAGGCTATTCCACAAGGAATACCTCTTTTATTATATATAATTATCACATGAGGAAGACATGTTTTAAGTCTTCTTCCTACCTGGCCTGCAGAAGAATAAGTAGGTTCATTGAGGAATCATTTGACTTGCTTAGTCCTGAATTTTCCAGTTTACTCTCCAGTGTGTTAGGCATGGCTACAGCTACCACAGAAGCACATGGTAAGATTTCATTTTGAGAGAAACGTCATTTTGGGAGATTCCATTTCTGAGACATGGCAGAGGTCTATAAAATCCTAAGTGGCAGGAAAAGGGTGAATACGGATCAGCTATTTTCTTTTAGTGCAAAATCTTGGGGGCATCAGTTGAAGCCAGGAGATCACAAGAGATTGTGCTTTACATCGTATACACTTAAGCCATGATGGAAATGCTGAACTTCATATGAGTGCAAGGATAGCTCATAGATGAAACAGTTATTGACAAAAATTTAAAATGTGCAAGGGAAGTGGACGTGTTCAGAAAGGTCTTTCCTATATTGCAGAAATTTCAGTTAAGAGGGAAGTCACGAAATGTGGCTTGGGGCTCTACTTTTTATCATTGCATGGTACATGACCTGGTACTTGCTGTAGTGCTCTCCCACCTTCTATCCTAACTGCTAAAGGTAAATCTCAAGGCATGACTTTTTTTGCTGGTCAGTAAGACGTCTTTCCATGTCTCTAAATAGGCACTGGCTATGTCCAGATTGTGGGGAAATGTCCATGGAGGGGACTCTGATAAAGCACCTAAGGTCATTCCTATGAGAGCTTGGGGTTGGAGGGAGCCAACAGTGTGTCCTAGTCTCTTCCCAGCAGTGAGCTGTTTCTGCATCCTCCAGTTTAGCTACAGCAAAAGCCACAAAAATGCATTACACTGAACTCAAATAAGCTATGCAGTCGACTGTTAAGTTGCAGAAACAACAAAATTAAATGACTTAAATATGTGGTAATAAATCCTTTCAGAAGATTTTGAATGAACTATTACATGCTGTACCTACTTCAGCAGCCTAAACGGGCTCTATTTGGTTTGTAAATGCAGTATGGATACTCTTTTCTATAAATAAAAAATAATATATATATGCTTCTTTTACAAATGAGAAACTGACAGTTGAATATATGCTTTTTTTCCAGGGTATTTTAACTTCTTCAGTAAAATGTCATTAAGATAACATATCTTCATATAGTTGCATATACATGTATAGACAAAAAGATTAAATTAAGATCCTTGCCAGTGTATTTGCACCAGTTTCAACATAGGCTTATTCTCACAATGATAATTCCTCTATGCAGTACCAAGAATGAGCTAAGCTCCCCTGTTTGCACGGGGCTTTTTTTGTTGTTTTGGTTTTTTTATTTGTTTTTTAAGTTGCATGTCTTAAAGAATAGGTGAAATCCCAGAATAAAGCTCAGATCTAATTAGTATACTGGTTTTAGTGTTGAGCTCATTTTCCTTTAGGTTACAACTTTCTAAATGTTCCAAACCAGATGCATCTCATGATTCCTCTTCCACTTACTCTAATGCATACAGCAGTTTTCCACCCTCAATTGGCACTTTAAATCACTCTCCTCGATGCCTTCTCATTACATGCCCACACACACACACAACTCCAGCGTTGATCTGACCAGGAAAATCAAACCCATTCCTTTTGTCCTCCTGTCAAATACCTGCCATTCCAGACAGCTTTGCTTTGTATACCGCTGCAAAATGAAGTACGGTTTCCATATTCTTGACCAACTAGTGTCTCACAGAATAACAGCACTCAATGCAAAACACAGGGATGTGCTCTTTTTCTAGCAAAAACTGCACAACCTCCAACACCACAATTTTTACTAAAATGACAAGGTTTCTTTGCAGCTTGGGGTGTCTTCTGGTGCATGATAATGTTACAGTAGGTGGAAATGAATAAAGAATTTTACTCCCTCAATACCTAGGGTTTGGGTTTGCTTTTTATTGGGAAAATATTTAAAGTTATCAGCTGCAGATACCCTTTTCTATTTCCTGGTTCTATAATGCACATCTCAGTCTAGCTCCTTCCAGGTACCTCTTACACTGCCCATCCAAAAAACTCACAAGAGATGTAAAATTATGACTTCCTAGGAGAAGGTCCATTATAAACTTGCTGAATGGGGGAAAAAGACGAATGTGCCTTGACAGATTGCTTATTAAAAGTGGTCATATGACAGGATCATTGCTCCTATCCTGTGATGACTCTCCAGCTGCCACTATCTTTTTCTCCAAAATAAAATCCGAACAGCAGCAGCTACTGTATTTCTAATCAGCATAGGTAATTCAACGTTCTCCTCATTTCCCCTAGGACCAATTAAGAAAAACATCAAAAAGTGTAGAGACTTTAATTAGCCAGTCATTCAGCATGTTTTTATCATTAGCTTGCTCTGTAACCACCACCCTCATCACAACTATAATGATGGAGTAAATTAAGCTATAGATATTGACCATATTTAATAAGGAATTCCAAAGCAAACTGGATTTAACCAGAATCTAGAAGGTCAGTGTGTGACTGCAGATCACTATAGCCTTATGGCAGTCTGAGCTCACCTCCTTTGAAACCATAGCTATGAATTTGAAACTGTCTTTGTGAATTAGAACACTACAGTGAACTCTCAGGGAGACTGTATAAAAATCAAGACTGGTTTAAGAAATCCTGTTACTAAATGTTTCTACATTTAGTAGAGGAGTTCTACATTTGTACAATGTAGAAACATTTAGTAATATGATTTCTTAAATCAAATACAAGATGAAAAATATTTAATTTATGGAAAGAAGTGTGCATTAAACAGTAGATTATTTTGTTTGTTGATACCTGTTTTGTCTAATATTAAAGCAATATCATTGATTACTGAACATTATCAGAGAAGGAAGAAGAAGAAATGGAATATCTCTGAGGAGTGTCAATGAACTTTTAGAAAAAAAATCCAACAACTACCAGAGTATCACAAGCCATAAGCTTTTTTTTGGGGGGTTGGTTTTGTTTTCTTCTCTGTGATATACATAAAAGTGACAAAGACGGAGTCCATATTCATCCATTCAAGGTATCCATCTGACCTCTGTTATTGTAATGTCTGTACACCACAAAAGCTTTTACACTTGTATCTTAAATTTATAGAAAACGGATGTGATTTGGTGAGAGTCACAAAAACAGAGTGAATGACTGACATATTTCTCTGGAGTCCTCGGCTGGCATTTTAATTTGTCTTGTATGTCCCTACTGTGTGAATGTGTACTGTATGCACTCACAGACATGAATAAGAATAATGAACTCATTTCAGAACTAACTTAACTTTTGTGCCAAGACTGATGCCATCAGGCTGCAAGATGATTATTTGAACTCACACATATAAAGCAAAGACAGTCTGTCCCAGTTACAATTTCCTGTGGGGTGGTTAGACCCTGGGGACTGACCTTTGCCTCCTGTCAAACATGCATGCTTCTTTGCAGTGCTTTAAAGCACAATGAATGAATTATAGAATCATAGAATAGTCTGGGTTGGAAGGGACCTTAAAGATCAGTTCCAACCCCCCTGCCATGGGCAGGGACACCTTCCACTAGACCAGGTTGCTCAAAACCCCATCCAACCTGGCCTTGAACACTGCCAGGGAGGGGGCACAACCTCTCTGGGCAAATTGTTCCAGGGTTTCACCACCCTCACAGTAAAGAACTTCTTCCTAATATCTAATCTAAATCTATCCTCTTTCAGTTTAAAATTGTCCCCTTCTCCTATCACTACACTCCCTGTTAGAGTCCCTCTGCATCTTTCCTGTAGGCCCCCTTTAAGTACTGGAAGGCCACTATAAGGTGTCCCTGGAGCCTTCTTTTCTCCAGGCTAAACAACCTCAACTCTCTCAGCCTTTCCTCATGTGAGAGGTGCTCCATCCCGCTGATCATCTTCATGGCCCTCCTCTGGACCCACTCAAGCAGGTCCATTTCTTTCTTATGCTGAGGGCCCCAGAACTGAACACAGTACTCCAGGTGGGGTCTCACAAAAGCAGAGTAGAGGGGGAAAATCACCTCCCTTGGCCTGCTAGCCACACTTCTTTTGATACAGCCCAGAATGCAATTTGCTTTGTGGGCTGTGAGCACATGTTGCTGACTCATATTCTGTTTTTCATCCACTAATAGCCCCAAGTTCTTCTCCTAATTGCTGTTCTCAATCCATTCACCACCCACCCTGTATTCGTGCTTGGGATTGCCCCCACCCATTTGCAGGACCTTGCACTTGGCCTTGTTGAACTTCATGAGGTTCACACAGGCCCATCTCTCAGGCCTGTCAAGGTCCTTCTGGATGGCATCCCTTCTCTCCAGCATATCGACTGCACCACAGAGCTTGGTGTCATCAGCAAACTTGCTGAGGGTGCACTCAATCCCACTGTCCACGTCACTGACAAAGATGTTAAACAGTGCTGGTTCCAATATTGACCCCTGAGGAATGTCACTTGTCACTGGTCTCCACTCAGACATCGAGCCATTGACTGCAACTCTTTGAGTGTGACCATCCAGCCAATTCCTTAACCACCCAGTGGTCCATCTGTCAAATCCATGTCTCTCCAATTTAGAGACAAGAATGTCATGTGGGACAGTGTCAAATGTTTTGTACAAGTCCAGGTAGATGATGTCTATTGGTCTTCCCTTATCCACCTACACTGTAACCCCATTATAGAAGGCCACCAAATTTGTCAGGCATGATTTGCCCTTAGTGAAGCCATGCTGGCTGTCACCAGTCACCCCTGGCCATTCAAAGATGTTCAAATCCAGCTCATGAGATGGGACTGACCACTCCTCCAGTGCTAAATTCATGCTAAGGACCATTACCATTTGCGAATTTTAGGAGATATATCAGAGCTTTGAGCTGAATCTTACCAAATCCTGTGTAATGCCAGCAAAGTCTGAAGTCAGTGCTGAGGCATCATTACTACTGCTACTAACATTAATGGGAGCTTTTATCCTGAATCCTTTAAGGCAAAGAGAAGTGTCAGTTTGTGCTGGTTTTGATTGGGATAGAGTTAGTTTTCTTCATAGTAGTTTCTATGGGGCCATGTTTTTGATTTGTGCTGCAAATAGTGTTGATAACACGCTGATGTTTCTGATGTTTTAGTTGTTGCTGAGCAGTGCTTACACAGCATTTTCTGCTTCTCACACCACCCCACCAGCGAGGAGGCTAGAGGTGCACAAGAAGTTGGGAGGGGACACAGCTGGGACAGCTGACCCCAACTGACCAAAGGGATATTCCAGACCATATGATGTCACACAGCAATAAAAGCTGGGGGAAGATGAAAGAAGAGGGGGACATTCAGAATGATGTTACTTGTCTTCCCAAGTAACTTTAGAACATGGTTTCACTGTGTAGATCTGGACAGTAGACGGTAGGCACGTAAATGAAAGAAACAAAATACACTTTTATAAAGCAGAATTTCTACTCCTCCAAGAGACTAGAGATACTACAGACCTAGTTTTCATGGATTGCATTTTCCAGAGGAAAACCACAGTAATATGTAGACACCTAGCAGTCCCACTGACATGTTGATACACAAATAGAGTGATGTTAGAGAGGCATCATGGTCCAGATGATGTTCTTGTACTTCAGAAATTTGGGCCTCTGACAAAGAGAGAAACTGGGGAGTGGAGAAAGGCTACCACTCCCTGTATGCCAACTAATAAGGAGGACTAACTTATTTAAAATGCTTTTCCCTCTGCTCCATTACTTTATTTGCTCTTGCACCAGCAAAGAATATGGGTAACTGACTTTTCCCTTTGTACTGCCTAAGTGTAAAGAAGCATCTGAGATATATAAAGATCAGTGAATATCTATCACTAATGCAAATACTTCAGAGAAAGCTTTTCCCATGCAGTTTACTAGGGTGGCATCTACCTGCCCCAAATCTACTTCAATTTTTTCATTACTTTTGGCACAAATATGCTTGCATGTCAAAATTACAAGCTGACATCTAAATGTGTATTTCACATGCTTATATGTGTAAATAATAAAGATTAACCTATTCAAGGGGTGAAATAATGTAAACTAATGATTCGAGATGAGTATTTATTGGGTCAAAGTCAAGCTTTGATTACATCAGCAACTATAGTGAAGTCAGTAGATTGCATATAAAATAAATTCTATTTTCCATAGCAAAGACTTTTTTTTTAATAGAAATGTAAACCTGTAGGCTGGCCTTATAAAATAACAATGGGGTGCTTTACATTTTTATTCAAGTACAAAAAGAAAAAAAATATTCTGTTTACAACATATTTAATTCTAGTTAACTCCAGGCCAAAGTTAGACACCAAATGCATTGCTAGGAATGATGTTCAGGTGTTTCCACTAGAATTTGACATTAAGAGTTACCCTTTTTTTTTTTTTTTTTTAAGTGAAAATGTACTATTGCTGGTGCAAATAGTGCTTTATTATTAGCATGTGAGTGTATATGGCATCTTGAAGAGCCCACACCCTTGATCATGTTGTTACAAAGAAACTTTTCTCTTACAAAGCTGTAGCTCCTGCCATTCCAGATGACCTTCCTTAATTTTCAATAGGAATCTTGTATCAAAACCCACATACAATCATGTTTGTATGTGCAAATTGTATGGCTGACACTGAGCTATACTAATCATCCAGTAGTAATTTACATGCAACTCCAATATTGACAAATATTGAACAAAGTCACAGAGCTTCACATGCAAATGCACATTTCTTCTCAGACACTGATAAGCATTTAAAAAGAAATTAAATAGGAGATCTCATCTTCCAGCAAATACAAAAATGCAAACTGATGCAAATTGTTTGCTCCTGACCTAGGAACATGATGGCCAATTGCCTAACCTGTATTCAGAAAACAATACTTAGTTTTATAGGCTCTTCAAAAGGAATGTATTTGAAATTTCTGTTGCATCAGTATAAAAATCAGAATGAACATATGTTCTCAAAGCACTTCAGTCAGTTCCTGTTTCCTAGGCTAGCATCTCTGTCTAACAAAGCATGAAGCCTAGAATGTATTAGCAAAATATGAATTATGGTTTAAATCCTCAAGCATGTTTCAGTACCTAGCTGTCACCAAAGTGGTAGTTTAATCCTCCAGCAAAAATCACTGTGTAGCAATACTTGAGGCATAAACATCATAAGAGTATTCTATTATTTTTTAAGGAAAATTAATAAAATTAGTGATATAAATAATTTAATATATAAATCAGTAGAATGCAATATACTAATAGATCAATTCTCTACTGCTAGTTGGGAGAGTGTATTATAAGTGTAACACAAGATCAAAGCTAACTAAATACTTCTGCATCACTACTGAAAACAAATTCAGCATCATGTTCTTATTCCATATAATATATATAAAAATATTAATCCAAGAACTTACCTTTACTGCAAATAATATCAAAACAGAGAATAAAATTAGTGTTTTCTCATGCACAATATTTAAAATTCAGTTGTGCTGGAGGTGCCTAAATTTGTCTGTTGCTTCCTGGTCATGCTAAGGATCTCTAAATATGCAGAAAACAGGCCTTGAACGAGCTGTTGCATTTTCAATATGATGGAAGTTATAATCAGTTCTTAGGTCTGTCCAGTATAAAAAGAATAGCAATAATAGCAACAACAACAACAACAACAAAAATAACAACATTAATAATAATATTTTATTTTTTTAAAAAAACCTACAATCACTTTCTTAACATACTAAGTTGTCTTAAAATAAACCTTCTGTGCCAGCCTTATCAGGAAATAAATTGTCCAGTCTGGCCTAACATGCTATTGCAAACTTTGTCATGTAAACTCTGGTGGGTTGACCCC
>JAVJGG010000090.1:29284087-29305967 GCA_035590195.1 Aviceda cuculoides
CAACTAACTGCTCTTCAGCAGCCTTCCAGAAAGTTTCTAAGGGAAGCTTTCATCCCGATAAAAGAAGATTTTTCAGTCATGATTTGCCCTAATCTTTGTATCATTGATCCCATAAGGCCAGCTCATCCCACCAGATACACAAGAGACAGTACTATTAGCAGAGTATTCAGCTTTTTCTGGAATGTATGGAAGTCGAATGGAAATTGCTACTTTATTCTTTCACCTAATAAGAATGCTTTCACTGCTCATAAATTGCATTAGCAGAGTGATACTGGTACAGCATGTTATCGGAAACGTGCATAGACATACTCACCTCCGTTGATTTTTGTTCTTCAATTCTTCATTGCAGTATTTCTTTTGTGCCCCCTCCCCCCCCCCCCAAAAAAAAAAAGCAAAGGATGCTGAATTTTAGTCTAGTAGCAGCATAATGTTATAAAACAACTAAATTAAGAAGCATTTGTGGGCAACTTCAACTTGCGTCTTTTATCACAAACAAACACTACTTAAAAAAGTACATTTAGACAATGTGAAACTATTCATGTAAGTATAAAGATGTCTAATGGATTTGGTTTAAACAAGTTTCATACTGCAAATCTTTTTTCTTTTCATGCCCAACAATTCTATCTCTAATCTTTAAAATGCACTGTATTGCTCTTGCTGGATCTATACCTTAGGGAAAACATTCTAATCATCCTGCTCATGTTTCCTCATGTTCTGAACTTATTTCCCTCTGTCAGTTCCATGCATGATTATAATTTGACAACAACAGAAACAATTTAAAACTTCAATTATGAAAGCATTTCTTTATTAATTCCCTCCCAGCTAAATGACTTCCTCTCACACTAGGAAGTTAAACATCTGACAGCATGACTGAGCTTCAGGAACTTCAGTTTCCATTCACAAAAGCTTTTCTAGCTGCTTTTCACAGTCTTGTTGGAATTTATACTGATTTGCTACCTCTTTTACTTATAGATTCAAGGACCTCCGAGAGACTCAACCTAGAGACAATATTTGCACCTAGGCTGGACCTCTGACTCTTTGTTTTAGTTGATGTTACATTGTGTGTATTTCATTAACTGGGTAGATGAAGAATATAAACCTTTTTGGGGGCTGTTCCTTTGGCCATCATCTAGATAGCTTAGCTGTCAAAACAGATTGGAGTGGTATAGCACAATGCTACCAGAAGGATTAGGTGATAACAGTAAGTTACATTTTCTGAAATAAAATATTATAAGACAGCCAGAAATCATCCTATCAATATTGAAATACTGCAATGAAAAAATCAGAAGGTAGAACATGTGGTGGAATGAAAAATTACGTAATTGTTATCTTCATGTAAGTAAAATTATGTGCCATGATGATGGTACTGTAGTTCAAATACAGGATAAAAAGTGCAGGGAGTCGACCGGGTTACATTTTTTCATTCTTTTTCCTCTAAGTTCATACCCAAACTAGCCATAAAAGAGAATAGAGGATAATATGATTCAAATGCAAGTGCTAACATAATAGGAAACAAAAATTATCCTCATTTATCTACTGATCTTTATTTCACTGTTTTGAGTGGATACTAGTTCATGACTTGCAACAAACATAAAATTTATATGCTTTCTGCTAACAAGATGTAACTTTGATTTAAGGTAATTTGTTTAAAAGCCTAATGAGGTTGACATTTGAAGCAGGTTCCTGCCATTTCTGTTGCTTCTGGCTTCACTGAGATAAAATAAAATTGTGGCAGGTGACTCATAAAATGAGTTGACCTGCCAGGGCAGAACAGATACTCTGAAATGTCCATGTGGAATGATGTTATTTTTGAGCTTTATTGGATATAGTAACAAGTTTTTCACTACTGCTTGATTTGGGCCAAGGACAGGACAACCTAGAAGGACATGATTTGAGGCTCCTGTGCAGAGAGAATGGGGTACAGGGGAGGGGATACACTGGAAGGGGATTGTAGAAATCAGTTTGGATGCAGCTTTGATTTCCACAATTGGCCAAACCACACCAGATAAAAGCACCTCCAACATGAGCTTAGAGGACCTACAGCAGAATATCAGTGGAAGAAAATTACTTTAAACTCTTCAGTATTGGTTCCTGGGATGTGATTTTTATCCTCCTAAGATTCAATTTAGCGTATTTATTGCAGTAGAGGGGAGAAATACCCGTCTTCATGTTTTCCATTTGTCTTGGACACCATGGTGGGGAAGTAAATGAATGTCTGCATGATTCACTGATCCTAGTTATTCTTGGCACTAATGAACACCAATGCCATTTATAGTAGTTAAAATGAACCACTGTCCATGGCTTTACATGCCTAGTTATTATCTCTAGATTTCAAATTTGTTCACATTGAAAAGCACTGAGCAAAACCAGTGGAAAGTATATTGGCAATGGACTCAGATAAGATGGTGTTATGGCAGTGGCAGACCAGAGGAGCTGTTATCACAGTTTGGCAAGTCTTGAAGTGTTCAGCCTAGAAGAGAATGTAACAGATCTTACACATTACCCTATCATCTCCCTAAAAATCAGAATTTATTGCTTTAGGAAATGGGATAATGATGGGTAAGTATCAAGCAATTCATATCTGGATTATCAAAATATATCTTTTGATGAAGAGATATAAATTCTTCCATATATAAGAAATTGTAAGGATAGCCCTTAACAATTGGAGATTATATCAGGCAATGAAGATACAAGTAAAAGAGAAACCTAGACAGATGAATGGGAACACGTGAGCAAACATTTTTCATGCTACAGTAGAATCTGCAACTTTGAAGGATTTTTTTTTAATAAAATTATTATTTATTTTATTTGGGGCTGGAGTATTTTGCTGTAAATTTGTATTTCACTTTGCTTAAAAGGTCCTTTGACTTATATGATACAAGTCTATTATTGAACATGCTATGGAGCTTAAACTGGTGTAGAAGAGTGTATGGACAAAGTCTATGCTAGCAAGAAATGAATAAAGGTGGCTGAGGAAGTGCTGAGAGGGACTGGATCAAGTGGTTTCAGGGGTTTTGTGAGGAATAGGATAAGAGCAGAGAAGTAAGAAATGCCTAACCTTTCTCTTGGAAACAGAGCAACAGAGAAATTTAATGTGTTCTCTACCAGTGCTGTGTTAGGCTAGATGTTAACATCAAGAACCATCACATACAGTGTAAGTGACACATAAGATATTATGTCACTTTTTCTTGATTTCACTCATGACTATAAGCCTTAAAGGTAATGAGAGATCAGATAAGAAGGTCTTTTTGCTCATGTCTGTCTCTTCTCATCTTAGACAGTCTTTCTCAAAAGGTCACAATATGGTTAGTAGTCTTTGCAAGAAGACCTAAACAGTTCATTTTGGCTCCTCTTATATTTTGTCCCGCTGACATCTTTGACTATCTATATTGCACTTTGCAAGCAATGCCCTTCTCAAATCAGCAAAAAGCAGATATTCAAATAATAATTGTTTTTTCTCTATCTAAAGATGCTGTGTTCCAGTTTAATCTGATTTCAGTTTAAATTCATGTTCAGCCTATGTATACTTTTTGGATTTATTTTTTACATGAACAGTGTCTGAGTCCCCAGCTTACACAAAATCACACTTTTAAAGAGAAGAGGTTGGAAAAATAAGCTCAGTGTACAGCTCCAAATCACTTTTTTTTTTGCAGTGAAAAATAATCTGGGAAAAACATGTCTTAAAACTCCTAAATTTAAAATGTTCTTTCTATAAATATTAAAAATATTTAAATTTATTAAAATAGTGATTTCACTTAACTGAATTATCTTGGAAAATCTTGGTTACAAAAGCACCTTGAGCCACCTCAGGAAGATAACTGCTAAGATGAATGCATTAAACAGAGGAGTGCTGAAAGCAAACAAAATTGCAAAATGAGTAAATCCTTTGTCAAGAATTTACAAGCTTTGAGCCACATTAAGCTTTGTATACAATTTGGCCCAATGCTTAAATACCTGTATGATGACATATTGAGGTTAGAGTTCCTAGTGAAGCAATGTTGTGTATCTGACAGCATTTATATTGATTTTATCACCAGATAGCTGCAATGTGACAACTGATGGATTGTAGGGAACACACTTCGTTAACTCTGTATGCCTGTCTCTTGCAAGTAGCCTTTTTAATTTGCTCACTTTTTAACACCCCACTCAATAATTTCTCTTAAGAGCATGTGTGTCTGGCTTGTCCTTTAACGATCTTTCCAAATGAGGAAATCAATGGTATTAAATACTCATGAAATGGGATGTAAATAAGCAGCTAGAAATTTACATACATAGTTTTTAAAGTATTTTTGATCCAATGATACAGTATAGGAACATGCATTTTTCATATTGATGATTATTCTTCCAATTTATATAGCTCTCTTGAAAATTTTATTACTTTCTTCACTATTTCAGTAATATATTTAATTGTAATTTGCTTGAAGAGAAGAAAGTAAACAATGAACTGAAAAAAGGATTTACATTTAAAGAACTTGAAATTACATTCTGCACTTAACTGCATTTTGTTAGATCAGTTGTAACCAAACTTTAAACCAAAGAAATGAGTATCAGAGATGACCAATTAATAATCCAACTAATTGGCAACATTATCATGTTTTGCCAGGCATTACCATCATGCTGGGAAAAATGTCAAACTAGAGGCACCTGGTGATGAAACAGTCCTGTGCCATTTTCTATTTCTGCTTTATATGTTTTTGCTATTTGAGACACATGCATTTAATTGCTTTGAACAGTAGGACTCCAACACTATTCTGATGACTACTGAACTGTTAAATTGATCAGAGCACTGAGAATATGTATATGTTTTTAAATCAACCTACTGGCAAATTTCCTTTGCCTTAATGCTTTCCCATTACCCTTAATTAAATCCTTTTCTTATCCATTGCCTCCCAAACTATATTACTAACCTCTCTTTTTTTCTTCTTGGTAGCACCTCCAAAATTTACAAAAATTAATGGCTCCTCAAGCTTTTAAACACTTTGGGCAAAATCCACCACATGTAATTTCATTGGGAACAGATGGAGGTGCACCAGGAATGAATTTGACTACTAGAAATTACTGAGCAACCTGAGGACTAAACTATTTATGCATTCTTGTTTTGCAAATCTGATTTCTCCAGCAATATTGAGAAATATAAAGAAACAAAACCAAAATGCTGAAGATGTTATGATCTCTGTGAGGCGTACCCTACCCTCAGTTCACATGTTCACAACTCCCAGTGACAATGATGAGAAGTCTGCCATGGATCAGAGATAGTCACAAACCTGTGTGTTGGTTGGTTGAAGCATCTATTTATCTAAATATATTTAAAGATCTTTCCCTACAGACTTTTTTACTACCTGGTGTGTGTGTTGGAACTGAATTACTACTGCCTTATTTTTGTTTTATGCTTTTGTAATGGTGTTAAAAGCAACACTTACTCAACACAAAACTAGAGAAAAGTGATGGTGAATCAGGCCCAATTCACTTTTCTGTAACTGTGCTCTTTAGAAAGGTGGGAACTATCTGAGTATGAAAGAAGCAAACAATTGCAAAAACTAGTATCTTCCCCTAAAAAATTACATTTTCTCTTCTTTTGTTGTTTTTTTTTTTCCTCCACAACATCTTGAAAAAGATTAGCTTGGAAACATAAAAACAATCTTATTGAAGGACTTTGACAATAAAACATATGTATAACACAATTGCTGGAAAAGCATAATGACAAAGAAGCAATATTCCTGATTAATTTTGAAACATTTAAAACGATCAATTGAAAACATTTTAAAGTGACACCTTCTGATGAAATGTAGCACTTTACAACATCAAAATAACCTGTAGACATATTTTTGAACTGGAAAACCTGGAAATGTTCTTAGTAAACTACAAAAAAATTGCTTTGAGATTCTGGAAATACAGAATGACACTCATTACAGAAAGGACTGCATATTACTCAGACTGGTCCAGGAGAAAGGGGAAAAGTGTGACAGCTGGCTTTGTGGGCACTTGAGCACACTTCCCTCCAGAAGGTTGTCAGGCAAAACCAACTTCCTTGTTATAATTAAATTACATGATATATATTGTTGAAAAGTCATCTGTATTGGTTCTTAAACATAATGAATTATTTTGAGGGCCCAAAATGCTGTCATTTTACAAAATCATGTTTTCCACTTTGTACTTCACTGTTATTTGAAAAATTAATCATAGGGAGGATTCTAGCTTCACTCTGTCACACAAAACCCCCTGTCATTTAAGCAAACAGTTTACTAGCTTACTAGTATTGATTTATAGATATTATATAATATAACATAATGACACATAACAAAATTTCATTACACAGTAAGGTTAATTTGAATTATGATTTGTTCTCCCTGGTAGGCAATGGGAGATACTTGCGTTCAGTAACAACTGCTGCAGTATTTTACACCAGCATTTCAATGAACTGTAGCATCCTGAAAATGCAGAAATTAGCTATCCTGAAGAAAGAAAGCCTAAGTGTTCTAATAGGTTTTAAAGGTATGTGTTGTTTAAATGTCATTGCTACAATATATGCTGAAAATCTGCTACTTCGGAGCAGTCAAAAAGGTACTAGTGCGTAGACGAGAAACTGAAGTGATGTGACACAGGAATAATATTTGGTATTTGGCAAACTATTTCACTGTGTGGAAAAGCAAGTGGTTGCAAGACAACTTCTCTGATGCAGGTGAGCAAGATCTCACAAGAGACCTGGATTGCTTCCTGTAGACAAGAGCCTGTGGTCCTCCATGAATGTTGTTCCTGACTGTGCTGCTCTTCTATTTGGAGTTAAATCATAGAATTAGAATACCAGGTTGGAAGGGAACTCAAGGACCATCTGGTCCAACCTTTCTTTGAAAAAGCATGGTCTAGACAAGATGGCCCAGCACCCTGTCCAGCTGAATCTTAAAAGTGTCCGATGTTGGGAAAACCAGCACTTCCCTGGGGAGATTGTTCCAATGGCTAATTGTTCTCATTGTGAAAAATTTTCCTCTTGTGTCCAGTCAGAATCTCTCCAGGAGTAACTTGCACCCATTAGCCCTCATCTTTTACATGTGACTCCTTGTAAAAAGGGAGTCTCCGTCTTCTTCATAGACACCCTTTAAATACTGGAACATGGTGGTAAGGTCTCCCTTAAGCCTTCTTTTTTCAAGGCTGAACAAACTCAGTTCTCTCAGCCTTTCCTCGTATGGCAGGCTTCCCAGTCCTTTGATCATCTTTGTGGCTCTTCTCTGGACCCTCTCCAGCCTGCCCACCTCTTTTTTGCATAGCAGGGACCAAAACTGAATAAGAGCATTCCAGGTGTGGCCTGACAAGTGCTGAGTAGAGTAAGATAATGACTTCTTTTTCTCTGCTGGTGATGCCCTTGTTGATGCAAGCCAGCAGCCTGTTGGCTTTCTTTTCTACAAGCATGCTGTTCACTCATACTGACCTGCTTGTCCACCAGGACCCCCAGATCCCTTTCCACAGAGCTGCTCCCCAGCCAGGTAGATGCCAGGCTGTGCTGCACTTCTGGATTATGCTTTCCCAGGTGCAAGGCCTTACACTTGTCCATGTTGAACTTCATAAGGTTCTTGTTAGCCCACTCTTCCAGCCTATCCAGGTCTTCTTGCAGGGTGGCTCTCTGTTCTGAAGCATCCACTTCCCCACTCCATTTGGTATCATTGGCAAACTTCATCACGGTGCACCTGATCCCATTGTCCAGATCACTTATGAAGATTTTAAACAGTGTTGGGCCCAATATCAATTCCTGGGGGACCACACTTGTGACAGGTTGCCAGTTTGAAAAGGGCATATTTACCACCACCCTCTGGGTGCAGCCTGTCAGCCAGTTGCCCACCCACCACACAGACCACTTGTCTAGACCATAACACATCAGTTTCTCTAGGAGGAGGCTGTCAGAAACTGCATCGAAAGACTTGGAGAAATCCAGGCAGACAACGTCCACTGCTCACCCCACACCAACTGAGCAGGTTACTTTGTTGTAGAAGGCAATCAGGTTTGTCAAACACGATTTGCCCTTAGTGAATCCATGCTGGCTTTTCCCAATCACGTGCTTCATTTGACTTGTGATAGTCCCCAGGAGGATTCATTCCATAACTTTCCCAGGGACTGGAGAAAGACTGGTGGACCTATAATTTCCTGGATCCTCCTTTAAGCCCTTCTTGTAGATGAGGGTGATATTAGCTTTCTTCCAGTCTTCTGGGATGTCCCCCAGCCTCCACAACTTCTCAGAGATTATGGAAAGCAGCCTCGCAATGACGTCAGCTGGCTATTTTAACACCCTTGGGCAAATATTGTCAGGGCCCATAGATTGGTAGGGGTCAAGCTCCTGTTATAGTTCACATACCAACTCTTCCTTCACTGATGGTGAGTCTGTGTTTGCATCAACCTGGATTTTTGTTCCCAAGGTCTGGGGCCCAACAGTGCTGGTAAAGACAGAGGTGAAGAAAGTGTTGAGAATCTCTGCCTTTTCAGTGTTGTTTGCAACTAATTCACCTCTCCTGTTTAACAGCAGGCCAATATTTTCCTTCTGCTGCTGCTTGTTGTTTACATACCTGAAGAACCCTTTCTTGTAGTTTTTGACATCTTTGGCCAATTGCGATTTGAGCTGGGGTTTTGCTTTTCTAACTGCCTCTCTGCATACCCTGGTAATGCCTTTGTAGTTCTCAACCAGTATTCATCTGATTTTGCATCTCTGGTAAGCTTCTCTTTTGGTTTTGAGCAGACTCAGAAGTTCACAGTTAAGCCAAGGGGGTCTCTTTCTCCACTTACTTCCCTTACCTTTAAAGGTGATGAACTGTTTTTATGTTTCCAGGAAAGTGCTCCTGAAAAAATCCCAGCACGCCCTAGCTCCTTTATCCTCCATGGAAGCTTCTCAAAGAATCCCTCCCAGCTGAGCTCTGAGCGAGCTGAAGTTGGCTCTTCTAAAATCTAAAACCTTTGTCTTAGTACTAAGCTTCATTGTGCTCAGCAGGATCCCAAACTCCACCATATTGTGGTCACTGCAGCCAAGACTATCACTAACCGAGATACTACAAAGCAGGTTTTCTTGGTTTGTGAGTAGCAAGTCCAGCAGTGCCTCATTCCTGGTTGGCACACCTAACATTTGTATGAAGAAGCAATCCTCTACACACTCCAGAAACTTGATGGATGACATGTGAGCTGCTGTATTGTTCTTCCAACAAATGTCTGGGTAGCTGAAGTCACCCATAAGAACCAGGTTCTTTTGATCTGAGGCTTGCTTAAGTGACCCAAATATTGCTTCGTTGGTCTTATCGTCTTGATCTGGAGGTTGGTAGCAGATGCCTACTGTAAGATCCCCCTTGGAGACGACAGCTCTTATCTTGACCCAGAGGCATTCGATGGGGCTTCCACAATGACTGCAGTTGACTTTTATGCTTTCAAGATTTTCCTTTAACATAGAACATGACTCCTTTTCCTCTTCTTCCCTGTCTGTCTTTATGAAACAACCTATAGCCATCCATTGCGATCCTCCAGTCATGTGAGTTGTCCCACCATGTTTCAGTTATTCCTGCGATATCATAACTTTCTGACTGGGCACGGAGCTCCAGTTCCTCCTGTTTTTTCCCCAGACTACATGCATTGGTATGCATACACTTGAGGTGGTTGGTCTTCTGGTTCTCGTCTTGGGAGGCAGCTAAGGAATATTTGTCGCTGCTCTGGTTGGACTGGCTTATTCCTCAGTTGGTTGCAATGGCATGACATTGCCACTTGGGACCCCTCACCCCAAGTCCTTCAGTTTAAAGCCTGCCTCACCAAGTTGGCCAGCCTACTGCCAAATATTGCCTTGCTGCTTCTAGAGAGCTGGATCCCATCCTTCCCTAACAGGCTATAGTCATTGAAGAATGTCCTGTTGTTATAAAGGCTAATACCCTCACAACAGCACCAGACGCGAAGCCAGAATTTGCTTTGTATTACACATCTATTTCTGGCTGCATCCTTTCCTCTAACTGGTAAAATGGAAGAAAAAATAACTTTGGCACCAATACTTTTCGCTTGCACCCCCAGGGCTTTGTAGTCTTCCTTCATTCTGCCTAGATTCCAGCTTGCAGTGTTATTCATGCCCACCTGAAAGAATAACAATGGATAGTAGTCTGTGCCTTTGACAAGTGGTGGCACCCTCTCAGCAACATCTCAGACCTTAGCTCCTGGAAGGCAGCATAGCTTTTGTGACTCCCTGTCAGGCTGGCAATGGGCACCTCAGTGCCCCTTAACAGAGACTCACATACTACAAGCACCCATCATTTATTTTTGCAGTACCCACCGTGCTGCTGGTACAGTTTCTCCTTGCAGACCTTGCTTGCAAGTATCTACAGCTGTTAAAGCTTCATACCTGGTTTTGGTTGTAATGCTGGATGGTGGGGACTGAAGCAGAGTCCTGCTTTAGTGAGTCACCAGGGTCCAAGGTTCCTCATTCTCTGTGGTGTCTGCCACAGGAGCGTGGTTCTGGAACCACTTACCTATCTCCATCTCGGTCCCTCTAATACTGTGCAGCTTTTCAACTGTTTTCTGCAACTCAGCTACCTGATGCAGCAGATCATCAACACGTGCACCTCTTTTGCAGGTACTTACCTTTTCTCCAGGAGAATGGTCTGGGCACTCATTGCAACCTATCATCTGTACTGAAGTCTTCTTCCTTACCAGTTCCACCTGGGTGGAAGCATCAGACATCTCAGGGGCTTTCTCTGTAGAAACACTGGTTTTAACTCTGAGGGGAGTGCCCACCATTGTGGCAAAGACCTAGAGAACTTGGAAGTACAAATGCAAGATTTGCCCTTCAGACAGAGCTTACTCTCACCTCTTTCTATTTTTAACTGCCTTCTGTATGCAAAAATGGTAACTGCTGACTAATTAGCAAGCATTTTTATACTTAGATCTAATTATTTGTCAGTTATGTCATTCCAGCAATATCTGTAACTTAGCAGACTCTGTGACAGAGAATTTAATGATAATACACAGCCACAATCAATTGGGTTATACTTTATTCTTCAAAAAAGGGATTTGGGGTAGATCGTAGAATGATGCACAAAGTCTGATTCAGAAAAGTAATTAAATAAGACTTTAGAGAAAAACAAAACAAAACAAAACAAAACACAACAAAACAAAACACCAAGGCAGGTTCTATTGAAAATGGAAGGTTTTTGGGTATCACTCAAAAAATTAAAACATTATTCACTATTTACAGGAAAGAAATACTGCAGAAAGAAATGTTTCAGCAGCAAAACTTTCAATGAGGATGTGAAAATGAAAGTGGATTTGAATTAACAAAATGCAACAATTAATTCTGAATTGAGCAATTGCTTGGGAAACTTCACAACACTGTGAAATCCTTCCTAAGCTGATGTACAGTAGATGGTGAGTCTTTGTATTACCATATTTCCATTATCCTTTAAAAAATGAACCTTTTAATCAGGTCGTAGTATCAGAACATTTCTAAGAGGGGATATTCAAACTCATACAGGAATAATTTCTGCAGGCCTGATATGACATGATAGCCTGCATGTCTTTTACATTGTTGAAAGTAACTCATTATCTGACTCACAACTTCAAAAGTCCACAGAAGCAGATTCAGATTGGGCTGGCGGCAAAAACAGTAGGGATGAAGAGAGGAGGGTTTGCCGAAAGAGAAGGGATGGTGGAATAGACATCCCCATGGATTCCATTCTCCTTCTTACAACCTATCCTGCTACTGGCTTGCAGGTTTGTTTTTTCACATAACTTACAGTTGTAAATGTGAAAGCAAATTAATAATGATTTCAGTCAGGTACCAGGAGAACAACAAAAGGCAAGTTCTTTAAACCTAAGAAACAGTGTGAAGTAGTTAAAATGATAGAGAGAGGTCAGGTCCAAAAAGATCGTGGTTCCTTCTGTCACAGGATTAATTCATGGGAATATATAAGAGATATATAAAGGAATATTTAATTGGAGACTGAAGCACTTAGAGATGGAGAGCAATGATAGGGTCTCTACCATGAGGATCTGCACAGATTTTTTCAAGAAATTACAATTCAGATTCTCTTCTATGTTTTAAAACTAGATGTAAGAAATACCTACTTGCTGGAATTCAGCAGACTTCCATGATCATAAAATTGGTGCTCCAGACAGAAGCAGACACCAAGAAACTGTTCATGAATGTAATAAAATTGGTACAAACTTTGAGATCTGAAAACAAAATTGAGCTCTTGCCTTTTTCAATATTTCATTTTCTCTATAACAGTTTACAAAATAACCTAAACCTTACATCTAATTGTCACTATCGTTTAAACACTTTGCAAGATGAGATGAAATCCCTGTCTGCATTAAATGAGACATTTCTGAAAACACTGCAACATGTCACAGGGGAGGTGAAAGCCAAGACAAAATGTGAGGTTTGAAAGACAGCCTCACTCACTGGCAAGTTTTGTGGGGTTGTGAGTTTTTTTTTTTCCCCTTCTTCTTAAGAAAGTACTAACCTTTCCAAATTTGAAATATATGCGGACTTCATGCCCTTAACAAATGAATGAATAGGAGAGAGAGAAATGGAAACCAGGCCTGGGGGAAAGTTTGATCCCTAGTTCTTAATAGATACACAGAATGCAATGCCAGTATAATCAGACTGAGTCTGTTGGAGAAGAGAGATGTGTGGCACACCAATTACTGACAGCAGGGAAAATTGAAAGAAATTACATCCAGGGGAGTGTGAAATGTGAAAGTCAAGGAAATAAATTAGATGTTGTATGACCTCTAGTGTAATATGTGGAGAACTAATACATTTAACCTAGTTGTAATCATGTCATAGCTAGACTGCATTAGGAACTTTTTCATTTAAATTTTACTCTCTATGGCTCAGTGTTCAACTTTTTGAAATGGAAAATAACACAGCAAGATAGGGAGCTCCATAGTTGGTTCTGGAAAGTGAAGCTACACAAAATTTGCACTGTGCAAAGGAGCCAAGCTCAGAATTTGCTAATCATTCACCACTAAAATCTGATGACATTAAATATTAGGGTCATTGGAGGTTTCCTTGAAGAAGAAAGAAGACAATATATCTGCTGCAAACCATGGTACATTGTAACAGCCAGTAGACTAAAGTATCTACAGAGTAAAAATGATCTATGTGGAAATACCTTTACTAGTATCAGAAAAGGGGAAGGAGTGGTTTAAATTGCTTGAAGATGAGACTGGGGACCCTTAAGTATAATGAGATGTCTTTAAAGAAAGCATGGATTTTGGCTGTCATCTGTCTTAAGGAAGGCTCTAAAAATTGTAAAAGCTATGACTAGAGAGAAGCAAAAAGCTCTGGGAAGCATCTGATGATGTGATCATATTGAAGCTCTGAATGTCTCAAAGTCTGCCTGATACCTGGTTTAAGTATTTCAAGACAGTTTATGTCCATTACTTTTTTCCTAAGCATCACAGGCTTGGAAAATAGTGTCTTCCTCTTTGCAAAAGCCTTTATTTCTTCTTGTCTTCAGAATAAACAACTGCCATTCTTTCATTTTTTTCCTCATGATTTCTGCAAATTGTTCTGCTTGTGCCCCATTTGATCCATGTTCCTAATATGGTTAAGGTGATGCAAAAATGGCTTTCAGTAGATACAAAATCCATTTCTTCAGTTCCTGTCATAAGTTCACCTCAAGCAGAATTGTGACTAATCTGCCTGCCTGAAAAAAAACATTGTAAGAATATTAATTTATAAAGATACTTGTTGGAGGTGGTATGTACATTTGGGGGAAGGAGGGGAAGAGTTAATAAAAGATACCCTATCCTGTGATGCTGTGACAACGGACAATAATGTGTCTTTTGTCCACAGAGATCTCCATCACAAACAGAAACAAAATCTTTGCTCCTACAGGGCAGCTGTGAAGGTGGGTGGGACAGCCCAGTTGCCTTAGAACTTACATGTCACTGATTAGCTTAGTTAACAGACTGGATACAATCACTTAAAAGGTTTTACCATGTTAATGGTGGTTGTTAATTGTTATGGATATGTCTGGCTCAAAAATTAAATTTTGAGGACCTGTACCTTTCAGGAAGTCTGGCACAAATGATCATTATACACCTTAGTACTGATTAATTAGAGCTCCGACACTGCTAAACTAGACCTCACTAAAGGACTTTTTTGGCCTTGAATAAGTCTGAGCAACCTGGCTCTAGTGGTCTATTGTATTCAACTAAACTTTTCTTGATCATGCTTAAAACAAGTAAAAATGTTTCATGTCCTCATAGTTCTTGCATCAGAACAACATCTTTTCTGACATAAGAAATATAATTTTACTAAGCACATTCTACATAATTTTGAAATCAATTGTATCTAAATATACCACAAACCCACACACAATATTCAAAGGATTTCCAATTACTTTTGTCTGAAAGTTTGCTTGTATTATTTGGATGAATATAAAGTTAATATATCTTTGCCAACTGTGTCTTCACAAATAAGAAAGTAATTTTGGTCTTGAATTTGGAGATTATGCAGGTTGCCTATTTCTGTCCCTTCCCTTGAACCATGCTGCTTTTTCAAGGAAAAAATCAACTTTCATAATTGAAAAAGAGACAATTTGCTCAACCAATCCATCCATTCTTCCATTTCTCAAAGCCCAGTTTTCATACCAATCCTTTCTCCTCTCAAAGGTATACAGGCTTTCATGTTCTTTCTAGAGATTTACATAGTGGCACTGGGTTTGACGATGAGGTGGGTGTGTGAGTGGTCTTTCCAACTCCCAGAGGTGGCTGTTGTGTTGGTGCAGGTTGCCGTCCCCTGCTGACCCCAAGGATGTGGGATAGCCAAACTGTCCCCCTGCCCCAGATATGTCATCAGCTGTGCTCCGTGTCCCGCCCGTCAATACAGGTCCTTCTGCGTGTCTTGGGCAGGGGAATCTTGAATTCTGAAAACACAGGAAAACCCATATGACCTGCTAAGCATGTCTCACTGAAATGGTAGAAGAAGGTCTAATATCCTTTCTTAGATCTATTTATTTTTATACTACTTATGTTCATGCCATATAGAGAGTGAACTTTGTTTTCTCTGGCTACTCTTTTGTACAACCTTATCCTGGTTTGCTGGCAAAGCACAATTTAACAACTGAAAAATCCAGAAACTAATGTATCTGTACTTCTGTGTAACTACTGACCTCATTTGGAGCAATTTGGGCTGTCTGTAGTCTTGAATACTGATGTACAAACTCCACCCACTCAGCTGCTAAATTATTTTCTTCAGCTTTCAAAAGACCTATGAATAAAATCAAAACATCTTTCATGTGAAGACCATAACAACACTGTTTTCAGTAAGGTAAAGGCAGCATCACAGTAAAGTAAATCCATCAGCGAAAATAAAAAGGTAGGTATAGAGAAAACAAAGCAAAGAGGGAAAGGAAAATATACATAATTATATTGAAAGAGGGCTGGACTATAAAATATGGCTGGGACACGGGAGACTATAATTTCACTGTAGTCTACAAATGGAGGAAGACATTGAGCTTCAGTGGTAAGAACAAGCCCTTGAAAAGAACACAGGAGGAGCTAGAAGCACACTTAGCTTGTGCCAGGATTATTTTCCTTTTTTTGACACTATCATTGAAATCCAGTTCTGGTGACCACTAAGCTGTCTCAGAAAGACAATCTGAAAGCCTGGAAGTGTTTCCAGAATGAATGATTAAACTGTTATCTGGATTTAGGCTTATGTGGAAGTAGACTAATGTAAAACCTGGAATAGAGGATTTGGCTCCTGCTTTTTCACTTCTGAAAAAGGCAAGATTTCAAGCATTCTGTGAGATTCAGGTAATTCCTGTATATAACAACGTTTTCAGAAGTAAACTTGCTTATTAAAATATTTACATTGTTACTGTCTACTATATCATTCTAACAACAGCAGTTTCTAACTTCTGTCTTGTAATTTGGAAAATCTTCCTTTTAACATATTTAAACAGTACTTTAGTGGGGCTAATAAGTAACGGATTTTTTTCATCTCATGTGAAAAAAAAATGTTTGGAAGCAGCTTCCATGATCCTCAAAACTGTTTGTTGGAAACATCCCAAGCTGCACGAGGCATGTTTTAGGGACTCTAAGAGGAGGAACTGGAAGAGAAATAGCATTCTGAGGGAATAATAATTAATCTGACAGGGCACTTGGTATCCAGTGATGAAGGCAAACTTCACCAATTAATCAATGTGATATCCAGAGGTCATTCACCAGCTCTTCATACATCTTTGCATCTCTTTACATGAAGGTGAGAAAATGCACGATGAACTTCAATATCATGACTTCCTCCTTAGCGTTGACCTCCACTGAAATGTGCTGTTAAAAGGCTGTCAGTTGTTTCAGTAGTTTGAACGGAAGAAGAGACAGTAGGTGATGATGTCTGTGTTGGCTCATTCCTGCCCATGCACTCTATTTCCTACCAGAGGAAATGTCTGTTCTTAGCAGATCAGCATTTCATCAGAAAGCACAACATTCTTCAGACAGAGTCATGGAGCTAAGTGTCTAAGGAATAAAAGTGAAACAGCACAGATAAAGTATCAAAGCCTGAGACACATTTGCACGGAAATTTGGAAAACTCATGCCTACTTGTAGTGCTCCTTTTCCAGATTTGTCAGCAGACTACCTGTAACACAATGCTAGCCCATGTGGATTTCTCCCTGGCCAGGCAGGCCGAGCCCTCACCCTTGCAGGAAGTTGGTCCACCCCTTTGCCTTTGTCTTTGCTGAATTTGATTGAGACCCCTTTCAGCCCATTTCTCCAGCCTGTCTAGATGCATATAATAACAAAGTGAACGGCTTTTGCAGATTTGGTGTTGATGCTCTGAAATCCTTAGATAACATTGATCCAAAGATGGTTCTAGTGAGTGGCAGACTAGAATTTTCCAAAGCTTATCAGCAGAGAAAATACAGTTTGTTACTCTAGGAAAGAATCAGCAATTTGCTCATAGAAATGTGTGAAACTACTAGAAATTCAGCTCTTTAAGCCCATTATTATCACTGACTGTCACATGTAGAGGGGATGGCCATGTGTAGCTGTTTAATGCTATGTTAGAAAGCAACATTGGGAAGAGCATACTTTTATGACATTTTATAACATTTTTCACTATCAGATGTAATAGAGCAGCACTATCGCCAGTGAAAGGGCTAGATGCCACTATGCCTACTTGTCTTATAAGATCAAATTTTCATAGCTACATGTAAAGTCTCCAAGACACATGGAAGAGTTGTAGCCACACTTTGGAACCACTGCTCTCTACCTTGCCCACAGTAATATTGGCTGGATATTACTATACTGAAAACCCTAAAAAAAAAGATGAACAACTGTTTTTGTGAACTGTATTGAGAATGGACATGACAGCTGTGAAAAGAAGTCACATTAAGATTACAAAGGATCCATACCAAAATATTCAAATTGCAGAAATATGAAGAATATGTAAAACATCTTTCACATTCATTGTGCATGTACATCAGCCCTTGCTTTCCTTAACTGAGGAACTTGAGTTTTAAATCAGAGGATGTGAAGTTGTCACTTAAAGACAGATGTTGTTAAGCAAATTAGAAGGTCTGAGAAGGGCTTTATATGGGCACATTCTCTTCAGAAGGACTGAAATTTGTCAGCTGATCTTTTTAGTTGAGTGTCGTACAGGTCATGTCAAAGGGACTGGTATGAATTAAAAAGTATAGATATTTAATATAGATAATATAGATAATTAATATATATAATAAATATAATATAATATATATAATTAATATAGATATTTATCTGATTTTTGTTAATTTATCTAGAGCCAATGAAAATATAAGCCAGTTTTGCCAGTTAGAACTTCCTTGCCTTTTTGAAGTCAGGTAACAGGGACCATTCCCTGTAATACAGATGGGGAAAAAAAAAAAGAAAAAGGAAATAAATATGGTCTGGATGTGTCTATTTTCTTTACGTTAAGCTGCAAGATGCTAAACAGCTTAACTTATAAAGGTGTAAGGAAACTAAGGAAAGCACTTGACTCAGTGAGTAGGGTGGGACAGAGACAACATACTGTGGGGACCCCTGAGGGTTTAGGATTTTTTATTTAAGAGCGGATATGAAAGGTAATGTGAAGGAAATAAGGCAATCTGAGTTGAAGAAAGGATGTGGAATACCCTCAAGTGAAAGAGCTCCAAAGCAAAGACCTGTTCCTTAAGGACTACCTCACCACAGATTTGCTGTAATGTAAAATATCTGTAGGGGAACTAATAGGATGTTTTATTAGGGGATCTACTCTCCTTATGCCAAAATTTTGCCAAGCTCCATCCATTTTTTTTCTTCCATCAACATATGGGCAATCTAGAGATCCTTATCTATGATTTTTCTTTTCCCCAGCGAGGCTGAATATTGATGAGCAGTAATTGTGTGTGGGGGGTTATCATATGAGTAATAATAACCATAACTGCCAAATTAACAAAAAGTTGCTTTGCTTATTACTGTGCTGACATATAACTACAATAAATCTGTTATGGTAATAAAAACTTGACTTCCATATGGTTATTTTAATCTTTTACTCAATATTCTAGATAACCACTAGGAACAATTTCTGGAATGGATTTTGTTTTTCCACAGTACTGTCCCAGATAAAATGTATATGCGGTGGGACTGAATACAGCTAGAATTTCAGAGTGAACTGAGACTACACTATGAAACATGTCAGACTTTCTGAAGTTATATTATCTAATCAATTTTCTGTAAGCCAGATATGTTTTCCAGCCTGTATAAAATAATTATGACCTTTACAGTCCTCTTCAGTTATGACTGTCTTCTGAATATTTCAGGACTTCTTATTGCTGTTTTAGCCAACTATTTTGACTTTCAGTAGGGTTTTAACTAATGCATAAAACACACAAACTGAAACATAGGAAATCCCACTCAAAGTTCTTTACTGTGAGGGTGATCAAATGCTGGAACAGGTTGGTCAGAGAGGTTATAGAGTCTCCACCCTTGGAGATACCCAACTGGACCCAGTCCTGGGCAACTTGCTCTAGCTGGCCCTGTCTGAGCAGAAGAATTGGACCAGGTGATCTTCAGAGGTGCCTTCAAACCTCAGTTATTCTGTTATTTTGTTAGAAATGTCAGATCTTAGAAGATGTCAGTACTGGGTGTTTCTTCCAAGAAATCCCAAGGTCCACATTCATGGCACAAAGCTTCAGGCAGTTCAGATAAAAACCTAGATGCTTCTGCAGTTAATACCAACACAGAAAGAGGCACGTCCAGAAGAAAGTTGAAATCTGCTTTGGCATAAGCACTCGAAAACAATGGCAGGTATACCAACAGCAGCAACATTATGTTACAATTTTGGAACAGGTATTGCTTTTTAAAGAATATTTAGAAAAGTTACTTCTCACAAGGCTGGAGACTGAGTTTTTGATCTCCTATTCCTAGTTTGAAGCAAAACAGATAAATCTCTCCTCTTTATATTTCCATCTGCTCTGAATACTTTCTCGTTAATGCTGTAGAGCTGTGTCTTTAATGTGCACATGAATGCAAGCTATGTATCAAGGCAACATCATGAGCAATATGTATCACTTCCAAATGCTTCTCTGCATTTCAAATCGTGCCACTTAATTGACAATTCATATAAAAAATTTTGCTCATGTCAAACACAGAATTCCTGACTAATTCAAGTCCATGTTGTAAGAGACTGAATTCTTATCTTGAACCGTCTTCCTCAAAGATTGTTAGGTGTGAGAGACTGGGCTATCATCTCAAGAAACTGTGAACTGCTTATCTCAAGCCCTTGGTCTCTGGGATGGCCTGTTTAAGCAGGACACTCCTCTGTCCATAAGGATGATTACCAGGCCATTGAGGAAACAGGGCTGGAGCTGATAAGATACTGGTTTCTGGTGTTGATCACGTGAAGGTCGTGTGATAGACGAAACCGGCAGCACATGACATCATTGGAATATGCCCTATAAAAACCGGTAGAGACAAGCCGTGGGGCTTCTGCTTCTGCTTCTTTTTCCACCACCGAAGTATTGAAGATTGAGGACCAACAGGACACCGCTGGATCAGTGGTGGTGACCGTCCTTGCAACTCCCACCACCGACTGTTTGCCTGAGGACCAAGGGGACGCCACTGGATCCGTAGTAGTGACTATCCTGGCAATCCTATCCCGACCGCTTGCTTAATTTCTACTTTTTCTTCCATTCTATACTATTGCCACCACTTTCCACTTTTGATACTTTTGATAATAAAAGCTGTTTTGGTATTTGGCATTTGACCTCATTTGTGTCTTAATCTTGCTCTTGGGATCATTTCAAAACATTCCCTGACATTGTATCGGGACACATGTGAAAGTTTTATTATGCATAAATCATATAAGGGTGATATGGCTTATACAAACTTGTATCATGACAAAAAGTTAAAATCTATCTTTTTGAAAGATTTTTCAAAAAGTCCTTAAGGAGAGTAGTATAGCATTGATAGAGGGGATATATATCAACTTTTTTAGACTATTGTGATACCAGCAGGTTTTATATAGGACAGGTGTGAAGGATAAAATTAATCAATTACTGAAAAATAATGAGCAATGCAAAGATGACTTCTCTGTGTTATAGCCCACAGCTGCTATTGCACATCATGGAAAATAACTATCTCAGTTATCAACTTGGCACAAAGAGTAATGTTTGTGAGTCATAATTAAAGCAAGTTGTTTGAACTGATTTTGCTGTCCTTTATGACCAGTAACCTGCAGGTGAACACGAAGTTTCACTTTTAAGACCTGCTTCGTAATTTAGACCAGATTAACATTTAACATACTGCTCATGCTCCTTCGTGCACTTAGCAAAGACCTCACTGTCTTGTTCCAATGAGCAGGAAAAATGCATAAAAAAAGAAACCTTCAATTTGAAGGGGATATTTTTAGAGCCCCCTCATTCTGTCATATTTATTCATTCTACTTTCTTACTACATTAACAACTTTAAAAAGTCTTTTGATCTTCTTCACTGCATTTGTCTAATTATCTGCATTTCTTTTCTGGAACTAGTAATAAAAAACATACTCCAAGCACTGGAATGAAGTCATTAATCAAATTGCAAATTTAACTGTCACAGGGAGCAACAAAAATTGGCAAGAATAAATGGTGGGTGGTATGAAAATGTTTCTGGCAAAACTTGACTTGTGATGTTTTGCAAACAAGTCACTACTTCATGTGATTATAGTTACCATTTCTCATCTCTCAGGTATCTGGGTAGGAACAAATAGGAAAAGATTTACTCAGCTGCCAGCACTGCCCAGGCATGGGAAGCTTCTTCAGGACTGGTAGTGTTGCTCTTGCCACCCCATATAGTGTTGACAGAAGCTCAGGGTTCACATTAAAATTACAACAAAGCCCTTTCACTTCCAAAACAATCCTCCCATCTACAACTGCATGGGCTAGCAGCAATGCTCACCAGACTGGGAACCACAGCTCCATTTTTTGCTTCTCTGATGCTGCACAGAGCTCCACAAAAGTGAATGTATGATATCTAAGCTTATTTTAGAAAAAGGCTTATGACATTGTCAACTTTGGATATATGCATAGTTCTTCTTCCTTTAGGTTACTAAAGATTCAGGGCCCAAAATGTAAAGGCAGGTAGTTCCTGAGCCACAGAGCCAACAAAATCTATGGCTTCCCCTGGCACTGTGCAGAACATATGCTGCCTCTCATGGTCTGAGACTATAAAGTGATGTTTCTGTCAGTGAGAAATATTAACAGAATTTTTTTCTATTAATTTATATATTTTTAGTAAACTTTTTATTAACTTAAAATGTCTTTGAGGTGTTTGCCCTTCTGCCAAATTTGAGTGAAAATTGCCAGTAAGGTTAAGAGTTTTAGGGAAGCAAGACAAGCAAATACATGTAAACATTCAATTTGCTTAGAAAATGAGGTTAAAACTT
>JAVJGG010000090.1:29321222-29331617 GCA_035590195.1 Aviceda cuculoides
TACCTAGCTCAAAAACATAGCACTGTACCAGCTACTAGGAAGACAATTAACTCTATCCCAGCTGAAACCAGGACAGTAGAAAATACAGTCAGCTGGGTGAGAATTTACGTTTATTCTGAATAACTGAACTCCTCAGTTTCAGAGTACAGGAAAAAGGTAAAAACATCTCAGCAAGTTAAATCAGATATGAATTTATTAAGTAAGTTTATAATATTATATGCAAACATGACATTTATAAATAGGGTTATCCAAAGATGCATATATTTTGGGCCCTGTGAGAATAAATATTAAGGGAAATAGTTGAATTAAGCCTGATTTCTTTCCTTGAAATAACTCAGAACTAAATTTTCAGATTTGTACAATATTACATAAGAAACTTAATCTTACACATAAAGGTCTAGGACAGTAGAAAATGTAAGCAGTAAATTATACACAGAATAATGCTCTGGGATCCTGGGCAGAAAGGAATGACTTCAAAGTATAGTATTTGTAACTTTACCTGTGTGTTTATTCTTTGCTACAAACAATATCTTTCCAAATATAGACTGCATGACAAGATTTATTAAGTAGGAAATTCTTTTAGTGAGAGTAATATTGATATCTAATTAATTATAAAACAATATCTCTTTGTTAAATCAAAGAATTAAATTATTGTGATTATGAGGTGTGCAGAGTCTTTATGGTTCAGATGTTCTGATCAGTAAAGTTTCAGCCTGAATCTTGAATCATGGATATTAGGTAAGAGTTGGTGTGCAGGAAAATGTCAGATTTGGGAACCTGAACAAAAGCCCAGAAACTCTGGATGTTGGGAGGCTTTGATACCACTGACCTAAACGGAATGGTTTTTTTGTTGGCTTACTTGCTGCCTATTGCCGAATGTGGTCTTCCGGAGTTTTTTTGATTGTTTTATTTGTTTGAGTGTTTGGGGGCTTTTGGGGAGGAAAAAGCAGCATGAATCTGAAGCAAGCTTTCACAAGGTTGCAGAGACTCAAGCCTAAAATACTTCTAGTTTCATGTCTTGACTCATGATAATAGGTTTTCAAACTTTATTAGGCAATATAAATTTGGATTTCTAACCACCCATAGTGACTATTCACTCCTTTAAACACTCTAAAAGGGCTTTTGAAAACTGTGAATATTCTTTATGAAAGCTGAGCTGGACCCATGGGACATACTTTTGCAAAGCATCTGGATGGCAGTGAATCTTATGGTCTTCCAGCATAAGTAATGTTTGTGAGCAATAACATTCCATAAAATATAATTGATTTTAAACACTAGTAACTATATAATAGTAGTGATAGCATTTTGAAGTCTACTACAGATACTTTTGTCTGCAGGCAGTGAAAAAGGCCTAATTAAAATGAACTGTAATGGTGTTCAACCAGCATGTGATTTGATATATTATAAATTCATTCCTGTATTAATTCAGAATACTCTTTTTTTGAGGTCTCTGGATTAATAATAAGAAAGGGGCAAAAAAGACATGAAGGTAATTTATTTGCTTTTTCTACAGTACTGACATTTTTCACCTTAATGAGAACTTAAAATGTAAATCATACAGTCAGCTGTCAGAACAAAAGATATGTGTGAAGATTTTTCTTATTTTTCACATCAAAATTAACTACAATTATGATAAAAAATTTTCATTGTTCCACAGCAGACTTTGCCCAAAAGTACTGGGCATCATGAAATACCTTAAATTATTTAGAGTTCTTGCTAATATTTTGCTTGATTTAGACCTGAAAGGTATGAAAAAGGTTTTTTACTTTAACTTTTTAAGTCAGAAAACTTAAACAAGCATACTTTTAAATATTTCCTTCAGTGTTTTGGGTGTTATTTTTTTTCCAAATATGAATGTGTTATTGAACCTACACCTGGCATCTTCTACTACAATCTTGACGAAGAGACCAGAAATCAGGGAAGTTGTTTAACCTCCCAATTCAACCTGCTTAACTCCTTTTATTGACGTCTAGTGTATAATTACTTTATAGTTTATAAAGTGCTTTGAGGTATTGAAGTGAAAAGTGCTTTAGAAATGAGGTAGTACTGATAGTTATTATTACATACTTATTTTGTAACCCTCAGAAAGAAAATATTTCTTTATAGCTTCAACATTTTTAAAGAATCTGTAGTTTAAAAGACCTCAGAGCTCCATGCGCTGGCTTTTTCTCCTGACTGCTAATTGATGCTGCTCTACTATCTGGCTTATGAAGAGAAAATGATGCTACCAAAGAAAACATGCCTTAAAAAAAAATACTTCCCAGTAGAAACACTTTATTTTCTCCCTGACATCCTGGACAGCTACCTCTAAAGAAAGATGACCAAGATCTGTTAATATTATACATCTTGTACATTCATTTTCCCAATAATATGAAAGTTATTGATGCAGTTCTGTTTTGGAAGATGTTAGTCTCTTGAAATTACTTAGAAACCTGCATAAAAATGTTTAATAAAGCTACAAAAGTGAAAAGTATGAATATCTGTGAAGACAATATATTAAGAAAAAACAAGTGAAAAATTGCCTAAAGACTTGAACTCCAGGAACTAGTTTGTTCTTTGTTCTCAGCTTTTACAGTCCTCTCTGAGAAAGCACACAGAGTCTATGAATAATTATTAGGGAAAAAAGTATTGTCAAGTTAAAAAAAGAAATCTTTGTATTTCTTCGATAAAAAATTTTATTACTATTTTTACAAACTAATAGTATTATGGATACAACACCGTAAGTGTTATCTTTTCTCATTTTCTAAATTAATCACCTGGGAAAGTTCATATTTTTATATTTGAAATATTTGGCACTATACCTGTTATAAAGTTCAGTGAGAGTGTTTTGGAGTATCTTGTAACACACTGAAAACTTTTTCCAGAGTACTCTCTCTTGAAGAATACACATAATACCAAAGGGACACTCCTAGAAAGGAAGCCTGATGTTGTGATCAAAACTAATCAAAGCTACTTTAGTATTCTGAGTCTATTTCTTAGTTTTTCTGCAGAAATTCCCTGCTACTTTGATAAACAGCACTTCTTCTCCATGTGTGTATGCTTCCTACCAGTGAAATTCATGTAATAAAATTTCCTTCCATCATTTTACTTGTCTGTTTAGCTTGGAGGCAATGGATGTCTCTTATTATGTGGTTATAAACTTAACTGATCCCCACCAGCAGCTAAAACATAAGTCAAATGGAAAGAACAACAAGCATGACCACATTGATATGACTAATAAAAATGGTTGCTGTAAGAAAACTGCATAATTTTCAAGCCAGTTGGATTATATCAACAGACTTTTTTTTCTGCTTTTTCCATGTTAGACGTGATCCATCTTATCTAATGCGTCCCCTTCTTTAATGGCACAGAACTTCTAGTGCATTCTATCAACAAAATAAACCACTAATTTAAATGTAGCTAAAAAATACACTTCAGGGTATATTGAAAGTGTACCTTCAGTATTGCTCTGAGATTCTCACTTCTAAACTTTAGCTGGAGAAGCACTAGATAAATGGGAAATTGTTTCCTCTTCTAGTCTATGTCTTATAAATACAGTGAGAGTGAGGTACTGAAGACAATAAAACATTCATTGAATGCAGCTCATAAAAAATAGTGATTATCAGAAAATGAAAATTTATTTTTGCTATGAATCTCAAAGTTATTTTCATTTCCAAATGTTTAAAACTAACCCTTATTTTTTATGTAAATATGTGCATATTGTTTAATTGCTGTTTCATACTAAAGACTTATTAAAATATTTTCAATCTCAATTTCAATAATTTTTATAACATTGTTTCATTTCCTGAATGACCTTTCTGAGAAATTCTGCATTGGTGTGATTGCCTGAACTAGGGTAATGTTAACATTTTTTGTTTATCAAGACATAGTTGTATTTTTAGCCAACTTAAAAATAAATATCAACCGCATCCTGCTCTCCTCCCTCCGAGTCGTGCTTCAGATTAAATTATCGGTCTGTTGCACAACATGCTGCTCAATGAATTAAAAATCTAGATGAGAAACTCTGTATAAAAATTTGGACCTTTCCTCATCAAGTGTCACTCTTCATCTCTTCCTTTTATGCCTTTGCTCTCTCATACTTGATGTTTCGTGCTACCATTTTAAGTGTAATTAATTTTTTTTGTGGAACAAACACCTGATCAGCACTTTCATGTGCATCTGCAGCTCTGCGGTTAGCTAATTACCTGTCAACATTTTGATGGTGTCTGTGTTGGGTCATGTACTTTATTCCTAGCCTATTGCAAGCAAAGAACTGAAAGGAAAAACAATCTTGTTTTGTTTTCATAGCAGCTTTTATTAAATGTACCAAAAGCTTTTTCTTTTTTTTTTTTTTCCACTTATCGGTTTAGAGCTCTATTGCAATTCCATTTTTAAAAATTATGTATACTAACATACACATGAGCGCACATATGAACATATGTGTTTGTATATATAACTGTACAGACACACAATCCTGCATCATTTGTTTCCAAATGCCCTGGAGGCTGTTTTGAACTTTGTCAGGTGAGTATCACTAGAAAGTATTCAATTGCTATAGAAAAAGCATTTCCTTTCTTCAAAATTCAGGAACGCCTGGAGCAAGTATTTGTAGAATGGAGAAAATGGATAGAAAAATCTCAGGACACGATCAATATACTAATTTCCAGCATGAATGAACTCTCCAGAGTTCTTAAAATGGATGCATATTTACCTTCTGACTAAATCAATATGTGTCCTACAGAAAACTATTGACAGTCTCAAGATTTTTTATAATATAATTGCGCAGCTTTCAATTACTCTCCCTTTTGTTGATTTCATGCTGAAAACAGAATCTTTTTTTTTCATTGCTGATTTAAGCTACAAAACTCTAGCATTTTAAAAATTGTTTTGTATGACTCCAGGAATATTAAAGGTCTTAGGATATTTTGCAATGCTTTACCAAATATCAGTTGCTGGGACTTTTGTGTTAATGCATTTCAGACAACACCCTACCATTGTTTACAAATAATATTTCATTATCAGTTTTGTGCCTCTATCCATTCTACTGTATTGATGAAACCTGGGAATTGAAACATGGTGTTTATTTTGTGGGATATTGATATGTCTGGACAGTTAATTGATTGGTGGCTAACTTTGCTGCTGCTGTTTGATCAGTACACAAGTGTTGCTCCAATTTCTCTTATGCTGTCTTCTCAGGCTGACTAGGAAGAAGTAACAAAACATATAGTTTGATCTACTTTCTCTCAGTAGGCTCTAACTGTAAATCATGTCATACCTTTATGTTTCAAAAAATCATAAATCAAAATAAGCTCAGTTACAGCATCTTGAATTTTAGATTTTAAAATGAAAACAAATGTAAATGTTGATTGCAGTTTTTTCCTAACTTTCTCAGTCTTCATACAAGAATATGTGTCTTCTCAGGCTCTTAGTATAATATATGCATGGAGAATTGTTTGCATTCAAACTCATCACGTTTGTGTTCATGTTGTGTCACAAACTAGCAAAGGTGAAGTCTCAAAGTCTCCAAAGTTGTGGACTGTCTGTGATTGCTGGATCGCAATACAGACGACTTCATCATCACAACATACACAATGTAGAATAGCATAGAATAGAATAGAATAGTTTAACTTAGTTGGAAGGGACCTACAAGAATTATATAGTCCAACTGCCCGACCACTTCAGGGCTGACCAAAAGTTAAAGCATGTTATTAAGGGCATTGTCCAATTAACCTCTTAAATACTGAAATGCATGGGGTATCAACCACATTTCTAGGAAGTCTTTTCCAGGATTTGACCACCCTCCTAGTAAAGAAATGTTTCCCAATGTCAAGTCTGAACATAAACTGCCTCCAGAATTTCTAACAGGACAAGCTCAAAGAGGATCAGCACTTCAGCACCCCGCTCTGAGTTCAGCTACACACCTGGAGAGGAACAACCAAGCAAACCAAAAACTCTCTTATGAGATTATTGTCAAAGGTCATGCCAGCAATTAAGAGATGACAAAACCTAGCCTGATTGTGGAGCCTGGGTTTTCACACTCTTTTTCTGGGTGCCAGGGAGCTTTATGGAGTGTTTTTTACCTGTGCCTGCACATCTGCCTTCCCCACTTAAGCACCCTATGGGAGGGTCGTGTGAGCTGGGCCCAGGGATGCTCAGCATCACCAGAATGCAGGGACTGTTTGGCAGTGTCAGAGTAGTGCGGGAGATCTCTGGGGAATTTTAGGGTAAAATTTGAGGCACTTTTCACAATAGCTGGGGGAAGGTGAATGAAAGCAAAACAAGCAAGTTTGGTCTTCTCAGAGGCAGTGCTTGTAGCACTCAGGACTACCAGTACAGACTCTAAGGCTGGGAACTGCCTTCTCCCCATGGGGATCAGCCCCTGCAGGGCACCACTGGAAAACAGGGACTGAGAAAGCTCCTAAAGAAGCCATGAAACTGGGCAAATCTACCATAGCAGAGACATACAGTTTGTGGGAGCTGACCTGCTGTGTATGATGCTGCCTTTGAATTCACACATCTACACCAAGCAATTGAATCACTTCTAACAGTTGTGACCTGAATCACAACATTCTCTTGAATCAGCACCCTTGAATAAAATTTTTTTGATAGTTCTTTTGCTTTTGTTACTGCTTGGTCACCTCCATGACATTCTTTATCCAAGGAGATGCTGCTTTGGCATTTCATTTTAGATTGCTTTTGCCCTGTATAGCATCTCGTAGTCAACAAGACAGAATATAAAATAGTGGTTATTTATTTGTTGGCAGAATTGCCGGTGCTGTTGCTGGTTATATCTCCACTGGCTGCAACATTATAGCTGTGCCATTTGCAAATTAACTAGCATGTATATGTATGCATATACATATGCATATACATGTGTACATAGCTGTATAATTAGTTCAGTTTGAATGGACTATGACAAGCTAGATTTTCTCTTAGACTGCATCAGAGCTAGATTATATATATAGTTTTTTGATGTGTGCACAGATATCTATATGAATATTTACGAATATATGTATATATAATGCAAATATATAATGCATAAAATCCTGAATTAGGTAATCTAATATCTACAGACATCTTTTTCCTTTCCTTGTATAAAGAACATCAGTAGACTAATGGAACAAATCAGTTGTCTTAAGTTAGGTAGCATGAAAACCCGTGAAAGGCTGGTTTCTTCTTTGCTGCTAAACACCATTAAATAATGTTATATATTTTCTGTTATTTTTTGATGTAAATGACCAGTGTAGTTGCCCTTGCATAGACATTTGTAACAGACATTAAGATTCATATGAATGAAGAATGATTGGGAGAGTCTGGGTGTGGAAACACCAGAAAGAGCCACCTAAAGTGAGAGACATTAAACCTCAGATTAAAACAAAGGGCAGATCAGAGTCACTATGAGGTCCTAAATTGTACAAAAAGCCACATCCAAAAAACTCAACATAGTAACTGGTTCAAGGAGAAGCTAAAAGAGATGGCATGATTTAGCATCATCTATCTTCTGTGCACCTGCAATTAACCCTGGCCAAATCACTCAGCCCCACACTTCTTTGAGCTTATGGGTATTGTAGCATGAGATTTTTTTGGTAAGTGAGTGAAATCAGTTCTGGTTTAAAATGAAAATGCCTTTTTCTTCTCAATCTCCCATGAAGCGTTGCGACCTGGCTGTTACAATCCTGAGACATTAATTGTTGCAAAACATGGTTTATAAAAAAAGTTCAGAACCATTGTTCTTAGCCTACCACACAATTATAACATGATATTTTTGATCATTTAGTCCATGTAACTTAAGTTTTCAGCCTTTCAAGCTCGTGAGCAGTTATGGTTTCTCTGAGAATAAGGCTACAGATCCTTGCAGACACCAGAGAGTCATATTAAATTGGTATAATTTTAAAAGTCTGTTCTAGGTGAGAAATAAATTGAGTTCAAAATGTTTCCTTGTCAAGACACAGCTTCAGAAATAACCTAATCTTGCAATCTCAGCTCTGTTGCAGCTTCTAAAACTTGTTTTGGCAATGGAGTTCACCTAGTTCTGTCTTTTAAATGTTGTCATTAGGCTGTGATAGATGAGGAAATATTCTTAATCTGCCATTGCTCTTTTTTTTGTTGTTTATTTAAGCTCCATCCAGATCAAAATATTTCTCGCTTCACCTCATTTCTCATTACACTTGAAAGGTTTTTGTGTATAATTATAGGCTAGTGAAGATAAGTGAGATTTTTTGTTTATTTATTTTTGTTCTGCAATTTGTAACACTGTTTATATCTTAGTCAAAAGAAACCAAGGCTAGAAATTTTAATGAATTGTGCATATATTGTCTGCGGGTTTTGGTTCCTGATAAAGGAGGTTTCATTTACGTATTATTTAGCTAACATGCACTTCTTCGACTAAGCCAAAGTATCAAGAAAAATAAATAAAAGCCTTAATCAAGGTTTTCTTAGAGATAATTAACTGAAGGGCTTGTAAGATATAAGCAAAGGTTTCTTATTAGGAATGGGAGAGAAAACTCATATTTCATTCAGCTCAGGATCATTCCACAACAACTGCCCCTGGAGGAAAAGTAATTAAGAAAACCTGCAGGTTTTGCAATGGATGCCTTTTCAAATAACCGGAATTAACCTTTATTTTTCACTTTTTATTTACAATTCTAAATATTATTATCATGGTCTACTTACTAAAACAGTCTTGTGCTGCATTTAAGGTTTGATGTAATATAATAATAATAAAAAGATTTTCATTGAGTGAAAAATGGAAGTCACTAGTTTGACACTACTTATTTTAATCACTTACTACCTACTTTTGATAATACTTTAACAACTTACTTTTAACAACTTTCTTTAAATGGCAGAGAAATATCATCAGTTCAAACCAAGAATTTCTTTTGAGAGACCAATCTTTCTTGAAGTAGATGGAGACAAGTGGCAGGGCTCCTTAGCAATAAATTTATTTGCTTGGAGTACAATTCCTTTTCACAACGTCTCCCCATCTAGGAAATTTATCCTTCAGGGAAGACAAGACCGTATGTTTCATTAGGATTGCAATCCTTCTCCAGTCAGCCCTCCTTCCTCCTAAGAAAAATACCATGTTCACTTTTACCAAGGATAAGCATTTAATTTCTCTAGTGCTTACATTTCCACCTTCTTATGAGTTTTTCATTTCAGCCTTTTCTTCAATTAATTGCAAAGTTTTGGGACTTTGCGGGGGGAGAGGGAAGAATCTTTTGGGTTTTTTTTTTCTCAGTTAGACTCATGTTGATTGAAATGAAGAAATAACAGTAGTTTTAAAAATAAAGAATAAAAAGAGGAAGGAGTCACATGTTGTGGACAAGAAACAATCTTTGAGGTTAGTGCAAAATATGTGCAAATTTTTAGAAAAATTTGTGAAATTTTCTGAGCTACTAATAATGATCAGTTCATAGCTGTGCCCTCAAAAACTCTTCCTTATTCTCTGAGTCACTCTTTGTTTTTAGGAGAATCAAAAAATGTCCCCAAACACTTATTAGAAATTATATGCAGCATGGTGTACTACTTACCATAACACACATACAAGAAGCTCTTCCTCAAAAAATGAAGTGTAGCTAGCTATCTCGAAAATACCAAACTTATGGTAACTAAAAAATACACATTTTCATAGCAAACATTATGTTAAGAAATTACAAATGATCCATGCATCAAAACTTCCCATTACTATAGGTGTAAAATAGGGGGAAATGCTCAAGGAATTCATAGGTAGGAGATTAAGTGCTTTTTGCTGTGATTACACAGATTTTTTCCTTATTAAAGGGTGTGCTCATACCAGCAATACGCATAGTCTATAACTGGTAGGATGTAACAGTGAAAGCCATGCATAGCTTAAATCCCTCTGATCATTTCAGTGCTTTGGCAAATTATGTGAATGTTGATTATTAACAGAATGGATGGGCAGTTGTTTCAGGGTTGCTGGATCATGCTTCTTGTTAGTTCATGACTTGGATTCAAGACCTTTGTCACTGAGTGAGACTGAGCTGGGCATCAGTGTAAAAGTCCAGAATTTTCTCTTTTAATTATAATTAAATAATCTTTAGAAACTCTTAGAAAAATGTGTCCCTTAGTAGCTCCTTCTTGAAGCATAGTCTTAATATAAGCGGAAGTAGAGTCTTATAGAAGTTTTATCTGAAATTAGCTTATATGAAAGATGTGGGAGCTTCTGGGTAACATGCTGACTTATTTAATGCCACCCAAACAGCTCCACTCATGCACCGCCATTTTCATATCTGCCCCAGAATAGCACCAGAATACGGTATTTAAAGAACTGCAGTGTGAACTTGCAATGTGCTGTTGACAGTGGCTTGATGCTGCTATTGGTGATTGTCCTGGTTTCAGCTGGGATAGAGTTAATTGTCTTCCTAGTAGCTGGTACAGTGCTGTGTTTTGAGTTCA
>JAVJGG010000090.1:29341042-29361400 GCA_035590195.1 Aviceda cuculoides
AAAAATCTGTGGATTATAGCTATTAACAGCAAAAGTGCAAATTACACTTTAAGTTCAAAAAGTTTTTTTTATGTTGAATTTAGAAGTGAGACATTTTCTCCCACAGAAAAGGATGTATCATAAACCACCTCATTTAAAATTTCTACAACAATATTTCCTTAACAGTTTAGTCAACCCTGAGTACATCAGACAATTTATGATGTTTAATTGGAGCTGGATGTTTGGAAATAAAAATATGTATTGTTTACTTTCTAATTCCACATTGCATTCAAACTCAGAGTAAAAGGAAAGTTTTGAAATGAAAAGACTTTAAAAACGTTTGAGATATTTTAATTCCTTTCAGACAGTTTTCAAGAAAATGCCTAACTTGGGAAAGCAAGGCCTTGCTGTATGTTAGGCAACATCATCTTATAAACAGTGTAATGATCTGTTCTAAGTTACAGTAGACATATCTTTTTTTGTGTAGCAAAAAAAGATATGCCCTTTCTATATATTACTGTAGATATGATGGATGTCATGAATAAAAATACACACTTGGGGAGGACAGTAGTTAAACGGCACTTGCAAATAAACTAATAATATTACTTTTCAACTAAGATACATTAAAAGTTACTAAGAGACCACCCTTCCCCCCACACCTTAATTAAAGAAGCAAGTAGCATTTAATATTGTACTTGTCCTTGAAAAGGAGTGTCCTGACATAGGATATTAAAAATCTGGAAGAACTGGCATTAAAATTAAACATTACATGTAGCTATTCCACTATGGTTTTCTCTGAAAGGGAAAGATAGGTCTGTTAGGGACCCAAAGATGATTATTTACTTGTTAATTAAGACTTTATTTTTAAAAGAGCACAAACTTCCTGTAATTTGAACTTAATATTTGTCAAAGCAATTTTAGCATAAGGGTTGGGAGGGGAAATCTTGAAAGTACCCATTTGGGCACAAATACTACCAGAATAGAGCCATTGCATAGGTAATGTGTTTCATAAATGAAACAAAACATAACCATGGGAACCACTGATTTTGTTCTGTTCAAGAGTTTCCCTTTTTGTAAGTTAGGAGTCTATATTAACTTTTTTAAAAAAACCACCTTTTTGGCTTTTGGTAGGGAGTCTAGGAGAAGCCGAGGCCAGATGAAAAACGGGGAGAACATTTGCAAACAACCCACAACATGGGTTCTGTGGACATAAAAACCATATCTATCAGTCTGGCAATTCATTCCTTCCTAAGGCTATTAATGACTTGAGCTAACAAGAGACATAGAGTACTATTTATAGTAGTGATGTGCCTTCAGTTCTTCCTTTGTAGCACTAATGAGGCATTTCTTAGCTGCTGAAGGGAAGAGATTTTAATTCTTCACTCTAAAATCATGGCTGGGCTCTGTAGCTGCAGATCCCAAGCATCTGGTAGATCATTTGCTAGCTGTCAGCAGCAGAGACTATCTATTTTCTGGATCAAACTACCAGAATATCACAGCCCTTTAATTGGGTCTCTGAAAAAATAAAACTTGGAGGGTCGTAAACTTTTGTTCAGTTACACTACAAAATAGGCTAAATGAAATGCACGTCTGCAGAAAATCAGGACAGTCTCTAATCCTTTCCTTCACTGATTAATAGGCTCATTTTCTGTTGCAGATTTAAGGCATTAGTGTAGGCAACTCCTGGAGCTATTGTGTGGCTTAAAAGACATTGGTTTTTCATATTGTTTTTTCAGCTGTGAAAGTAACAGTAGGGAACAGTCCATCTGATCATTGTCTGAAGACGCCGTAAAAATATGTAAGCACTCACTATTCTAAACCTATTCTGATGAAGAACTACAGCAAATTAATTCTTTTCTCAACTTTTTCCATGTAGGGTTTGCTCCTCCTCCCTCTTCTACCTACCAGAGGTCCAACCGGGATGTACCAGCATCAGAAGTGTGGGAAGGAAATAAGAGCTGTTATGTCTTGGGTAGAGTAGACTAATTGAAAACTGAATAGCTGGAAATGTCATTTTGAAAAGTGATTTGGTCTTGTCAAGACTGAAAGCAATATTTTTTCAGTTTCTTTGGAAGCTTTCAGTGCTTGCTGGAATGGAAGCCATGCCTTGGCAGCCATGCTTTGCAACATACAAGCAACAATGATGGTTTTCTATCTTCCCCTTGCAGATTCCTCGGATCTGATGCACCCTCCAAATGCCTTTGCCCTCTAGCTGAGATCTGGGGCAGAAACCAGCCTCCTTCCTGGCCTGGGGAAAGCCCCTTCTGAAATCTGACAGATTCTGCCTCAGAATTCAAACATAAAATTTGGCATTGATTTTTTTTTTCATTAGAAAATTCAGTATGAACTCTACTACTACTACCTCTTGTCCTGTCCTTGGATTGCAGCGTGAGGATGAAAGCACATGGATTTTGAATGACTGTCCTCCTAAAATATTTCCAAGAGCAGTTTATATCTCTACACATAGCTGCATTTGCAATGTAAATATTAACGTAAGAGTTGCTTATAGGCGAGTTCATAATGCACTGTAATTCAGTAACTTAATATTGCACAAGGTATAGGACAGCACAGACTTGGTCAAACAGATCTCTGATATCACACAGATTTGATCTCAGTGAAGTTTACTGTGGATGAATATTATGCATTACTTTATGCATAAAAGTACTTCCATTATCTAGTTAAATGATCAATTATATTTTTTTTATCAATAATTCAGCTTTTGTCCATCAGAATGCCATTAACAAATACTCTATCTCTTAGTAGTATCACTTCATAATATCAACCAACCTAATTTTCCCACACAAGTATTTAACACAGCTTTTTATGATTCTCCTCGCTTAAAAATCTTCTGCTTTATTAGCCCACTGCCAGATGCAGCTGATCACTACAGCAGGTTCCACTACCAAGTGTATCAAAAGGCTCAACTACAAAAGAAAGAAGAGCAGATCACACTCATAGACTTGTCAGTCACTCTGACAATAGGCAAAATTGCCTAGAGTGAAGTCATATTTCCATGGTTAGCTACCTAGCCAGGAAGGATACTGCTTTGATTGCAAGTCAGTAGCTGATACTTGCTTTGCTATTTAGCAAAGTACTGGAACTAGACTTACTTGCTCTATAATAGAGACAGCTCTGTGTGTGTGTGTGTGCATCCAGAAAGGGCACTGTTCTGTTTAAAAAAAAAAAAAAAAGAAAATCTAAATACTTTTTAACAGACCTATCTCAGTGCTACCTACTCTCATTTGTAGCAAAAAAACCCCCCAACAACTCCCAAACCTGTTTTATCTTCTCATTCATACATGGCTTGGCTTTCTTTTAACTTTTAACCTTTCATTATCTTGAAGGTGAAGTAATGATCTCCCACTTAAAAACAGCAGGACACGTTGTTTGGGGGAATAAACTGATTTATGAAAACACGTTCTAGTTTCTATTAGATAAAATTCTGCTTTAATTTATTTATATTACAAGTATTTTAGAATAATTAGTATAACATAGTTATTATCCTTATATGTTTGACAGGAAAGGTAGGAAAGTGTTATCACTTTGCAAGTATTTCCCTCTAAATTTTTAGGCTAAAGAGATACTTTACTGTTAAACTCAAAATAATGCAGTGTACAAGAGAAACTCATGGTTCTTCGTGAACCATGAGCAGACACTCTTCCTAAAAGTTCGTTACTATTTGACCAGTATTTGTACTTTATGAACTATGTTTTACTAATGACAAGAGATAGGAGATCATTGTTTCTGTCAGAAGAATCCTGTGTTCAATCATTACCCCAAAAAGCTTCAGATACTCTTCTATTTAATAATAATTTTTTCAGGTTTGTATTCAGTTAAATTTTCGCCACAGCTGGAGAAGAGGTATTTCACACTTCGCAAAGCAGTGTATCAAATATCCACTTGCAAAGTTACCTATTAATTTAGGTAACCAGTTGTCATCATCAGTTGTCACTTACAAGATTTGAATAATAAATGAGAATTTTCAATAAACTTAAGGTAACTCAGAATGAAGATGCTAATTTTGCATTCATGCTGCTTTGAAAATAAGAATCTAAATACTCAGATAATGAAACCTGCAAAGCAACAAAAAATGTTACTCAGTTATTCTCTTTTAAGAAAGACACAATTAATATTATTTATCTCTTTTTTCATTTTTATTAATATTTCACATACAAACTTACCCTCTATATAAGTGGCAAAAACATGTTTAACTCAGTTTACCTACCCAGGTATACTTTCTGACACTTAAAAAACAATTATACAAGGAGATAGCAGTTAAGTAATTAAGAACTAGGCATATCATTTGAAATGTCAGAATAGAAAAAAAATAATTCTGGTTTATTGTTAAATAATGGGCATTTTTGTCTGGCTGTTCTCCTCTTTTAATTTACCTTGCAAAATGCAGTACCCTGTATCCGTCCCATCAGGGTGCTCTTACGATTTCACATTTTGTACAGGAAAGTTATGTCTCATCATCTGTTCTGTCGTCTCACTCCAATTTTGTGCCACAACTCATCTTTCATCAAAATCAATCCTGTAATTTTTTGGCTTTGAACCAATTCTGTTCACCTTGTACTCCTGAAGTAGCCCACCCGTGATAATCTTTCTGAATTTCTGTCTCATTATCATCAGTCCATGTTATTTTTTCAGCATGGGTATATTCACATGACAGAGGACCATGTCAGTTTGATCTAAACCTTCAAGTCTGGAAACTGTGATGTGGCAAAGACAAATGACTCCTATATTTCCACTTTCTACTGGGCAGTGATTGTGTTTACTTCTATACAGCCCTCGGCAAAATAAGGACCCCTGTCATGTTCTAGGGGCCTGGGGTCTATCTCTGATGTAAGCAATAATACATGCAAAACACGAATAACACAGTATAAATTGTGAGTGTCTCAGCAAATAGAAATTAAAGAACAGTCATCATTCAGTTCTTAGCTGGAAAGGATACTGCCATAAAGGCAGATCTTTCCATTTTTATTGAGTAGCAGTGATGAAGAGTTGAAGCCAATTCATGGAAACTTACTCCCAAGAAGTCACTGCAAATATGCACTCTGTAAATGTGCTGAAAAGAGGAACTGATTAGCAAATAAGTTGATTCCACTGGGTTGAATGGGCATCAATCACATTCTGCAACTGGGGCAAATCAACGCTGGGCAGCCCTGCTTAGCCGCTGTTGTTTGGTGAATGTGCTGCCGAGGTGCCCAGCGAGCTGCCAGCTGCAGCGCAATGTAGAAGTAGCATGTGGTTTGTCTTGCGGGACATGAGTGTATTTTATTTACTCCCTTTGTGCTGGGGTTTTTTTACTGCAGGAAGACAAGCTGCAGTTCCGTGATTAATACTGAATCTCTTGCACTTCCAAATCACCCAGCCATACGAATATGATTCAGATCAAAATGCCTTTCTGTTAAATGAGCCACATCACCCAATATAGACTTTATGTTGTGTTTATGCTCTTATGATGGCTTTGTGCCAGCTGTTGCAGGACTGGTGATATCTGGTCTGTCAGCAAATCTGTTGGCCAAAAGTTAATCCATTAACATTTTTGAACAAATTTGAACTAGTAGTATGAATTTATAGCATACCAAATTTTTGTATCATGCAATCATGACCTTTTTGATCTGATAGCAAGGCCTTAGAGATGCACTTAGTATTTTGTCAAATGACAGACTCTGTACTGGTCACCCTTTCACTGCAATGGCAAAAAGTTGTGATCAAGGAGCTAACTGATAGCATGACTGAAAAGGTACAAACCAATGCATCTGAAATGTATCCAACATATGTCCACATCTACCTCATTCACCATCAAACTTTAATCTACATATGTAATTGATTCAGTAGCTGAAGAGTAGTTAAGTCAACAGTCCCATACAGGTATTTCTCATGCAATTTAACATACTTTTAAAAACTTGCTTCCACTCCTACTAAAAACTCGACCACTTCAACAGGAGCAGAAGTTGGCCCTGCGTATTAAAGATGCCCTGCTTTGTTTTCCAGTCTGAAAGTATATATTGGAGAGGGTTACAATGAGCCATAATGAGCCATAAAGTGGGATTAGAATAGAGAAGCATATCTTATGAAGTACAGCAAAGTCTGTATGTGGGCAGGTGGGTGTTTGCGAGGGGGCACTTCTCTGATGCTGAATGGTTTCTTGCTCTACCGTTGTCATGCAAATTTCAGCTTGACGTAGTGAAATGTCTAAATTGGCAGTAGAATATTTTTTTGTGCACAGTCTGCTTTATTTCCATGAACACTGTCAGTGCCTGCTCACTCTATCACTGCTTTGTATTCACAAAAGAATGAAATCCTGTCAGTGTTGTCCAAATAGTGGTGTCAGCATTTGCAACTGAATAAAACATCTGCATTCTCTTCCAATTAGGCATTTTGAGATTGCATTTCCTAGAGGCCTACTCATGCATATATGGTTTAAGGGCAAACTTCCTAGGTTTTTTTCCAATCCATAATGAACCTCTCATCTGAAGTAAAAATCTCCAACACCAGAGTCCACACCTATGCTTGCACAGGACTCCAGGTTTTATTTTTTTAAGTATCGAACATAGTCAGCTTCTGGGGAACTTGCCCACACTGTGAGACTAATTCTGAACAGGAAGCTCTTTTTTGGTTCTCATTGAAATAGATCCGTGGATTTCAGGCTGTTTTATTTTGGTTTAAGTTTTTACATAAATAGTTAATTGGTGACCAACATGAAACTGCTTCCTTTTTTTACAGCCATATCACTGTTAAAGATATTCAGTGGCTTTGTTTCATTCAACTTTTAGTCAAAAACATAAAGCTTTAAAGATGTTTTTAAACAGTTACATTATAAATGTTTTCCTTTGTAGCAAAAGAAAAAAAAGTGAAAACTTAGGGATTTCAAAAGATTCCTAGCATCTTTTGGTTTTTTTGTTTTTCCTGATTCAACTTGCTAAACAAACATGAAAGCATTAAGCAGGGAGACAACATAAAAGTGCATTTTTCTGATACTGGGTATAATGCATATGAAAGGTATCAGAGTCATAGCCTGGAAAAATTACCTTCCAAATATCCAACAGAAAAGTTATGGACCAGACATTGGTGATATGGATAACATCTGCCTGCAGCACCAGTGTTTTCCTCTCTGGACCTGGGGAACTGCCCTTGGTGTAGTCTCTTTGTCCATTCAGCCCTTCTGCTGAGACTGTTGATGCAAATGCCTGCATAGGTAGTGGTGATGTTCTCATGTAGGTGTGTAAATAATCTTATTCCAGCCTGGTCAGGAAATGCCAATCAGGTAACACAATTTCTGTTGTTATACAGCCAGGCAAGCTTCAAGTTTGTAGTCAACTGACACAAAAGGCAATCGACATGTGAGCTTCGAATTTTTGAGACTGTGGAAGACACAGTAACTAAAGTGACTGAAATCTGGGTGAAATTCAGTAAGCTTAATTTTGTCGTACTGGAGTCTACTGCAACACTTTAGGGAGACACATGGTGGAAAAGGTTGAAGAACTGCTGCCCAGTCACCACAAAAGATAATTGTCTGCACTTTAGGTGACTCATAACTACTTTTTTTCCTCCCTACAATAAGAAACATTTCACAAAATATAAGCAATTAACTTTTTCACCTGTCTTCTACATTTAACAGATGAATTACTGTAAAAATTCTTTAGAAAAAGCATCTGATCAAGTTTCCTCCTTCATCTTCCATTAGCAAAATTGCTGTGTGTGCAAGAATTCCCAGAAAAGGAAACAAACAAAAAATCCAGGATTGACTCTGAAGTAAAAACATCCATAATGTCCTTATTTTCCCTTACAGAGAGACACAGACCTTTGGGTGGGATAATTTTTACAATCAGTAAATCAACATTTTCCTTGCCTTTTATAGGTCAGTGGCCATTCAAACTGCAATCAAGTGAAAGAAGATGCTCATCTACATTTTAATATTGGGTCTTTTTTTTGTTTGTGGGGTGGGTTTTGTTTTTTGTTTTTTGTTTTTTGTTTTTTTCAAAATTTACTTTAGAAATATCTTTGGTGCAGTCAGCCTGAACTGAATGAGGCCACAGTTTCTGCTGTACAACACTGAAAGTAGAACGGTGTCAAACTTCTGCCAGAAGTCAAATGAAATCAGGATAGTATCTGAAACCCTGACTGTAAAACATTAAACTGCAGTGGGTAGAGTGGAGTCATAGAGAAGAAGCTACTCTACCAAGCTTTTATTGGGTACATGGAAAGTCAGAGACAAAAAGTGAGATCTGCAACTTGGAGAATATATTAGAGATAAATTGAAGTCAGTGGGATTTGGTACATAGTCTGCAAAATCTAAGGGAAAAATGGCAACAGGAAAAATTCATCCAACAGTTCTGTATTTTAGCACAACAGTCTATGTTGTTGCATGACTCCGCACAGGTCAGTTTTCCAGCAAAAGTGACTGAGACTATTATTAGGGTTCTCTTATTAAAATATTGAAGCACTTCATACCTTACAGAGTATTTCATCTTGTGGACTACTTGGAGATATCTTCTCCCCTCCAGCCTTATCCACAATTTTCCTGTGGTTTGGAAATTTTAGTTGCTTAAGAGTAATATAAGGAAGGTATAAGAAAGGTATAACTTTGACACCAGAGCACCCAACAGTGATGGAAAATATTAGAAGGGTGTCAGTAAAATAAATACTAATATTTTCTAATGAAATTTTTCCATTTAGGGATAAAAGCTGTCAGCAGACACATAAAAAGAATGCAAGCCTAAATCTGTATTATTTGAACCCTACAGTGTTGATGGAGAAACTGAATGCAAGGAGCATTTCTGAGTTTGTGTGATATGTAATGCATTTGGGTATCATGTTGAAGGTAACAGGTAGAACAATCAGAAAAATCTCAAAGTTGAGTGGGACAGGGAGGACAAGGTTTTCCAAGGGCAGAAGGCTTTGGAAAGGCCTTAAAGAGGTACATGCAGGAGGCGTTCTGACAGGTTTGTGGATGGAGAGTGTCTACTCCTTTAAGGACATCTAGCCAAAGGCCTTTTATCAGTGCAGCAAGGGAAATAAGAAAAGGAGGAAGCCATAAACAGGAACATACAAGGACACAAACCTGACTGACAAATGACAAGGGAGGCAGTGATGAGAACCAAACCTGGTCAGTCACACTAATTGATGAGGCCATGCGAGAATGTTTATTCCAGCGAGGTTATCTGGTCAGGGAGCTCATAAATTGAGAAACTAAGGGAAAGAGGTAGAAACCAGAAACAAAGCATACAGAGACAGAGGCCTGACAAAACAAGCATGGAGGACAATGACTAGAAAGAAAGCTTGCCACTCACACTAATTGCTGGGCTATGGAGAAACTCCAGGCACTGATTCCAGGAAGATCAGCCTGGTGTTTGCCACTGATGTGACTGTGAATGAGGGGGACACAGTCATGGGCTGGGAGGGGTGTGGGAATGGAGAGACCCGTACAAACCCATGGAGGCTGGGCAGGGGAAGGGGAGCCGGGAAAAACAAGGTGGGTAGGCAGGAGGGGGTGTAACAGGGGCTGGTTGGGTGTGGGGCTGGTCAGTGTGCTTGTCTGGCTGAGCCCTGCACCTGGTCACCAGTCTGTCCTGTCATCTTACATCTTCTTATTAAATCCGTTCTTAACTACCTCTCTGTGCATGTCCTTGTTTATCCAGTGTGTGTGTGCTGCAGGGCCCAAGTGCCAGCTACTGGGAAGACCAGGATGAGTGGACTGGGGGCCAGCTACTGGAGTCAAACCATGGGTGTAGATGTCCCTGGCCTGCGGTGTCAGTCACTGGAGCCACTGGGGTCCCAGTGCAGCTACTGGAGCCAGTGGGTACTCAGCTGCAGCCACAGGGGCGGGAACAGTGTGACTCCCCAAAAGCAGCTGCTGGGATGACTGGCATAAATGAGAGGAGTGAGCGGCTCAGCTCTGGCGGCTGGACTGCAGACCTGTGTGTGTGGTGCCAGCTGCTGGGGTAAAAGGGTCTGTATCTTCCCCCAAACTGTGTGTGCGTGTGAATTCACCAGCGAACTTCAAGCTGGACCATCCAGCAAGTGGAGGACCCTTGGGTATCAGGTATCATGTGGGTGGGGGTATTAGGTGGGTAGGAGGTCCATGCTGGGGGACTTGCCATTGTGGTGTACCTGTAGAATGAGTGCATGAATGCTGCACGCTTGCAGCGAGCACTGAGCTGGCCCAGTCATTGAGTCAGGGACCTGTAGAGTGGGTCAGAGGGCTGGGATCTGGGCAGAGGTACCAGGGGACAGAAGGGCTGTCCCCCCAGTACAGAAGGGGACCCACAAGTGTGTGTCTGTGTGCTTGTGAACCCTGAGAGTGTCATGTGTGTGTGCCTGCACTAGTGACTTCCTAGTCTGTGCCAGCCCCAGAGGAGCAGGGGACATGGCTGTCAGTGCTGGTGTATGATCTGGGTCCCGTGCGTGGGTGCTGGTGACAGCAGCACCTTGTCTGTGGCAGCCTCTGTCGGTGTCCTGCGTGTGTGTGTGTGTGTCTCTGTGTCTCTGGGACACATACTCAGCTTCTCTGCTGGTTAAACCTGCAGATGGGAAGGCAGCAACTGCATGCCTCAGCCTGGACAAGAAATCCCAGGGCACTGGGCTGGGCTCCAGCAGTAGGGAAGGACCATACTGGGTGGTACTGCTCTGTACTAGGTGGCACTGAGCTCCAGGAGTCAAGCAGAAGGGAGTCCTGGGACCAAGTGGCTGGAGGAGGCAGCTGCATCTTAAGTCATAAGATCCAGTCAGCAGGGATTTATGGAAGGCACATCCTGCTTGACTAACCTGATCTCCTTCTATGAGGTGACACACTTAGTAGATGAAGGAAAGGCTGTGGATATTGTCTACCTAGACTTTAGTAAACCCTTTGACACCATTTCCCACAGCATTCTGCTGGAGAAACTGGCTGCTCATGGCTTGGATGAGTGTACTCTTCACTAGGTAAAAAACTGGATGGATGGACAAGCCCAGAGCGCTGTGGTGAATGGACTTAAATCCAGTTGGCGGACGGTCACAAGTGGTGTTCCACAGGGCTCTGTATTGGGGCCAGTTCTGTTTAATATTTTTATCAATGATCTGGACGAGGGGATAGGGTGCACCCTCAGTAAGTTTGTAGATGACACCAAGTTGGGCAGGAGTGTTGATCTGCTTGAGGGTAGGAAAGCTCTACAGAGGGATCTGGACAGGCTGGCTGGATGGGCCGAGGCCAATTGTATGAAGTTCAACAAGGCCAAGTGCTGGGTCCTGCACATGTGTCACAGCAACCCCATGCAGTGCTACAGGCTTGGGGAAGAGTGTCTGGAAAGCTGCCTAGCGGAAAAGGACCTGGGGGTGCTGGTTGACAGCTGGCTGAATATGAGCCAGCAGTGTGCCCAGGTGGCCAAGAAGGCCAGCGGCGTCCTGGCCTGTATCAGAAATAGTGTGGCCTGCAGGACTAGGGGAGTCATCATCTCCCTGTACTCGGCACTGGTGAGGCCGCACCTTGAGTACTGTGTTCGGTTTTGGGCCCCTCACTACAAGAAAGACATCGAAGTGTGGGAGCGCATCCAAAGAAAGGCAACCAAGTTGGTGAGGGGCCTGGAGCACAAGTCTTATGAGGAGCGGCTGAGGGAATTGGAGCTGTTCAGTCTGAAGAAAAGGAGGTTGAGGGGAGACCTAATCACTTTCTACAACTACCTGAAAGGAGGTTGCAGTGGCATGGGTGTTGGTCTCCTCCCAAGTAACAAGTGATAGGATGAGAGGAAATGGCCTGAGGTTGCACCAGGGAATGTTTAGATTGGATATGAGGAAAAATTTCTGCACTGAAAGGGTTGTCAAGCATTGGAACAGTCTACCCAGGGGGGTGGTGGTTGAGTCACCATCCCTGGGAGGTATTTAAAAGATGTGTAGATGTAGCACTTAGGGACATGGTTTAGTGGTGGACTTAACAGTGTTAGGTTAATGGTTGGACTCAATGATCTTAAAGGTCTTTTCCAACCTAAATAATTCTACGATTCTATGATTCCATTGTAGGTCACTGGTAGCTCATTCTATGCAGAATAACTTCTTGTTATCAATATCTAATAGCTGCAATAATAGCATAAATGTCACACCATGCAATTATATAAAGCCAGGTAAAGAAAATGTAGAGAACAGTTACCTAGTGATTAGACAATTGCTGTTACAGCTAAACAAGCTAAAACAAATCTCCAGGGATACCCAGACAGGAGCCGGTGTTATTAGCTCAACACAAAGTCTGCAGCCTGCTATAAGAACCTGCAATATGATGTTTACTGGATACGACAGCTACCATGAGACCCAGAGCTGTGGAATTCACTTAAAAAGATGAAGATGAGACTTTGTTTAACAACCTGGAACAAAACCCAGAAAAGTAGGCTATCTAACACAGGCTGTCAGTGCAAGTGAAGAAGGATAGAGGTCTGTAGAGACAGGATGAAATAGTGCTGTCGGTGTCATCACTTAATAACATCCCTTAGAGTCCATGCAGAAAGCAGACATTTAAGATATATGGCACTAATGAGAGTCACAATGGCAGTTTAAATAGTTCAGCGTCACTATGATTTTGGACAACAAATTCAGAAATGGCAAGGTTACAATTGCAACAAATTACCAGTGTGGTCCTAGGTCAGCATGTTACATCCTATGGCATCTACAACATTCACAGAACTCTCACAATTTTACACTTCTTTTGTATTTATTATATTAAGAATATGATATTTCATCCAAATCATTTTTAAAGATCCTACTTCCATTATTTTTATTTCATATCTTATATCTGACTCTGGGTGTCAAGTAAAAAAGTTTATTTAATCACAGTGCAATCTTATACTATTTTTGTTTCTTTTGTATCAATGCATAATGATGCCATTCACAGAATTCATAAATATAAGTCTCTGATTAGATATTTGCCTGAATAATTCATAGACAAATAAAACACTTTTCTGATATTTTAGACCACTATATTATTCATTTTGGAAAAAAATTGCCTGAAGATCATTCTGAAAAGACTTCTAATTTCATTTTGGTGAAAGATGTAGAGTCTCAAAGACAGTTCATATTGTAAATGATGTGTAGTATTCTGTTAAATGTATTTACAGCAAGTACAAAGATGTGAGGCACATCTCAGAGGTGTTCATCCAGCTTCCAAAAGGAAAAAAAGTTGTCTGATCTAAGTAGGATCCTTCAGAGGTATTAGCCCTAAGTGCTCACAGAAATAAGCACAGCTTCCCTAAGCTACTTGCTGCTGTACCCTTGGCTGACCTGCTCCAACGCTCTTTTCTTCCACTTTTCTCAAGTTCAGCTGTCTCACCACACCTTCAGCCAAAGCATCTGATTTCACTTGTTTTATTTGTCCTTAGAGAGCCACCTGTCCACATGGCCCAGGGTGTATTTAATCTTGCCGTGTAGAACTGTGATTTGGAGAGTGGCCTCTCTTTTCCCGGCTCCAAACAACATACCACCCTGCCATTTTGCTTGAATGGGAGAGCATCTCTTATGCCTTTCAGTTTCAATAACATCTAACGAAACCCATGACAGAATATTATGCTCACAGTAGCTGATTACTTTGAAAGCCCCAAAGCTATTGTCTTCACTTCACTTTATCAAATTACTCTTCATGGCTAGTGGGAGTCTTCTAAGGTAATTTTGAATCAGGACTTAATAATGAAAATTGAGGTTTTGAATGAACATGTAGTGCTGTTGCTGAAACTTCAGCCATAAAGGGTATCCTCAAGGCCAGAAAGGAATTTCTGAAGAGGTAGATGATGTATGACAGGCATGTCATGGCTCACCATGCCACACCAAACTATGCCATGCCAGACAGCAGCAGTCCAGGACCTGAAGCTTTGAGTCTTTTTTCTCTGAACCAGAGTTACTGCCCCCTTACTGCTCAGTGGGCTATCAGCTTGTTTGGGTAAGGAGAAAGGAGTATGCTGAAAGAGGTTTTTCTGAAAAGTTTTCAGAGTCAGGCTGAGAAAGACCTTCAAATATCTAAACGTTGCTGAGGAGAAGAAAATGTTTACTTTCCCAGCTCTTTCTCTTTTTTCATCTTGCTTTTTCAGTTTACATGTGAGTTTTATTTGCCTTCCTTTTGATTTTCTCTGAGCCTTACTCCTCATTTGGTATGCTAAATACAAATTCTGCAATATCCTGAGTGTGAAGAGGAATAAAATGATATAAAATATACATCTTCAGAACTTCCAGTTCTCTGACAGACTCTACCTTTCCTTCCCCAGTGATAGAAAGGACCCTTTCAAATTTATTTTCCAAGTTGTGAAAGCTATTGTGTATCAGGCACACTAAACTGCTTACTACTCAGGTTTCCTTAATAGAAAAGGAAACTTTAAAAAAGACCCAGTCATCCACGAATAGCTGGTAAAGACAGCAGAGATTAGAAAAGAATCAAAAGCAGTTATACCAGAATAAATCTAAAATAATGAAACAAGTAGAATAAGATAATAGTAAGGGAAGTGAATAGAGCAGGTGAAGAATTACTCCATCTCTTCTCCCCGAAGAAAGCTGACAGTATAGTAGAAATAATCTTATATAATGAAAAGGTGTATTCACATTTTTTAAGAAATATAAAAAAAGAAAAAATACAAAATAAAAAATAATTAGACATCTAGAAAACACTACTCACAAGGAAAGACTGAAAGAGCTGAGATAACTGAGGCAAGGGAAGACTAAAGGGAGATGTGGGAACAGTCATCAAATATGTAATAAGCTGCAAAAAGCAGGAAAAAAATATTTTCTTAGGTGAATACAACAAAAGTAATGGGCTTAATCTGCAGCCAGGGATAACTAAGTTAGGAAAAGGACAATGCAACATTGGTGGAGACGGTTTGAAGACAACATCCTTGTTGTATTTACTTCCCTTAAAGTACTGAATTTCAGCCTATACAAACTCCTGAAGTCTTTGTTAGCCTTATTTTCTGTGATTCTGTCAACAAGGATAGTAAAGAAAATTTTCTAATTACAAAGTGCCCATTTGGCTGTTAGCCTTTTTCGTCTGAATCAGATTTGAATTGCTTTTCCAAACCTGTTTTGCCTAAGACTACATTTTTGTTTCTAAAGTCTTCGAAACCAATATCTAGTTTTGTGGATGTTATGAAGTAAACTTGTATGATGCATAGCCAGTGACTGCCAAAGCTAAAAGGTTAAAATAGCTGAAGTAGGACACTTGATGCCCTTACAGTGACTGTTGAGTTTCTCTTTTTACATATTTATGCATTTCAGAATAATCAGTACTACTGGAGTGGTGTTAAACCAGGAAACAGAAGAAAAACTTTCTGACCTCAGGTTTTAGCAAAAGGTTCATTCTGTTTAGAACAGACTTGTGGGCAGCTTAACAGCTGTTCAAGAAGTACAAGATGTGGTCTTATTCAACACACAGTGAAAGAAAACAATCTTGACACTCCTACCTATGGCAAGGATGACATATGATGATATTGTTATGTATGAACATTATTAATACTGTGATATTTCTGTAGTGTAGATTTAGTTTTTACTCTTGTATAATATTATTATGTTTAGCATAAATGAAACTAGTTGCCCAATTGCATAATATTATTGCTACTTCAGAATAAGTAGAATTTTTTAATCAGTGTGCAATAACCCATTTAATCCTTGACAGGATATACTGACAGTTGGCACATGAAAATATGAGACCTTACTTGAGGATATTAGTTTTTAGATATTTGTTAATTCTGAAAATCATATTGGGCTCAGCTGAGGAAGTGAAAACAAGGAAAAAATGCTTTCTATAAACAAACAAGCATCAGGAAAATCTGTATAGGGGATTTACTAATTTATAAATTTTCCATGGATTATTTTACTTTCCTTATCATCAGTATCACAGTAGGAACTGCATTAACTGTGAATACCAAAAATTTTTTTCTTCCCACTAATCCATATTCATAATGTCTTTCTGTTGTATATAATTCTCAGTCTTAATTAAAACAAAATAAAAAAGAAAACCCTATAGTTTATAAAAGTGTCTAAGACATCCATTGGAATTATATTCATTGTACTGTCACCTCCAAAGTTTTCTGGTTGAGCCCTGGAGGACACTTCTAAAACAACAGCAGCTTCATGAAAATTTGTTCACATCCAGGCAGGAGCTAATGGCTGTTGGTTCAGTAAACTTTCTTGCAGGAGTGTCCTGGTTTCAGCTGGGATAGAGTTAATTGTCTTCCTAGTAGCTGGTACAGTGCTGTATTTTGAGGTTAAACCACGACAAGGAGTTTGATCCACTTGGGGAGGACTGTCCTTGCTCTTTGTATAGATATAATTTCACGACATTTATGTATCCCTATCAAATTGATATCACATGGAATATTTGGCTAGTACCATAGAAGTCTACCTGATTTTTGCAACTCAACTGTAACTTTATTTCCTGGGATTTTATTTGGTTTTACCTTCCACTTCTTTTATATTTGACTTGACGTAGCTGTAGCATCTCCCAGAGGTGTACTGAAGCATCTGCACTATTTTACTGCCTAATACTTAAATTGCCATTTGAGCAAGAGCCAAAGCCTACAGTGAATTATAGCTTTATAGAGGTCTGGGATCCACACTATCAATACTCCATTTTCACACCCAGAAGGGAGCTCTTTCACTTTAATATTAATTTAATATTTAACCATATGATCCTTTCCTCTTATTTAAAAAGGGACATTTTCCCAGTATCAAAGTTCATTCATTTTGTTAAACCAGACTGAGCAATAGTGTGTTTTACCCAGAGCCATACTGAAACACTTCAGCTAAATTTAGACTTGTAGATTAAATATGTCTATGGGTGTTCTCTTGACTTAAAGCCAACTACCACAGAATTATTTGTGTCCTTGCTAAACCTGTGTCTAACTCTCCAAAACATCATGGGCACAGCTAAACAGCCGGTGGAAACACTGATCCCAGTGCTGCTTGATCCATGCCTGGCAATGGTTGGGGATAGTCCTTGGAGACTTCAGCCAGATCTGTTCCAGGGACTGCTCTGAAAATTGAGCACTACAGACAATCATGTTCAGTGGTGATCAGCATTTCCTGGCTCCTTTTTGTGGATTAAATAGTAATGAATACCATTTAATGCATTTATTAATGTTATAAATTTTCCTTAAAAATTCTGTCTTTTATTCCCATTGCTAAACCCATTTATTCTTGAGCATCTTTCACAGGTAACAGGATCAGCAGCAACGGAAGCAAGGCTTTTTCTCTCTGTTAGGATTCACTCTCAGGTAAGTGCTGGAGGTGACAGAAATTTTGGCCCAACACTCGTTATACCTGACCAAACCCTAGAAAATTCACAGGGGAATGTACATTGCACTATCCCAGCTTCTCTCTACCTGTCCAATACTTAAAAAACAAACAGAAGTATCAATAACATTTTAAAAGACTTTTTTAAACATTAAAATACTATTTTTTTGCTTTAGATGATGGCTACTTTTTTGAGATGCATATTATGTGTAGCTACAATTCTTCACAGAAGCGAAGACTGAGTGTATGTCACAGCTTTCAACGTCATCTTATCATCAGAATATTTTCCAGATGGTTCAGATAAGGTATTTGATGGAATTTGTTACCTATCAGAATGTTCTTTTCCTCTTCTCCTCTATGTTTTTTGACCATTGTTTTATGTCAAGTAACTCTTACTTATGTGGAATCATCCAACCACTGCACCAAGGCAGGACAAGAAATTGTACTGGTGACTTCACCAGTCTTAGTAGCTCAGTAAATGAATAGTCATTTCCTGCTGAGTGTTCAGAGCAGGGGGAAAACGATGAAGAGAGAAAACATGAAGGAAGTGAAGGAAAAGCAACAGGTGAGCAATAGCTCCTCTGTGTATTTGTCCATTTTACATTCGTATGAAAGTTGAATTTTTTTCTTTCTCTTCTGCTACCTTTTAATAGTTTTCTGATGCTAATCCTAAAAACCTTCTCATCTTTTATTGATCATCTGACAGCCATAGCTTTGCTCATTAATCTTCTAAAATCATCCTATAAACCCAGCACATTCCAGTAAAAATGAACATATATTTCACAGCCATCACCAGCACGCACTTATCTGATTCCTTAATGCACTTTGTGAAAGGGTCTTTCTTTCATATCTGCCCTTTTGACCCCTTAAAGATCTGCAATAACATAAGTAATTTCAAAATTTAACAAGATTTCTCTTTCTTTACTGATCCTTGTATTGAATATTAGTGTATCCCATCCAATATTCATATTCAAACATCCTCCAAATATCAGCATGGGCTCTAAACCCATCTAAGATCCATCCCCAGACTCACAGTTCCTTACCCAGTTACCAGGGAAATGCTCCAGCCAGATAGTCACTTGCCCACATACCATAATGCCTAACACAACACTTTGACGATAAAAATGACATTACATGCACCCTTCACCAGCGTAACAAAGGGCAGCAAAAAAAAAAAAACAACCAAAACCAAACCCTCTTTCTGTCCTACATCCATTGTAGAGAGCATAAGAACTAATGAACCTGAAATCAGAAAAAGATGCTACAGGCTGGAAAGCAGGAAAACTTTGCTCAAAGCAAAGATAACAGAAGATAATAAATTACTTTTCTAAGGCAGCTGGAAAATTTGTAGCATTGTCTTAAATCAATTAGGACAAAAATCTGCCTGGAATTGCATATTCACAGAGAAACCTGCCTCTGAACATGAAGGTGAATTCAGTCTCCATTCATGGTCCTAAACAGATATTTCCCTACCATTCTATACTAAAACCTTCCTTCTCTAACTGCCAGCTTTGATGACACTGAAATTGCTGAGGCAAACTGAAAGAATGGAAATTGTCTCCTTTTACGCACCAAACCCAGAATTACCTTTCTTTTCTAGCTCAATTTTGAAATATCTGCAGTGAATATAAAGTCAGTAGTTACAAGAAATTGCTTGATCTACAGCTCTGAATAATGCATAGGTTCACACTGACTGAACTGCAAACCTTGGATGGCATGACACACAATCCTGTTAAGAGGTCTTATGTTACTGGGCAAAAGCTCATCTTGTGTCTAGTGTAGTTACTTCATATCATCTATTTGGCTTTTAATACTGACAGAATGCTCAAAAAGAAAATATCAACTTAAAATTTGGAAAATCGATGTTATGAAGGTATAATTTCTGTTATATTTCCTCACCATAGAATTTTGCTTTTTATAAAAATTCTCCCTGAAAACTCTGTGTTTCAAATCTTGGCAGTCCAAAGCACTTGTTTGTGCCATTCACAGTCCTTTATGCCTTCTCCCACTTTTTCCCTAGCTCTTTGGAATTTTAAGAGGAAGCTCCATCAAAATATCACAGTTTAATGAACGTAGAGGTCAAACAATATTAGTCTGTTGACTTAAAAGCAGTATTTTAATAAAAATTACGCTGTAGCATGGGGATTGGCATTCTTTCCAGACCTGCTATTTAAATTAGCATGGGTTTTTTTCATGGTACACTTAAATGATTCTATTCACTGGGCCTATCAATTCATTATTTTTCAAAGGCTAAAAATTCCTCAATTTATGTTTATTAAGGCTTTAGATTAAGAAAGGTTGGCAATTATATTTGCTGAAGTTCCTGTTAATGTTCCACCTTAAGTAACTTGGGTAGATTAAACACCATATGCATGAAACCCAGTTTCTCCTTATTATTAGAGTCCTTGGCTGGTTATTATGTAAACAACTTAATAAATACACATAATATGAATCACTCTGGCTTAGTCATTTGGCCAGACAGTAAAAGGACTATAGTAGTTTATGTAGTTGTCACAGCTGTTGCTAAGCGAATTGGCAAAATCATGATGTTTAACCTCCAGCAGCCTGTCATACAAAATCACAGCAACATACTTTAATCTGATGCATGTAAAAAACATACAGTAAACCTCAAATATCTGCTGGCTAGATTTTCTGATGGGCTGTCTGAGTGCAAGGAGGGAGGCTACAGTCACAAGTTGATTGCATATATCTGACACCAAGATTTATAGCCTTCCACCTCTCCAAGGAAAGGCTCACCCCAAAAAGAGCTGGTCGTCCCTGCCCTCAATCAGTCAGCTAGCTATCAGAGAAGCCAGATATACCAAACAGTGAGGTTTTTCCCCAGAGACCACGTCAGAGTTTTTTTGAAGTCCACTGAGGTCAGTAGGAGTAATAATTATAAGAATCCAGCAGGCTTTGAATAGGTTTTTTATCAACAGTCTAATTAAGCCTATACACTTATCATCATGTAGAAGAGCCTCTGATCATAATAACACACTATAATTGGAGTAGCTGCAATTTTTAATTTATTCTTTAGGTTATTAGCTGGCAGCCAGTAGGAGTATCAAATATGGGTGGGATATAGGTTTTATGTCTGAAAAAGGCTTTGAGATTTTAAAATACTAATTTGGACTAGTATCT
>JAVJGG010000090.1:29366700-29382436 GCA_035590195.1 Aviceda cuculoides
GTTATCACAGAGGCGTTACCACTAACACTGATTGGCTCGGCCTTGGCCGGCGGCGGGTCCAACTTAGAGCCGGCTGGGATTGGCGCTGTCGAACACAGGGGAAGCTTCCAGCAGCTTCTCACAGAAGCCACCCCTGTAATCCCCCCCGCTACCAAAACCTTGACACACAAAGCCAATACAACTGTATCCTTCAGAAGGGAAATAGGACAAAAATAACCTTGTCTTCTTCTGGCTTTGGATGTACACTGCTCACAATGTTCTTGCCAAATTCAGAGACGAACATTTCCAATGCTGTAACCTTTATAACTATATACAATATTATCCAAAGATGCAAATTAATTTCTTATCATCATGTGAAAATGCTATTAAATATTCTGGTTTGAACAAGTTTCTTGAATTTTAATGTGAATCCTGTTCTATTCTGTTGAGACTGCAACAAATACTGTATGTACAGATTCTCTGATTTGCTCTACAGCAACAAATTGTTTTCTTCCCACTGAGCCATTTATTTCTACTGCTAATCTTATGTGGACTCAACATCTTTACTTCTCCTGCACCGTAGTGGCCGCAGAGTTAGCACAGAAAAAATGCAAAGGTAGCCTCCTTGACTGTTCACCTGTAATGGAGAAGAGAGTAAGAGATTGGTTCCTACCCCATCAAGGTGGAAACCTCTCTGGTCTTAAATGGCAGGTGCTTTCATTAACTGTCACATTTCTTGTACTATTCCTGCAATTTATGCATTAGCAGCACAGTATTCACACTTTTATCTCCACCCTTTGGTGGCAGATGCTATTGATATGTCTGTCCATCACACACATTGGGTGCCCTAGAAAGCCTTCTGCTTCCTCCCACAAGCTCACATTCAAGACTTATCCTCCTCCCCCCGCCCCCCACCATGATGTTCTTCAGTGATTTCCAAGACCTTTTTCTTTCTACAGTCTGATATCTACATATTTCCTTTCCTTCCTTTTCTACTTAATGCTGTTGATTTGGCACATTAAAAAAAATTAGTCAGTAGGGAGTGGGAGGAGGCCAAAATAGAAAATACCACAGGAACTAAGGATGTTTGATGAAAAAGTAAATTCCTTTTTCCCCAAGGGAGATAAGAATTTCTATTTCACCAGTGAACATCTGATTACCTTTAAAATTCTGTGGTCTTGCATAACTGAATGTTTGCAATGCTAAGGAAAAAAAAAAATGTAGTGAAAAACTGCTTCCAAAGAGCAAGTACCTTCCAACAACCTACATACACTGCCTGTGTATAGTTCAATTCTCTGTCATTTCCTGCTCAGGAAAAGAATAGTGCATGTAGCATTACTGCATTGCATTGGAATGGTTTGAGGTTTTTTTGTCCATGCTAGTAAAGTAAGGCAATATATTTTAAATCAAATCTAAATACTTCCAAAAGTATGATTCTGTATAATAATTCCTGTGGGGTTTGTGCCTGATAAGATTTGAATATTTCATTACGGTTTTATTTTTAGAAAAGAAAATAAAGGTTTGTTGTGCCTGAGGAGTGAAGTTGGCCACTGTTAACTTCATCTTGGAGACTGAGGAGATAAATGAGCTTCTTTGAAGTTTTGAAGCAAACAGTTTAACTTGACTGAAAAATCTGTAAAAAGTGAGGCCAAAGACCAGAGGACAGGGGTTGATATGCTCACAGTAGTGGGTGCTGCTTAGGAGATGTCATTTGAAAACCTGTACATTTACAATAGAGAACAATTTAAAATGTCAGAACAATGGTGATGGAGAAATCCTTTCTGATCTTGATTGTGCCCACACCTCTGACAACTGATACTTCCTTCACAGATCTGAAATGCACAGGTGTGGACATGCAACTCTTATATCTTTTCTTTATTGAGAAAGTGGAGCTGCATTAGAGCCCAGACATTTCTGATCCCCACTGGTACAGCTGCGTAAACCAGAAACATTTCGATCTTTACTCTCTGATAGTCAAGTTTATTCACCTTTCTTGCCGCAACCTAAAAAGATTTTCCTGGAATGAAGCAAGTCATAATAATCAAAATAGTTTTGCTCTGGACAGGAGCTAGCATCCCTCTGAAGGGAAGTCTTGAAGGAATTTTATCAGGAGGAGGAGAAGCCAAAGTAATATGTTTTTATTCTAAACAAAACAAGTACTTATAAGAGTATTTGTTACTAACTGCTATTCTATATTCATTGAAATCTGGCATTCTGGAATGGAGCTGTTTTCACTTTTTCCCCTCCCTTTACTGCTGTCATGTTCTTTGGAACAGGTTTTTCAAATTTTAGGTTTGTAGGTGAACACACATATTTCCAAAACTTAAATATTTCTGTTAGTATCCGTGGGCATGCATGAACTTAATACAGAAACATGGGAAAAAAGGCTTTAAATTCATACATTATATGGGATATTCAGAATGAGTAACTTTAAATAGTCTACTCTTCCTAGGCTCCATCTATGGTCAGAGCAGAGACTAACTCAGAAAAGAAGCTAAATTACAGCAGTCAAGAAGTTGATCAGCCTGATTGATCCTCTACATTTACTGTAGAGGGAACAAAGGAAGATAAGCCTCGTCAGACAAATGCTGGCCTTCAGGAATTCTTAGCATATTTGCAGGCATAAATTAAATTAACTTAAGCAGTTGCATGAACCCAAAAGTTTCAGTTATGAAAATGATGGCTATGTAAAAAAAGATATAGGAAATTACAGGGAATTGCTGTACAAAATATTTATATTTTTTACGTTAAATGCAGTCTGATGAACTCCTTCCCACTTTTGCCACATGATTGGCCATGGAAGAACTTCTAGTTAACATTATAAACAAACATAATGGAGGGTTTTGTTCATATTCATCAAATAACAAGTAGTATAGAAGAAAAAGCAGTAGGTGAATACTGACATGGTTCTGTACAGATCACTGAAGTGACTGAATCTGATCCTATTTGTTTTTCATTATTCCTATGCTTTAATTTCCATGCATCCCAGCAGAACTAAACACTCATCAATAAATGTATAAAGCTGATCTGGGAAGCAGATAGAAAACACAATTGATCAGAATATCAAAACCCAAGAATGTTCTGTAAGCTGCAGGGACATAATAGCACATCGCAGTTTGCACACTGGACATCAATGTGTTATTTCATTTTTATAACACCAGTTTCAGTATAATAAAATACCTAATAGGGAATTTCTGCAGTTTGGTGTTATTTTACATGTAAAAAAGAAATAGAATTAGAAATGCAAAGTGATTTTCAAGAGTATTCCTCTGCCAAGATCCACATTTTAGTATCTATACCTATTTATTCTCTATTTGCATATATTTATCAATTAAAAAAAAAAACACAAAAACAAATAAGAAAAAAACAAAACAAAACAAAACCAGAAAATAAGTAAAAACAGTAGTGAAAACTCTTTATTTTTCAGATCAGATTTTTTTTAAAGAATCTTTTCATAGAAAATAGTTTACATGTCATCTAAATTCCAAAACTAAAAATCTTAGCTGACTGATCACAAGAGAAAAGAAAGTGTATGAGTTCTTTCAAAACAAGAAATAAATTTTTCTCTTTTACAGCTTAATTGTTGCTGACAGTATGTATTTTCTTAATGTAATTTCAATATCGTTCATTCTAAATGCGTCCTTATGGACAGCTAGAAAGTTTCATACAGGTAAATATAGATGGAGTATTTTACAATTTAGTTAGCATAAGCTTGTTGCATGTAATAGAATTGATGGTAATTATCTTGGCAAAATTTAAAGTATATTAACTGCTGTGGGAAAATAATGAGTGTCATTATAATTTCTAATGTATTGGTAAAAGAACTAATATAAAAAAACCAACTCATAACCTGATAAATGAATGATAGAAAAAAAAGAGTTGCACAGAGGAGATTAGTATTCACAGTAATTCCATAGAGAAAAATGCAAAAAGAGAAAGAAAAATTATCGGAACCTTGTGGCCTGTTAGTTATAGACATAAGTATCAGAGCAGGCCAGGATTAATGCACAAGTACCATCACAGTTTCGTAAGTCCAGACAGACTCCTTGAACATGACAACATGTAACAGCTCCACTATATGACCAAGTAGATAAATTTAGCAGCAGCAGGTGTTCATTTCCCCCAGGAGAAACCTGTAAGTGCTTAAACCCAGTGGATTATTTATTTAACCTTCTTCTGAAGGACATATCAGAAAGGGAAATAAGTTCTTTCTCTTGAATTACTGGGACATGTTATATAAAAATTTAAAGACACATGCTGCTCATTATAACTTAGCCTTCCTTTTAAAACGCCAAAATACCACTGAGGCCAAGAGCTCTGCAGAATTTAGAAATCAATTGGATAATTATAGTGATCCATGAGTTGTCATAGTAAAGACTAAACAAAGACTAATTTCCTCTTCCTCAATAGATAAACAAATGTGCACCTTGGAAGGGATAATAAATTTTCAACCTTCAGGGCATAAGCAGCTTCTAACTAATGGGGTTTGGGAAGAAATACTCAGGAAGATATACTGTACCTAAAGCAGACTTAATGGTTACCGGCTTAATGTAGGAATTACAAGTTGCTCAGCCATTAGGAAATCAGAGTTTGTAGTGGTACCTAGTGGTGTCTGCAGCTCTCTCATGGGCTGCCTAGTCACTGGTTGCCTTGCACAGAATTTCTTCACCTTCCTGGTAAAAGGAAAATTTCATTACCTTTCTTACCTCCCTACTTAGGGCCCTTTTGAGATAGAAGTTTGCTCCCTCCTGTATGGAAGAACTGTATAAATCAGCGTCAGCACACTGTGGAGGAACAGAAACCATGTCATTAATTAAAGTGAATTAGCATTTCAGTGTCTGTGTGAAAATGAGATTCTCTTTGACTGCAGTATGTGCTGAAAGGCAGAGAAGACTGTCTGATACAGCCCTTGCCAGACATGGAGAGGAGACTGCTTCTGCTAGCACATGGACAGTCTCAAATCCTAAAGTTAATAGGCACTTAGTAACAGATTTAAGATTAGTGAAAACTTGATGCAAATAAATCTAGAAAAAAAGGACCTAATTCACAACATTTCAGAACAATATTTATAAATTTCATGTCGCCCCAGGCCAATGCTAATCTCAGACTCCCCCTGAGCACTTCAGTGCTCCAGGGAGCTGCAGCTCCCAGGTTTCATACACCTTCTTCCAAGGGAGATCTGCCAGGCTGGCAGCATCTTCTGTGAGATAAAAATGTCCTGGTTAGACTTTTTTTTTTTTTTCCTAAGTGAATGCATAGGATTGGAAGTGACCTTCTGTATCATCAATCAAGTCCTCTCGTCTCGTAGGAAACTGCTTCAGTTAATCTTTGTCATAAAAGGAACAATCTCTGTCTACATGATAAGTAACAGTCAAACTTATTTGTCCACAATCTTCTTTTGGAAAATTAGTTTTTATATGTGTGCATGTGTGTGTGTGTACATAGATATATACATGTATGTGTGTGTGTACAGTATATATGCAGGTTTTAGAAGAATAATTGCCAGTGTAGGTGTGATCTGCAATTACCTTTCCAAATCCTCTTGCTTTCATGCTTGAAAATCTGAATATTGCTGTGATCTGATCCACTCACTGCAGCAGGAATGTGTGCTATATGGTGCTCAAAGAGAGAGAAATCCTAGGATGTGATTCAAACCCATAATGTACCAGGTTGGCTGGTTAAACTGCAGTAAGGCTGCAATTGCATTTGGAGAAGAAAGAATACAAGATAGACACAACTTTTTTTCTTCCCATTTGTGACTACTCCTCCAAAGAAGTGGGTCACCCCTCAGGTGTAGCCAGGAAATCAGTGAGATATATTGTTCCTAATAATCTCATGGCAGACTGTGCTCCTGTGATGTGAGAACATTGTTTCTGTTACTGCAGTGAAACCTGAAAAATAAGCACCAAATCCCCCCCTTTCAGAAGGTAGGCTTCCCATTTATGCATGGTGCCATTAAAATTAATTACCTGAGAACTGGTTCATAATGTCTACAGATATGGAAATAATAAAAAGTAATTGAATGAAAGTGTTCATAAAATATTTTGAGCAAAGGTCATTAATTTATGCTTGCTGAAACCTAGAACTGCATGCTTGAATTATCGAAATACATGAGCAATCAGAAAAATAATAAGTACTTATAAAATAACTGTCTACTATTAAGACTATATACTATCTGAGTTTTGGATTCCAGTTCTAGGAGGGCAGCAGCCAGCAATGCAGAAGGTTGGTTACCTTGACATCTCCGTGAAAGGCATACCCAAAGGTAATAAGCAGCAGGTCAGTACTGTGACCTGAACTGCTGATGAGACAAATACCCACTTGCGGGCTACAAAATGTGGGGTTTTGTGAAACAAGCCACTCACTTTGCAGCCTCTCTGTGATCTGTGTTGCAGAAAATTTTTCAGATGCCTGAAGTAATCACTCTGCCAATCAATTGATCTCTGAGTTACAGGTGAAATCACAGAAAAATGTCATAGGTTGTCTAGTGGATTCTGAAAGGGACTTTCAAAGTACTCTTTGTCTCTGTCAGATTCTTTTTTTTAAGAGAAAAAAAAGACAAGAAATTGGTCATTACAACACCTGCAGAATAAAGCATAAATGAAAGGATGAATTCTCTATTTCTTTTCCTACATTCAAACAAAACCATACTAATGTCAGGAAGAGCTACATTTGCAGATTGGATTTTCTGAACATACATTTCTTGCTACTAAATAAGACCTATTAAATGAACAATTAGCAATGTTACTCCTTTTTAAAGAAGCAGATTGTATTCTGATGTAATTTCTCAAGTCTAATGGAGGCAGGTATCTACCAAACTGATGGAAAAGGATTTTTTTTTTGTAATTTCCACTTCACAGCTGACATTTAATTTTTGTGAAATAAGAAGAGTGGGATCTAATTTTATTTGCTAAAACCTGAACATTTTCTGGATCTTGTTGCTGGTTTTTTTTCTGTTGTAATTGGCAGAATGTACATATTTATAGCGCTTGTCCCACTCCAATTATACAACTACAGAAAAATTAATTTTTTTCATAGAAATATTTTACCATAGAAAAATATCCTTTTGTACTATATGTCTGCTCAGGTTGTTTATAATTAATGATAATTATATAGTTTCTGGCTTATTATTAATTAATGTCACACTTGCATCCCCAGTAGTCTGTATTTATATCTCCCAGAACCTAAAACTAGTTTTGCAGAGAGCAGTTAGTCCCAACTTCAAACCGAAAATAGTATTTGCACTCTATACTGAATTAAATGGAATAAGAACCTATGATTTTTAAAAGCAGTTATGACTTTACTATAGGGAATATGGTTTTAAAGCACTAGTATGGTCTGGATTTACACAGTCACTGCCTGATGTTTTCAGACAATGATTTATACAATCAATTTTAGGACAGCAATTTCAGTACCTGTGTGGTAAATTATTTATTCATGGGCACTTGAATAAGTGTATGCATCTTACTAAACTTCATGAATGTAATAATTAATGGGAAAGGCAAGCCTTTGACCACAGTGGCATTGAAACAGTAAATAAATCCTAGCATTATCATTGGATGAATCGACAGCAGTTGATTATAGATCTTTTTCTGAAGATGAATTATCCCTGTAGTTGAGGTTCTAGACTGGAGCCAGTACAATCTGTGGGGTGACTGCAGACAAGTCACTTCATTCATCTGATTTTTCTTTTGGCAGAATACTCATTTTATCACTTTCTGTGGTGAGGTTCTGTTTATAAAGAATTCTGTATAGAAATGATATATCATTATTCTTTTAATATTATTGTTTATCGATAACACATTTTGAGTGCACAGTAATTGCTTTAGAGTGCCACACTGACAATACAAAAGAGAATTATTTGGAAATTATTTCTTTTGTATGCAGTATAATAATTACACATAGTTAGGACCAAAACCACTGCAAAGGTCTGAGTGTACTCTTTTTACTTCCAATGTTCAGATTTGTAATTACCAAAAATAGAAGTATTTCTTGTCTTTAATTTTCCTTTCTAATTTTATTCTACTGCTTTTTTTTTCCTTAGTAACCGGATATATGTAATGTTAAAATAATTATACTGTTGTGGGGAGTATATCTGGAAAACAGAACTTTAAAGAAACCATTCCTGAAAGACAATCATATACTGATAACAAATGTACATTTAACATTTTCATTTTGCATTTCTCCATTGTGTATCATTATAGCTGGATTTGTGGATCTGTGTATTAAGCTACTCCTTACAATTTCACTATTTTTTTTCTAAAGGAGAGATATGAATATCCCTTTTCTTTTGCAGTTCTTCTGTACATTCCTTCTCTCAAAAGAACCTCCACAATCTCTTACTTATTTCCTCTTATGTTCCTTTCAGTTATTGAAGGGGTAACCCATTTTCTTGAAGCTTTATCTGTCTTTAGTGATTTTTAACTTACCCAAGTCTTCTTCTGAAATTATATCCTTTCACTTATAGCACTCAGCAGTTGGAAAATATGGTTCCTTTTATTTTTACTATTTCACCTCAGATTTCCCTCATGAATACTAAGAAGTACAAAACTCATTTAATTTTCCCACTATATCCTGTTCACTTCATACTAAGTTTCTCCCTAATCCCTTAGTGGGCTAATTATTTCAGTTTTCAGCCCTTTATCTTTTTCCCTTTATATATTTAAAGAATCTTATATTGTTTTTAGTCACTCCCAAGGTAATAATTCCCTTTTTATTATATTTTTATGTTGCAGCATTTTTGAGACACTGATATCCATCCTCCTCCACTTCTTTTATTAATTTTCAGTGACATTCATTTACACAGCTCAGATGATACATTCTCTTCTATTATCACTCTCTCTCTCCGGTGCCTCCTCCCACTGGGACAGCCTCTTTTTTAAAGTTGGCCCAGAGCAATTACAATACAATTAGAAGGGAGCCAACCTCAGGAAAATTTTAATTTTCCCAAAATATTGACTTCCTTCCTTCCATATCTATGGCACAGATTTTTTTCTCTCTTTTCTTAGTCAGGAGAATACAGGTCAAAATACTGAATTACAGGATTTCCAGGGCATGTAGTCCCAGAAAGAGCCATGTGTCAGGCAGGTACATGCTGTCTTTCTGCTCTATGCTACTCCTGGGATCACCCTGTTCCACAAAAACAACCACTTTTCCTGTATTATCTTCCATCTTCTACACTTCTTGTCTGACTTCCAGGCAGTACACTTTAGGTTTCTTACGACCACAGACGTAATTAATGTGCTCAGCATGCTACTTCTGTTTGCAATACCAAATTTGGCCCAATAAAATATAAAATACAGTAACTATATGATGTAAATTTGCCTAGATCAGTAAAATTAGAAATTTCATACTAAGTATGTTTCAAGAGAGGTTGAACTAATATGGTTAAAGTCTATATGTCTCTCTGAATATATTTTTCTGCACCTTTATAATCTTACAACCATATAACTACATATGTATAATAGGCACAGAGTCTTCATAATTTTTTTGTGTGCTTCCACTGGAGCTCAGTTTGAACTTTGTATTTCAGAAAGCTGAAAAACAATATGAACAAATAATACATTCCTGATAAGTTATTTTTCTTTTCTTGTATTTTAGCGTTTCAAACACAATTTATATTGTAGGTGTCTGAAGTCTGTCTTGCTAACTCAGCTCCACTGTTAATCACCAACTCATCATGTTCCACCTACAAAGTATAAATAGTAAAGCAAGTAAACTATGTTTAGGTTTTTTGTTTGTTTTGGGGTTTTTTTAGTAATGCCATCTTTCCTAGGGTTTTTAAATTTTGTTGGCTGGATAGTTTGAGTTTGAAAGGAATTAAAGCAGATATTTTCTGAGACAGAGTAAAGTCTTTGAACAATTTTGAGATTACCATTAATTAGTCTGGGTGGAATCCAATCACTTCCATAATCTCTAAATGAGTGAGTGTTGTTTGGAGCACTACTGACATTCTCTATCTGGAGATATTTTCAGTATTATTATACTCTTTAGCTCATCCAAATTAGAACAAAAATAATCTTAACCTCTGTTAAACAAGACTAATAAATATTCCTTAAAATACAGATTTGATTTCCCCAGCTCATTCAGTGTAGAGCCTAAGAATTTTAAATATTCATCACTGTTCAAGGAAGGTAATTGGTATAGCAAAGGAAAAGATCCCTATAGGCTTACTATGCTTAATACCTGTATGATACACATGATTCAGGGCTTAGACTCCATGTCCAGCATGTGGCAAAGAAAAAGCATGGGAAAATAGGTGAAATGAAAGCATTATCCCTTATATCTCCTTTCATGTTCATGCAAGATTCTAGGGTTTCAAATTTTGCACAAAGCTAATAAGCATGTTATTTATTTATTTACATTTAACATAACACATTCAACTGTTTCAGCAGATGGGCTTCCAAATCATTTAAGAAACAGAAAGGTCTGTTTCTAAGCTATTCAGTTATCTAGCATAGGCAAGAGTTCCCATTGGAAGTGTCATGGGTGAAAAATACTGTCTGAGCACTTTTTACAGAGGGAAAAGAAAAAGATAAACAAACCTGGCCTGTAATGCTTCCCAAAACACTATCATTGTGTTTAGAATTGGCTTACAAAAAGACTTAAGGACTGTTTCAGGAAGGACTTGAGTTAGGGCTACTGTTCTAATTTGTACCCTCAGAACCAGGTTTTGATTGTATAAAACAAAAACAAAGAATTGGGAGATGGTTTTGTCTATGAGCATAAATGTGTCGCCAAACAGGTACAGGCATATCTCCATCAAAACTGCTGGAAATCAAAAATGTGTAATTTGGGGTGAGTATGAGATGTACTCTGTTTTAAATATTTGATTTCAGTGATCAAAAGGAGTTCTGGGCTTCTTTCTAGAAGGAGGGCAAGTTGATGAGACTAATATATTATTTGATTTATTGTCTATATTCATCCAGGGAGTAAACCAAGTCAGTGTCATAGTTACATATAGTGACTTTTTTTTTCTTTTGTTTAGAACTGTTTTCACACAAATAAAAACATACCTTCTATGAATTTATGTTTATTCTTCATGGATAATTCTGTGGATCCTTGCAGTTAGGGAAGGCCCCCGTTGGATGATGAACAAGGAACTTTCAATCTTATTCCTTGGAGTAAGTAGAGAAACACAGCTCAGCCAGAATTCACAAGAGGTGTCTTACTAACACCAACAGTCCTAATGAACACAGCCTCCCTGGGATACATTTTCCCAAATAAGATATACATTACTATTTGAGGATTTCAAGTGGCTGATTTTTTAAGTGATTGATGGTAGAAGGGATTGAGTGATCTTGAAGAAATGTCATAGTGAATGTTTAGAAATCTGGATTTTTGCAAGTGTGTCTAAATTGGTAGAGATAAAAAATTAGTGTTTTTAAATTGGAAAACATGATCTACCTTAAAGCTGCAGGGAGGACTGCCACATGCAACTGTATTTTTGTGGGTTTCAAAGCCAGCTTCATTTATGTGAGAAGTTTAGAAACTGGCTCATTTTCTGTAGGAAATATAAACAATTTCTAGACACATTGGTGAAAGAAGATTATAAATGAGCTTGGTAGACATCTTAATGAACAATTTTACCTGTTTAAATTACTCAACTGACAAAAAAGAAAAAAAAGAAGAGCCTTCCTATATGATTCTAGAGGAACAAGCTCTCTGTAAGTCTATGTTTACAGAACATCCTGGTGGATGAAACTGGAAGTTTGCCCCAGGTCAATATGTAATTCAGAAACACCAGAAGGTTGTGCATTTTAATTAACTTTCTGTTCCTTCTCTGGTGCCTTTTCCCTCTGTTTCCTTTCTGCTTATAATGATTAAAAGACAAAATCCTGCCCCAGTTCCATGCTCAGGAATGCTTCCTGATTTGTTTTCACTAACTTCTACTATGCAAACATGTTTAATTATTTATCTGTTTATTTTAACAGGAAATCCTACAGAGCTGTAAGTCCTGTTTGTAGGGATGCCATGTCAGCAGGAGCTGGAAAATCCAGTCATCCATCATTAAGGGAAGAGAAGTAATGCATTCTCCAACTTGTTTACTGGCAAAGGAAGAATACTTCAGTTTAGGTTAAAATTTGAGGGCCAGAGGCATACTGAATCAACTGGTACCTCTCATATAAACTTCACAGTTTGCTATTTGAAGAGTTGGAAACTATCTCTTTAAAGATTGTTAGAGAAGAATGTTGCTATAGTACATGAATATAGCTGTCTGTGTTCAGGTTCATGCACCATAAATGTGATTCTGTTGTATAGGCCAAGCAATCTGGACCCCAGCGGTTGGTGTGGTAGCCTGCCTTATCTAATGACCCATGAAAACAAATTTTCTCTACCCAAAAAGACACTCACTGTTTCTGTGAATGATTTCATGCCCACTTCTACAGCACTTGTGGGACAGGGAAAAGATGCAGGGATGTTGCAGGTGACGATGTCTTTGGGAAGCTGCCAGTCACCACAAATGTATGGTTTGTCAACAGAAGAGTGTTTGGCATTAGAGTCTTGAGGCACTCCATATTACATGCTTAATTAAAAGCCAGTTGAATTCAGTAGGAATTGCTTTAGCTCTGTCTATAGAACTTTGGCTTCTGGGACTTAAGTTTAGATTTGAGTTCACAGAGCCAGGTGGCTTAAGACAACTGCATCTACACCGCTGGCCATAGCAGGTTACTCTTCCCATGTCCCAGTTCAGTTTTCCCATGCCTGAGCTTTCCTGTCTAGAGAGCGACTTGGCCCACTCCAGACAAAACCCAACATGTGAGTCAAACCCTGGCTCTGTGCGCAGTCAGGGAGTTTGGCTTGGGCTGCAGGACCATGGAAGTATCAGGTGAAGACAGTAGTGAATTCAGCTGGCCCTGTGTCAAGCTGCATAAAGGTTGCTTGTCAACATGTGGTAAATGTCTGCATTTGATGCTGACAAATCACCTGTTTGTGATTTTGTTTCTTATCCACTTTGTTAAGATTTCTATTGACAGAAACCAATATGGTGTCTGTTGTTTTCACAGCTCTGCCTTTGCTGTGTTTTTCCTCACACAAGATGTAGAGATAGTCAGGATGAGGTATAAGTAACCTATCCTATTCTCATAGGCGTCAGAAAGAGATGAGACACCTCTAGGGATAATTTATAATTGTTTGTTGAGATCCGTTCATAAGAATGCCAAATATCTGGGATTCAAAGCTTCATGACAGGAACCTTTATCTAATAGATAGGCCTGGGAAAAACAAAGAAGTCTTGTGGCTTATCATCCCATCCCACCATACGATATCATATTTCTTCATGTCCTAGGCACTGTCAGAGAGATCCTGTGTGATACTAATGAGTGCTCTGTGCTGCTCTGGCACACAGTGAAATTCCCTCTTCATTTTCCTTCAATTTCTTTGCATTTCTGATGTCCTGGATACCATTCATCCAAAATACACTGAGCACTGTACACGTACTGCTCTTCTTCCTATCTATATTCCCAGTTCTGATTCTGACCCAAACCAGGACACTGAGTATGTGAATATCATCATAAACAAAGGAAGCTCACCAACCCTCTCCAAATTCATGAGAGATCCTGGTTCAAGTTTCAAATAATTATTCAGGCAGTGCTCTTGAAGTACTTTATCCTAATTGTATAATCAATTGTAATTACAACCTGCAGTAGGCTTTTTAGTCAGATGCTGTATTTGTATAATGAGGCTTAAATGAAGATTCCTTTCACCATTAAAAATACAGAAAATACATAGAGGTTGCTCAAGACTTCACTAGAGTATTGTATGTGAATTAGATCTGGGTCAGACAATCACAGTGCAGACAAAGCCATTTGCACCTAACAGCCCGTAACTCAAATATTGGCATTCAGAATTAAGTTAGAAACTAGTTGCAGTACATAAGAATAAGCTGTTTAGTGATTCTGGATTAGGACACACCCAGGAGGAAATTGGGTTGGTTCTTTGGGAGTAAATATAATGAAAGAAAGAAAATGAAAGACCGACTTAGACTACAAAACTGATGGCCATCTATCCCGAAACCAACAGTGTACTTAAAATTATTTCCAAAATGGAATGAGAGGAAGAAGAGAGATTAAACTCTGCAGTGTGCAGTATTGACTTTGTGTGTGTGTGTGCTGTGAACCCTTATGAAAACAACATCTGCTCCCATTTGTATGTTAATTTTTTTGGCATTTAAAATTTGGCTTTTAAAAATCATCCTCTCTCTTTTCCCTTACAGTGAGAAGCTGAGATATAAAGCAGGTGCTGTACAGAACTATGAGAGCATCTGAGTTAAATTAGAAATAAAATTATCTCAGAGGAAGAACTTCAGTCATCATAGAAAGTCATCATAGAAAGTGAGTGACAAATGCCAAGCTAGGGCACGCTAATAAAATTTGAACCCATATTGCCATATTAAATATTTTTGCATTAATTTTGTTTATATTTTATTTTTGAGACTCATCTGTCTCTTCCATTCTCCTTATCATGTTCTGTATTTCCTCCCAAGGCAGCCATTTCAGGGGCAGTGAAAAGATCTGATTCCTCCATGCATACTGCTGATACCCACAGCACCCGAGACACAGACCTGGAATCTTTAAACAGAAAATATATTAGATTTTCTTTCTTCACGTTTTTAGCTTTGTTAAAAAGAAATGTCTGCAGTGCCTTTACAGGATTTGTTTCCATGAGTTCATAAAAATCATAAGATCACAGAAAAAATGCAAGTTCAAAGGGACCTCCAGGGGCCATCTGGCCTTGTCCAGTTGAGTTTTGGTATCTCCAAAGACAAAGATTCCACAGAGTCTCTGGGCAACCGGAGTTTGAGCACCCACGTGGTGAATTTTTTTTCTGCTATCTAATCAGAATTTCCCACGTTCCAGCTTTTGCTCATTGCCTCTTTTTCTATAGTCTTGCATCTCTAAAAAGAGTCTGCCTCCATCTTCTCTACACCCTCCCATTAGGTAGCTCTGGATGGCAATAAGGTCTCCCCTTCTCCAGACTGAGCAAATCCAACTGTCAGCCTCTCCTTGCACATGATGGTTTCCATCCCACTAAAAATACTTGTGGACTGCCACTGCACTTATTTGTTTGATCTGACCAAGTATCTCATGAACTGAAGAGCTCAGAACTGGACATGGCCCTTCAGATGCAATCACAGGGCTTCATTTGTCTCCTCTTCCATGTCACATGGTCTGTGGCAGATACTTAATGATCCATGCTGGTCTGATCTGTGATACTTACCCTCTTGATTGGATCACATTTCCACTTTTTAGCTAATGCTGTTTTGCATACTTGCTTGAGAGCTCAGAAAACCTCATTCCTCATTTTAATTTGAGGACAAACAGTTAAATCCAGAGCTCAGGTGTTTCTGGTAATGTATTGCATAATTGTCACTTGAACCCTCATCATTCTTGTGCTCGTCACCCCTGTGCACTTGGCTACCTGTCTCAAAGGCCATCTGTGGAGAACCCCAAAGATCACAAATCAAAGGTGCCTGTGTTCTGAGTGGCAGAAAAATGTCCAAATATCTGTTGCTGTTTTTCCAGTTGTTTCTCATACAGAAAAGATCTTCAGTTCAGGAAAAGAAAAATATGGATTAATCTCTTGATATCTTATAGCACCTGCAGGAGCTCTATTTAAAATATTGTTGACTAGTCCTAATGCAAATATAGATTAAATGTGTTTATACCCTGTGAAAGTCAGATCAGTTATGTAGGTCTCTGGATTGCCTTCCTTCTGGTTTAAGACAATCAATGTTTTTAAATTTTATATGTCTTTT
>JAVJGG010000090.1:29399680-29413142 GCA_035590195.1 Aviceda cuculoides
GGCCACGATAGTCAACTGTTAGTCTCCACTCCCCATTAGACTTTCGCACTGGCCATATGGGACTATTAAAGGGTGAGTGAGTTCTGCTGATCACTCCTTGGCTCTCCAATTGGCGAATCAACTTGTGGATGGGAATCAGAGAGTCTCGGTTGGTACGATATTGCCGCCGGTGCACCGCCGTGGTAGCAATTGGGACTTGTTGTTCCTCAACTTTCATCAACCCCACAATCGAAGGGTCCTGGGAGAGACCAGGCAGGGTAGGCAGCTGTTCAGTGCCCTCTGTCTCCAAGGTAGCTATACATTGTATACAAAACAAGGAGGTGAGCAGAGACCAAAAAATGTGATTCCTTTTTGTTACCCTTTAGTTTGCAGAAAGGCTTCTTGCATTTTAACTAGACAGGGATTAGCAACTCGAAAAGTGAAACCTGCAGGAGCCCAGCTTGCTTTTGGGCTCTCCAGCAACCACAGAGGCAGAAAGTAGGCTAGTTTCTGCAGAGGCTTTATATTCTCTACTTGCTCTTAGTTACAACATAGATTAGGTTACAGCAGGGTTTGGGAAATTAAAGCTCCAAGAGCTCAGTTTATTACTTGATTTTGTACTTCCCACCCACTGACATAGATGGAGAGCTTATGCTGGGAGTGTTGGACTGAACCCTTTGGGAATTAAGCTTAAAGAAGTGAAATTGTTCAATTTTGTTCAATTCAGTTTTGTATCATTGCTAGAGACAGGAAAAGGCCTATTAGAGCTGGTGGTTTCTAGTGACATAAAGCCTTATGGTGTCTTTTAGTGTTAGAGCCAATGTGATAATTTTAATTAAGGTTAGGGTTTAGGAATCTAAAACCAGCTATTCCACAGGACCAAAAGAATAAAGACGAGGGCCAATAAGAGCACGTACTTTATGTGCTTTTTTTGTTGACTCTAATGAAGTTTACTGTTAGCATTCTGGTCAGGAACAGGGCTAGGGAGCTTAAAGATGTTACAAGCCACTTTCTTACTGGATTCTCCAAGTCCCTCTGTGTTTCGGTAAGAGAGAACAGTTTAGCTTTCCTTACAGCAGGATTTGGAACCCTGAAATCAGAGCACCTGGAACTGAGGTTTAGGAAGAAGCTTAGCCTGGGTTGCTGTTAGATTGTCCTGGTGTGATGACGCAACATAAGGTCCCTTGTGTTTGACCTTCCTACAAATATATTTGCTTTAACTATGATGCAACTGGGAATCGTGATTACTGTTAAGACCTTTTTGAACAATGTGGGAAAAGACTTGCTTTTATTCACTGATGTTTTATATTTAACTATCTGTAGTCCACAGTCCAAGACCTTGTGAAATATAGCTTGTACACAATATAATTTAAGCTAAAAGTTCTTTTCTAGTAGTTTCACTATATGCCATTAGACCTAAATGAAAACACTATGTCTTTAAATGAAATAGCTTTGAATCTGTAATATTTCTTAAAAACCCAGGAGATGTAAAAATGTATAATATGATTATCCTAATTAATCCACAGTGCATATTTCCATAATATCAATTAGTACTATAAATGGTGTATAGTTAGGTGTAAAAGAAAGGTCAGAATAGTTGTTTTTATGTAATTGTCTCTGACTATGCTATATTGAAGGGTCAGATAGTAAGGTGAAAAACTGATCACAAGAATGTACCCAGTAGAAGATAACGTTGCTTGAATACTGGTACGATAGATGCCCCAAATAAAATGTATATCAGTATACTTAGTTGGAGAAATGTTGTCAAGGAGGACATTTAGACTAATATTATTGTCATAGAATCACAGAATTGTTTAGGCTGGAAGGGATCTACCGATCTTGTACACATCCCCACACCCATCCCCACACCTACCCCACTCAACAGTGTCACCTAGAGCAGGTTGCCGAAGACTGCATCCAGTAAGGATTTGAATATCCCCACAGATAAAGACTACACAACCTCTCTGGGCAACCTGTTCTAAAGTAGATCTAATTTACCTGAAGATGACATAAAATTAGTTCCCATTCCATAAAAACCTGCCATGTTTGAATGAAGTATCACGTTTACTAGATTAGCACCACCTATCTCATGGCTTCTTATTTTCATGAAAGCAAAATCTGTCCAAGACGGTTCCCCTCAAAGGCAGGAGATATGTCTGAGAAATGCCAAAAGAGTGGGAGAATGCTTTGAGGAATGCTAGCCATATTTTCATATGCTTCCTTAGGCATCCACTAATGGCTGTTTTCTGCAATAAGACAGACATTGAACCACAGAGAGCTTTGATCTTACCTAGAGGTTATATGGCAGTTCTTATACTCATAGATTCTTATGTTTAGGAAGGAAATTTGTAGCTGCTATCCAGTTGAGTTGAAGGTACTGGGGGAAAAAGCCAGTTATTGATCCCGAGTAGGAAGAAAGGGTGAGATGAAAGTCTAAGAATGAAAATGAACTTACTCTAGTATAAAGTGATTATAGTTAGTGCTGGTAAACGGAAGCAACACTGCTGCAACAATTTGCAATTCATTTCTGTTCTAAACAAGTCATCGTTTGAGGAGGTTTTTTGTGGTTTGTGGTTGTTGTTGCTAGGAGTATTTGAGTGTATGAGAAAGGAGTGAATGTCTGCAGTGACTCTTGTATTCTGTTGGGAGGTGAGGATCACAATCTACCCTCTCAGATTTCAAAAAGAAGAAAATCTTTTTACCCACTTCTTCCTCCTTTTTTCCCTCATATTCTGTGTCTGATCCAGTGAGGTGAATAGTGAATTGACAATCCTCAATTAGTCAGGAAACACTTGGGGGATACAGATAATATCAACAGGGATATAAGGAAGACACAAGGTCCTGGCTCTGGATGCTTAGGTAGTTTACTCATAAAGATGGTTGTTGCTTTGAAACACTGCCTTTTTTTCTTCCTCTGCTTCTTCAATTTATTTTTCCTGCTGTGCTGCATACTGAGGAGTCACAGATACCCTCTAAACTCTCATTCACCCTGCTTTAAATCTCCATTCAGCTGCTATGCTCATAAAATTATACACAATATTATTATGAAATAATTGATCTTTGAACAAAGGATGGCAAGATTAAATGTATTGGAAAGGATTTTTAATATGAAGTTTTTCCAAAATTATGTTTTAATTATTTGCAAATCCACACCCTTGCATAGAGTCTTCTATCTCACAGGTATACACTAAATCTACCATCTTGTACCATTTTGTCAAGTGAGCTGGAGATGTTTGTCTTTTTTACTAAATTAAAGATTCAGGAAATCTATTGTGCATTAGAATGAACACTAGCTATATATTTTGTAAAAACCTCCAACTCATTAAATGTTTTTCATGAGTACAGAATCCAAATTCTCTCCAAGTCAGTACATATGAATTTATACCCTCAGTCTGTCTCTTATTTTAGTCATTTGACTTCTCGTTGCCTAAAAATATAACCTGCAAGTAGTTAATATGACCAAGGAGCACTGCAGGATCACTTGTCTGAAATTATACAGGGGACATTTCGTTAAGTACATTTTGGCTTAGGGTTTACATTCTGTGTTCAAATCTTTCAAACTACATATTAAGAGGCTTTTATTTTGCATGTGTCATCTTTTTCAGCAGCAGTGAGCCATTAACTTTGTGAACATTTGGCTTCTCTCAGGTTTTCTGACATGCTCATGAGTACTTTGGAGACTGCAAATCATCACTGTGTGTGGCAGACATAGGGAACAGTCATTAGCCTATGTGCACACACATGCATGCTGTCATTTTTGTGTTGTCAAAAAGTCAGTCTTTTACTGTCTATATATAGACTGGAAACCCTATAGAGTTCAAGAAAAAAGAGTCTAAAATTCCTGAACTGTGTGCCACTGCCCTTTGCAATTCATTGTATCTGAAACTTTTTGAGGTTATTGTCCAAATTTATTACTAAGTTTTCTTTCACTACTCATAATATTGACCTTCTGGCTTGGGAAGAGTTGAGAGACTTTTTTTTTGGAGGAAAAGCAGTTCACTCTATTTTTCCAGTGCTACACTGGTAATACATTTATATTGCGAGCTATCAAAGTAATGCACCTAATCTTTTTGTATTGTTTATTGTGGCTTATTGAAAAATATTAGTCTATCAATTGACTGAAATAAAAGAAGAAAATGAAAAGGTTTTATGGAGGGAAACAAAAAGGAACATAGTACATTAAATGAGAAGCCACTAAGGTATATTTTATCTTTTCCCAAGTAATAGCAAACAAGTTTTGTGTAATTTTTTAAAATATGTCCTTTATCAGCCCTTTTTATGTGATTCCAAGTGGAATTGAAAGCCTCAAGAAATAGCTTTCCCAGTACTTTTAAAACATATTATAGCACTTCTGCAATATCATGAATAAGTGAGGAAACTTTTACTTTATTTCATGTTTTTCAAATTATTTAGCGTAACTTAAATTAGACTTAAAATTATAGACCCTTGTGACCACACAGATCTTGTACTCCCCAGAAGTAAGATAAAGGAATCAGATATCAGGATTCCTCAGTTCTTTGCATTGACTGCCCCTATGCCCAAGGTGACTGAAATTTGGTGGTGAAAATTGTAATACAGGAGCTTACTTCTCTGAAGTGACTTCAATGCTTTGATATCTCAAGGGAAGCAAATGATGCTTATTACAAATGAGTTTGGACAAGCTAATAGAAACCTCTCAGGCTGTATGCATGCAGCACGACAGGGGATATATTTACCAGTCTATGCTCACGTGTAGCGAAACATCCTTTTTCCACTGGCATGGACCAGCTCTAATGACTTCTTTTACTGGACTTAGCTTGGACACTGTGTACTCATGCTCTTTCAGTGTCTGAGCTGGCGTGAGCAGAACTCACTATGGTGCCTTTTTATCCAGAGTATACCTAGACTGTCTTGTGTTTGGACTTATTGTCCTCACTATAATTACAGTATCACAGAATCACTGTGGCTAGAAGGGACCTCAGGAAACCTTCTAGACTAACCCCCTTACTCAGAAAGGGCCAGCTATAGCCGGTTGCCCAGGACCATGAGCAGTTGTGCTTTGAATGTCTCCAAGGATGGAGACTCCACTAGCTCTCTGAGCAACCTGTTCCAGTGTTTAACCAACCTCAAGGTAAAAAAGTGTTTCCTTATGTTCAGACTAACTTTTTTTTTTTTTTTTAATTTGTGCTCATTACCTGCTGTCCTGTCACTGGATATCTCTGGTTCCATCTTCTTCACCACCCCTCCCCATCAAATATTTGTACACGTTGATAAGAGCCCCCTGAGCCTTCTCTTCTTGAGGCTGAGCAGTCCGAGATCTCTCAGCCTTTTCTTATATAAGAGTTGCTCCAGTATATTAATTATTCTCATTGGACTTGCTTCAGCAAGTCTCTTTTGTACTGGGAAGCCCTGGACACAGGGCTCCAGATGTGGCCTCAGCAGTGCTGAGTAGAGGGGAAGGAAGGATCACTACCTCTCACCCTAATTAAGCTTTTATTCTCTCTGATGATAAGGACAAGGATTCCACCTCCCCTTTTTTTGCCATAGGGCATAATTTTTACACATATTTAGATGAAAAATAAGTGGGGTTTACATTCTCGTTTTTATAGGTGACAAATAAAGCAAATGGGAGTTTTGCTATTTAAAGACTTTTACAAAGCTATGAGAAATTTACTTGTGTTTCGAGGTATATGCTGACATCCTTGTCATGCAAAACCCAGGTTTTGAGTGGTTGGACAATTATTCACAAAGATTTGAGATGACAATTTTTCTGGTTTATGGATTTCCCAAGAACTGTGATGCTCTCTAATCCCTTTGTGGTCTTCCTCACTGCACACTTTTAATAATCCATGACAGGCCATTGATATAGTCAAAGTGTTTAGGGCACTAACAGGCCTTAACAGTCCTGCCCAGCCTCCATGGGACCTCCCACCTCTGCCCATAGCCTGGGAGCTCCACCCAGGGCCCTCAGCCCCTGTCCAAACAGGACAACTTGGCAAATCCCAGAGATGAATGAGCAGCTGCTTTTGACTTAATGCAGTCACAGGAATCAAACGACCAAGCATTTGCAGCATGGTTGACCCTAAAAGTAAGACTATCTCCTACCAGCTAGCTCCCAAAGCAGTCAACACTAAAACCTTTAAGTGACTGGCAGAGGCAGTCTTGTGTCAACTGAAAACATCTTTGAAATGCCAGCGCTGGTAATTGTATTGCAGTTATGAGTAACCTCATCATAAAGCAAAATAAGCTTTAAGATCTAATGGAGAGGTGATTCAGCCTAGTACTCAGTAAGTGAGGTAAATGATGTGTTTCAAACAAAGGAAAGAAAATGTTAGAAAACAAGCTTAAAAATTTAAAGAACATATTCTCCTTTAAAACTAGCTTCCATCTGTAGTTAAAAGTTGGTATTTGGAAGTAGAACATCTTTCACATAATAAATACAAATGTTTTGTTATTGGTTTTGTTTGTTTCCATTCTCTGTTTTTCTTTTTTTAATGTTCCTTTGCTTAAACAATAATCTAAACTTATTTTCTCTCAAAGGCCTATTTGTTTCATTTCAAGCTTAAATCAAAATATTTCCTGACCCACTGTAGCAGCCAGCTGGTTAGTCACAGCTCAAAAAAGCACAACCATGAAAGTACCATAATTGATGGACTATAAGAATTATTAAATTAGATATGTTTAGTTAGCATCTTCTGTGAATATTTCTTACATATATATTTACAAAATTTATATAAATTCCCAAAAGCTTCAATACGAAAGAGAATTAAAATGTGTGCTTAACTTTTTAATTGTATGCTTAAGTGTTTGGCTGGCTATTGCTAAAATGAGCTTAAAATGTACAGATTATGTAGTCACTGAAAATCACAGTACAGAAGAGAATTAAATTAGATATCATTTATTGTATCATTTGTGATATGTGCTTTTATTGAATTAAATTACCCCTTTATTCCCTTTTAATGTTTTCAAAGATTATACACCTCCTTTGGGGGAAGTTAGACATAAATTTCATAACAAATCATGAACCTACAGAACTTTTCTAGTGTTTTGGGCATGTAAATATTGTCACCTTTTTTTTTTTTCTCTGCAAGTTTGACCTGGGTCAAAATTGTACTGCCATTTGAGAAGTCCATCTCAGAAATACATATTGTTGCAAGAGAAGGAACCAGGGCACAACACAGGGGTTTAGGAGTTCACTTTTCCTACAACTGTCTCCCACCCACTGTTTGGAATAGGTAGAATACCTCAGGGGTAAGTGAATATGCATACAAAAAGAGACGCATTTAGATAAACTAGAAGAAACATTCATGTCACTTTTAGAGGTCTTTGTAAGGCACTCTTTGCTACATGAGGCTACCTAGTGCATAGCTAATCTGTCACGCAAAGTGAATAAAACTAGGCTTCGTCAAAAACTCATGCAGTTGTTCTGTAAGGACGGACTCCAGTGCATGGATACTGGATGGTAGTTTCAGTGCCCCTTGAAACCACAATCAGAAGTTCAAAGTCTTCCAGTTCAACAAGAAATTTTGCAGGTTCTGCCAACATAACAACTGTAAAAAATTCAGACATTTAAGTTGTACAAAATCAGCTTATAGCCATTGTTTGCAAAAAATAGGGAAAAAAAGAAGTGTGCTATACTTGGAGTGAAAATTTAAATAATATCACCCCCTACTGCTCCCTCTTTATGTTAGATGCACCTGTCCATTGACCTGCTACACTGCAACATTTTTCCTCTAGACATAACCTTCAAGGAACAGCAGCTCTTCAAGGAACTGATTATGGTGCAACAAAAGCACTGCATTCCCTCCTGCCTATGGGTTACTTGTTAAGCAGGTAGCAAAGTACTTCCTTTATCCCAGGGTCAGTAGGTTCAAGACTTGTCACTTTTGAGAGAGGTCATCAGTATCTATAGTCCTTAACTGTGAGTTCATGATATAGAAATGACATTTAGAAATTAAACTGGATGTCTGACTCCACTTCTTCCTAACCTGTTAACTTTCTCTGTCTCAGTGCAAGGAAGGCTGCTAGGTGAAAAGTCTTTTCAGTCTGTGCAGTTCTCTTCTTCACTCAGTGTGTACTGTACTGACTGCAACTCAAGGGTCTGATGTTTTGGTCAATTGTACACAGAGCCTGCAATATACTTTGAAAACTTGCTAGGCATTAGTCCCTAAGCTAATTGTATTTAAGTCTTCTTATTGCAATATATTTTGTTTTCTTTGGCTTTGTGCTGGCAAGAACACCACAGTCTTGGAGCATAAATATTACTGAGATATTCACCTATAACTTTTGTGTACTTTCTCATCCTGGCAGGTTTTAAAAACCTACAAAATAGACTATGTTTCCTTTTACCAAGGGAATGAGGGCTCCTTCCTAATGCACATAGTACACTTAGCTCCTTTCTTTTTCTTGCTCCCAGATTAATAGAAATTTCCCCCCTTCATTATTTGAATACAGATAAATGGACCTTGCACAAGAAAGTGTTGTTTACTGCAAAAAAAAAGGAAAACTGCAGTAGGTAGGTGGTATGGTAGTCACAGGAAATGGTCAGGAAAGGATAACATTTCAGTCCCATCGAACTGGGATTGTGGTGAAATCCATTAGTCCCATTATATTGGTTTGGCCACTCGCAGCTGGATACCCCTTTATGAAAAGAATTAGTACTAAATGTCAATAAAAATTCTGATAGAAATAAATGAGGATTTTGTGTGTGTGTGTGTGTGTGCACATGCACATTTTGTATGTGTTTTCCTCCCCTTGAATAAACAAATAGGAGAGCTTCAATACGGAGTACAGTATTTACCAGTTAAAATCAAATTACTGTTAGGAAAGCCTCAAGCTCACTAGACTTCTTCTGTTGTTCCTCTGAAACTACACAGAAATTCCAGTTCATATTTTAGTGGGTAAGAGTCTTTGCTGAAGTATTAGATTGAAATCAGTGCCAATTAGAAAGGAGAAGGAGTGTAAAGGCATATAAAACTTAAAGATGAACATGGCAGAGAGGGAGAAGATTGGTCTGGTATTCACGTGGATCTGCAAAAGTCATTTGCAAAGTTATTTCTCTCATATGGAACATTACAGATTGTGAGGTGCTGAGATACTAATAGTCTGGGCTATGATAGTATGGGGACATTTGCACTACTTCAGTCTGTGATATAATGGGAGAAATTTTTTATCTAGAAAATTGTCATTTGTGATATGCATCTTATATCTTGACTCTGAGAGAAAAGAGAAAGAAAATGTGAATAAATATATCTCACACCTTTCACCAGCACTAAAAGCTCATTTAAAAATAATTTTGAAAAATTCATTTTGAGAAAAGATTAAAGATCAGCTCAAGCACTTTTACAGAGACTAAGGCACTTCACTCTAGAACGATATTACCTTACACAGGCAGACACTCAGCAAGGAAATGAAATATATTGGGATCAATAGAGCTCCAACAAGCCGACAGAACCACAAAATTATGTTGTTAAAATGACAGCTAAAATGGGAACTGGTACATCACGAGTTACAATCATTCTCATCTTCTACTTTTATTAAAACCTTCATTACAAGCATGAAACATTAGCATTTTAATGCCTATTTAAAAGATAATTTTTTCTTTTCATTTGCTCTCCTTTGGACTTTTTTTTTTATAATTATAAGACAATGACTGACTAGCCTAAATATTTTGTTAAACATATCTTCTGGTAAGTACTTTATGTTTTTCTTGCTATTATTCCTTTCATTGTACATCTCATGTAATATGTATGGTTAGGTCACTTTGCCTGGTTCCTCAGGACCTTCGTTAGGACCTTTACCCTAAGTAGTATTACACTGTACTATCAATAATGCACAGGAATTTTAATCTACATATATATGTTTGAGACTATACATATTATATTATGTATGCCATATGTTGTAAAATAGGAAAAAAGCCACTAGGCTGTCAAAAAATAATCCTTCTGTGACATGGTGGTAGCTAAAGCAGGTCTAGACTCATACCACACTAAATGCCTCCAGTTAAGTTAAACATGCCAATGTTTCCATTTAGGATAAGCCAACCTGAAGCAAAAACGTTCATTTTTATTTTCCTAATTCTTTTATGCAGAAAGAGTGGGAAGAAAATAGATATTTTCCTGTGCAAATTACAGTCTTGTGGAAACTGCATTTTTGGTTGAAATGTTGCCTGATTCCTAGGAGGTGAAGTCAGCTAGGTTATCTGACTAACGATTAATCTCATTAAATACAAAGACACGGTAAGAAGCAGAGCAACAGCAACAGGCAGACTAACCAAGGAAAACTTGAGCAGTCACTGGCTGGGTCAGTCCAAGGGCTATCCAAGGAGAAGGATTTACCTGTGGTCTTGGTGTGAGATGAAGTCAAAGAAAAAATTTTTCTCCCCAGAAAGGCATGCAAAATAAAGGGAGTTACAGCCTACAGGAGGGGAGGACTTACGGGATGCTAGGGAAGAGCTTTTGGATACAGTGTAAAGTTTATTATGGCATGTTTTAAGAGGATTATGGAGATCTGCAAATCTTCATACGGGATGCTTAGCAGAAGGACCACAGGCAGGGAAGGAGAGAGATCAAGATGGATTGGGGAGGGTAAGTGTGGGAAAATAGATGGAAAAAGGGATAAGAGGGGACAGTTTTGTGTAAACAAGTGCTACCTGGCTGAGCCCTGTGCCTGACCACTGCAGTTGGTCCTATATTCATATTATATCCTATTTCCAACTATCTTCTGCATGGTTGTGCTTTCTATTCCAGGCCTTTGAGTCTGAATGACAGCAAACTCCAGGTGGGACAAGGTCATGAGCAGGGAGGTCTCAGAGTGGTCACAGGAGAGACAACTTCAGAAGTAAGGGTTTCCCTAGATCTGGGTGACAGCATGCAGAGACCAGGGCCTGGGGAAAGCTACTGCATAGACTAAGTGTCTAAGACCACTGGAAAGACCTGTGTGTCTGTGTCTGTGCATCCACTTGGAGTACATGATGAGTCTTGCTGCTGGCTGGACCATCCACTGCTCTTCCCTTATCCACCAAGCTCATAACCTCATCGTTGAAGGCTACCAGGTTAGTTAAGCACAATATCCCCTTCATAAATTCATACTGACTGCTCTGTTTATCTTTCATATGTTTGGAAATGGTTTCCAGGATTATTTGCTCTCTCTCCTTGCCAGGGTTTGAGACAAGGCTAACCAGCCAGTAGTTGCTCAGATCCTTCTTCTTGTCCTTCTTGAAGATGAGTGATGTTTGCTTTTTTCCAGTCATCCTTCCCCAATTGCCATGACCTTTCAAAGGTTCTATGGATATTAAACACAGACAATTGATAATAGCACCAAGGTAGAACTGCAGAAACTTAGAAACCTATTTCCTTTTTAAAGTCTAGAAACCTATTTCCTTGTTAAAGTTATTCACATCTAACAAACTCACTAATTTAGGGTGAGCATAATTAAGTTCTATTCAGCAGAGAAATGTTAGACACCAGATCCTTCCACTTAAGGATGTAAACTCTCTCTTTGTTCCTTTCACCTTTTTCAAAGTGTGATGTTTTCATAATTATTTCATTATTCCCTTCTATTTTGAGTAATGAACCCAAGTAACAAATAATGACTTAGTTCAATTACCTGAGCTATAGCTGGCAGAGGATGAAGTCAAGATAACAAAATGCTATCTTTCTTAACATAAAGGAAGAGAGATCTCATAAACATCATTGTTAGATTTTTTATTGTGATGCACAAAGACTGGTCTAACAATAACAGCTTAGTAAATGAAAGTGATAAATCAATGGATTCAGGGCCAAGCCTTCTAAAAATAATGAAATGTATGAAATATCTCAGCATCATTTAGAAGTATTAAAAAAGAAACATGTACTGTGATGAGAAAGGTAGCTGCTGTTGTATGTAACTTATATTCTCAATGGTGGGAAGAAGGACTTAGAAGGGTTTGCTGAAGAACAGGGTGCCAGATCATCCTAGGACTCAGCCCAAATAAATAATTATACAACCCCCCTGTACAAAAAGTCATCTAAATGTGCAACTGTCCTTGAAATGCTGAATTGTTACATATTTCTTTTTTTTAAAATGATACAATCTTATTCTCAAGATTAGCAGCACTGTCTGCATACAGACACATATTTGCATATATATATACACACACACAAAGAGACACGTGTACTTTACCTGAGATGAAGATAATTTTCTGTGTGTATCACTGCTGCTGTGAATAGCTGTAAATAGTTTATTCTATCTCGCAACATTATTTGCAGTATATTTTCTGATGATATCTTTCTGTTAGCAATTATGCAAAACAAAAGCTGTAATATTTCATGATAAATGAGGACTGTATTTCAGAGATGGCTGGAAGAACTAGCATGAAGATGTTTGTTGAGGTATCTAAGCCATACCATAAATGGCTGACACACTTGAGGCATAGACCTTTTCAGATAGAGAGAACATAACTTATCCTTACATCTTGTAATGAAGTTGTCTCCAAGTGAGAGGAAAGGTACGGATTCTACTCAAGGCCCATGAAGCTTTTCAGCTATTCTCAGAAGCAGTTCATCGTTCTCTATGAGCCCTGACTGGTTTGGTAGAAGATGGTTGCAACAGTGAGTAGCAGTTCTTTCACCCAGCTCTTGCCTGTTCACCAGCTACTGAGCGGCCAGCTGTGCTTTGCACCACTTGTGTGGCAGCTGACTCCAGAGGTGGAAAGCATTGCAGCACCCTGTAATTGCAAACACAATAGCGTTATTCTTCTTCTCCATTAGAGCTTGCAGCTTCATGCTCCCTTTCTAATCTCTGCTATGCACCAGCTTCTCTTTGTCACTGGCCCTACGATTATCAAAGTTTTTCATAATATTATGCTGTTGCGAGAGATAAGCTAGACAGCTGTACAGAGAAATTCCAAAGTGTAGCTGAAACATGATGATTTAATGCAAAGGGAAAATCAAATACCTACAGAGAATAGAATAAATACCGTCAGTCTGACTTTGAAAACACTCTGTAAAACACACCTGGCCTCTAGTTTGTAAGTATACTGATTAAATGAGCATTTAATGTACATAATTTCATTACTCAAATGCTTAATGGTATAATTCTATCATGTTCCTCCCACTCCCAACTGGGACAACTTGGAATTTATACAGTAATTAAATGCACCCCATTTTAATGAGCCCTTTTTTTACGTATATAAATATGACACTGATAATCAAGTAATTTCCTTAACCCTCTTTTCAGCAGAATTTATCCACTAATTATCAGTTATTCTTTCTTGTTCTATTATACCTTCTTCAAGATAATGGTAGATGTCGTGGTTTAGCCCCAGCCAGCAACTAAGCACCACGCAGCTGCTCACTCACTCCCTGCCCCGCCCCGCAGTGGGATGGGGGAGGAAATCAGGGAAAAGAAGTAAAACTCATGAATTGAGATAAGAACAGTTTAATAGTACAGAAAAGAAGAAACTAATAATGATAATGATAACACTAATAAAATGACAACAGTAATAATAAAAGGATTGGAATGT
>JAVJGG010000090.1:29423153-29433906 GCA_035590195.1 Aviceda cuculoides
CGGCGGGTGGTGAGCAATTGCACTGCGCATCATTTGTACATTCCAATCCTTTTATTATTACTGTTGTCATTTTATTACTGTTATCATTATCATTGTTAATTTCTTCTTTTCTGTTCTGTTAAACTGTTCTTATCTCAATCCACGAGTTTTACTTCTTTTCCCAATTTCCTCCCCCATCCCACTGCGGGGGGGGAAGTGAGTGAGCGGCTGAGTGGTGCTTAGTTGCTGGCTGGGGTTAAACCACGACAGTCCCCCATAAAATCCTTCTGGCCAAACTGGAGAGATATGGACTGGGTAAAGGCATAAGTTAGGTAGAAAATGGACTGGAAAACTGGGCTCAAGGGGTGGTGATTGGTACAAAGTCTGACTGGTGAGTGGCCAGTTACTAGTGGTGATCCTCGGGGAATGGTACTGGTGATATAGATGATAGGACAGAGCACACTTTCAGCAAGGTTGTAGGCAGTGTCACACTGGGATGTACCCTGATACGCTGGCGGGCAGGGCTGCTATCCCAAGGGACCACAACAGGACTGAGAAATGGGCCGAAAGAAACCTCATAACCCAGGGCAAATGCCTCCAGTTTGTCATAAGTCCATGCAAGAGTACAGGCCCTGGGCTAACTGGATGGAAAGCAGCTGTGCAGAAAAAGACTTGGGAGTCCTACGAGCTGAATCAGCAGTGTGTCCTTGCAGTAGCAAAGGCCAACCACCATGGGAGGAATCATCCTTCTCAATCTGATCCTTGTAAGACTGTATCTAAAGTGCTGTGTCCACTTTTGGGTACTCACTGCAAAACAGACTTGGACATACTGGAGCAAATCCAGTGATAATTAGGGATTTGGAAAACATGACATATAAAGATTGGCTGAGAGAACTTGGTCTTTTCAGCCTGGAAAAGAACAGGCTTGTGGGAGACCTTATTGCTATCCACAGCTGACTAATGGGAGGGTGTAGAGAAGTCAGAGGCAGAGTCTTCTCAGAGCTGCACAGCAGTAAGAAAAGAGGCAACAGGCACCAGCTGGAACATGGAAAATTCTCATTAGATATAAGGAAAAATGCTTGCCATGTGGGTGGTCAAACATTGGCACAGATTTCTCAGAGATGTTGTGGAATTTCCATCCTTGCAGATAGCCAAAACTCAACTGGAAAAGACCCTGAACAACCTTCTGTAACTGTACCTGTTTTGTCTGAAAGATTGGACCAGGTGACCTTTGGAGATCGCTTCCAACCTACAATATTACTCTCTGTCACCAAGATATGGCAGCATACTTGGTAAGCGTTATCATTTTTCCTGGGTAGAGTAGAAAAGAAAGGAGAAAAGGGAAATTTGTTATAAGCCACATGTGTCTGGGTTACCAGTTCTTTGACATTACCTTTCAATCATTAGCCAGAGGCCATTATTTCTGCTTGTCTGAGTACCCTTGATGTGTATAAGAAAAAAAAAAAAAAAGAATAAAGTGTCTAAAATGTTTTTCCAAGGAGAAAATTTGATGATAGAATGTCTCCTCAAACTGTCCTTGTCCTGTTTTCTCTTTCCTGTGAAGTTTCTAACTTTTCTTACTTTCTGTTTTAAAATATGTATGACTTTGTCCAGTATGCATCCCAATTAGACACAAGAATAAGCTGTTGTTAATCTGTATCTTGTCAAACTGTTGCAAGATCATAAAAAAAGAGAAAGGCTGTTGCCTTTTCTCCTTTCTTGTATGATTCAGAGTAATGCAGGAACTCTTGCATAACAACTATAGCAAAGTCATGCCTTGATGAGAGATATAGACTTTGGAATGGAGAAGAAAAAAATTCAGTAACTAGATCTATATCTGGAACAATAGCTGAAAAAAGTATTCAAAGGAAAGGTGAATTCATAAATGTTTTGTAATCTCTCTCTAAGCTTGATTAAGAACCTGAAAGGGCCTCACTTTATTTAATATCCTGCCAATTTCAATCTGTCTTTTACTCTTCCAAGCAACTGCCTGTACCAGAATCATATTCTCCATCCTTGGAAAACATTAACTCTATTAGAAGAACAAAAAGGAAAAGCTAAAGTTAAAAGCTCTTCTTTCTTGATCTGCACAAACACCATGAAAGATGTTGACATGTTTGGATTAGAGTGTAAGTCTAAAGCATGTTAAAACTACACATGTGGCATTTTTAATGAGAGTATTTCAGATGGCTTGGTTAACTCTGGATCTTTGCCTAATGGGGACTTGATGGTAAATCAGTCTCTTTAAAGCTGACAGAAATGATCAAAAATCTGAGTTAGCAGAAGTTTTTACAACTGTATTTTACTATGTTGCATGAATGTGTGTGGAACAGCCTGTGATGCAACTGGTCTCATTTTCTTTTGTGCCAGCTAATTTTTTTAAGGTTAATTATCTATTTACTGATCACTGTAAGTGTTCCAATGATTTGCTTCTACATATGAAACCACTGCCCCTCATCCCATGGATGGAAGGGATGCCTTCTCAGAAGGATTTTCAGAAGCTTTATGATCCCTTTACTAAACATACATATATCTATAACAAATCCCACTGTGATGGCTTAGTGCATCTGTGTAGAGTTCTGTCAAGACAGTTTCTGACATTGAGTTCACTCAGCCAGCGTTATCATGGCCATCTGTTCACTGTAGCATGGATGATAGGCATATTCAAAGATGCAGAATTTGCGCCCAGTGGAAAGCTAAAGAAGTTTTTAGCTGGTTTTACTTATCTTAGTATTTTCTGAGATTTTAAGAAGTTGCCAGTCTGTGTGTGAGTCTGATTCCTAGCATACAAGTTTTACTGGAAAGTGGTAGGGCATCCTCAAGACATAGTCTTACAGATGTCTGCTCCAATACCAGCAACAAAGGAATCACCAGTTAGAACTGGAGCTCATAAAATCCTTCTATTTCACTTTTTTCTTCTTTTTAATATGCATAAGACACTGCAGAGGTGAGGACCCTGACACATTTTCAGATTTTCCACTTCTTCTGCCTCTTAATGACTTTACTGACACATGCAGTAGCTGTATAAATAGACCTCACCTACAAAGTTTGTGAGAAAACAGTGCCATGGGAATCTGCAGAGTGCTCAGTTGAAAACCCGTTTCCTAATGACTTTACACAACAAAAACAGTATGAAAGGAATTGTCCAAAATGTTTTGAGGTCAAGAATGGTTCTATTGTCCTGGTATGGCAATAATATGTATCTGTGGAAAAGCAAAATTTGTGGTGACAAAACATGTACTTAAGAAGCTTTATTAATTTGAAAAATATCATGTAATCTATAGCTAAGGAATTTTTTTTAATTGTAGTCTATATCTATGAAACAGGGAGATTGACAGTTCTGTTGGTTATGTCAAATATAGAGTTTAATACAGATTCACGTGACATTCGTGCTATTTTCCACTGTACCATACCCGCCACCCCACTCCAAGAAACAATAACAAGAATTTTCTGACAGGTTCCAATCTTTTAAACATAAATAAATTTAAGATAAAACTCAATCCATCATGTTTTCATTACTGATTTCTTATGCTCATTTATTAAATTCACTGAGAAATAAGGTTGTGGTTTCCATGGTACCCATTCCCATGAAAATGATATGCTGATCAGAAAGTAATTACACATGTGAATAAAAATAAATAAAAATAATTCCCAAACTATAAAGTTCAAGCTTGTTTTGGACTTCCTGCAGCTGCTTCACGTTGCAACAAAGAAAAGATGTCATCACTCTGCTTCTTCCAGTATATTTTCAAGTGCTTTTGTCTAGTCTTGTATTTTTGTATGCAAGTACAGACTTGTAGGATAAGCACAAGCAGTATTAACACAGGCTTCATGTCTTTTTAAAAGCATGTAAGTACTAAATTCCAGGTGCCTTTGTCACTACTAAATTTGTCCATCAATCATATTTTTTCTCTGTGAAGTGCTTTCATGCCAAGATGAATGCATGAGGAGGTGGAGTTGGCTTGCAAGTGTATAACTATCCTTTAAATTATACTCACATCTGTGCTTAAACACTTGGCAGTTTCATCCTATGAAAGCATTACAGCATAGAGAAATGCCCACACATACACTTTATTCCTCTTCCTTCTGTACATAGCAGTGTCTCACAGACAAAATGGTTTTTAGAGAATGTATATATCAATTATTTTATCCTCTATGGAAAGAATATCTAGCCATAGTTCATCTTATAAGTTAGTAGAGAATGCAATCAAAGAGTGACACTAAAATGTAATGTAATTTTGTAGAGAATAATAGCTAAAAGAAATATTAAAGTAATGTGTTCCTTTTTTGTATTTCTGTGTCAGTAACTCAGAAAATTCACCACCACTGGCAAAAAAAATGGAGCATTTTTATGTTTTTCAAAGTGATGGGAGAAAAACTGTAGCTGTAGAAATATGGAGATTAAAATCACAAACACAAATTTCACAGTTGTTGATATTTTGCAGATGGGCTGATTTTTTTTTAATTTTCATTGAATTTGTGTCAAAAGTTTCTGATGCCAAAAATGCCTGCATTCTTTTATAACAAATAAGAATGAAGGACTGGGTTTGAATTTAAAGTGTGTTGCTAAAAATACCAGCTGTAGATAAAATCACGTGTTCACGTATATAGGTAAGTATATTTTCATCTTGTCTCTGTCATATGTAACCTAACATATCTTTTTTCCATGTAACCAAAGTTTTTATAGTTGCCATAAAGAATGTGTGACAAAATGCTTTGGGAATTAGAGAGACACCATCCACAAGACAGTCTTAGTCTGTCTACACTACAGAAGTGTTTGCGGTATAGTAGGTAGAAATGTGTAAACACAGCTGAGATAGCTGGAAGAGATTTCACATTGTGCTCCTATATCTGTAGAATAAATCTGCCATTATGTGTTTGGCACACCTTGTGCTATCTTACATCTGTAGCTCTAAGATTAGAGAACACACAATTATGGAGTGATTGCTCTTCTGCTAGGGAGAGAGTGGGAGATTGTCTAGAAATTGCCAAGAAGGTTGAAGGATGGAAAGAGGTAATTCTTTTATACTCACACACACACAAAGTAAAATTTTTATTTTGTTTTGATATAAAATTCTGCTGGAGTACACAAATTGGCAAATACTTATACTGCTTTATTGGTACAAATGGCTGTCGTCTACTTTAATATACCAGTAAAGATACCAATAAGGCTGGTATACCTAGTCTTTTCTTAGATTGATGTAAACAACAGGAATACATTACCTTGTTCCTGCATACTGTGATTAAATGGCTTTTAAAAGCTATTTATGTATGTCTACATGGGAGCAAAGTAAAAAAAAAAAAAAAAAAAATTAAAGAAGTTTTCCCACCCACCCCCTTTCTTTCAGTTATTTGCAAGGGAAGGGAAGGATGGAAAATTGCATTTTCACCAGAAATATTCTCCTAAATGTGAATGAAAGCCTGTTCTTTAAAAAGCCCATGGATTTTTTTTAAATAGAATCTTAAATTATTTTCCTATTTTCATTTGAGACATCCCGTGTGCATGTGTATACATATTTAGGTATGTGCAAAATATGCAAAGAAAAAGCTATCCATCAGTAAAATATGTATGTAGAAGCCATACACGGTAAATATATACCTTTTACTCACTCTGAATTTATTTATTACTGTAGTCTAATAAATGGTGATGCATTAACATTTATGCAGAATTTCATGCGACTCTTCATTTGCAGTTTCCACAATTTAACCCTACCATTCCTTCCAAATATGTGGATGATGTCAAACACCTACAAAGCTTATTCTTCCTGCACTACGATGGTGAATTTTTTTGTTGAGGTGTCTTCGCACTTTTTGGAAGGATAATAAAAAACAACTACAACTGAGAGTTCAAATTTGTCTGTCACTGAAATACATCTGGCTGAACATTGTTGTTTGATAGACTGAGGCACGGCTTGACTTCTCACTGCAGAGATGCAAGTTGTTTGGAGCATACCAAAAAGCATGGGGTATTATGGGATAGAAGCTTGGGAATCTAGGGAATATAGAAGCCTCAGGTAAGCAGAGACATTAAACATCTCCACTTTGCACTTTTTAGCACTGAACATATATATTAGATGCCACTAGGTCTGGGCACCCAGAATCACAAGCTGTGTCCAGCTTTGGATGCAGCGGTCCAGTTTTATGCTCCAGAGGAGACTTCCATCAGCACCTGCACTTGTGGAGTGACCCTGAGGCCCGAGCCTTGCAGTACCTTATTGCCTGAGCATTGCCTTCCGACCCCATTATGGCATCTCTGTGAAGGGCCTGGCTCCATCTTCTCCATCCCCTCCCTGCAGGCATGGTGGCTGCTGCGAGTCCTTCCGAAGCCTTCCCTGCCCCAGGCCAGCCAAGCTCTGCTCCCGTGCCCTCTCCTCCCAGGGCAAGTGCTCCAGCCTCAACTGCCCTGGGGATGGCATGGACCTCACCCCAGTTTGTCAATGTCCAAGACTGGAGATATTATCTGGGTGTGTCCTAATGAGTACTGAAGAGAAAGGGATAATTACCACCTTCCAGCAAACATTCTGGATAAACATTTAATTGTATTTATTCATAATTGAATTCCATTTAACTTAAGGTTTTCTTAAAAATCATAGTATTTTCTAGATTACAGAAATATTTTATACATTATGGCTCATAAGAACTTTATAACTAACTTTCGCATTCCCTTTCCCTGATACATAGACCCTAAAGCACCTAATTAACTTCTGAAAGGGGGAGTTAGGCTTCTTTGGAAAAATATCATCCCAGTTTATATCAGGATTAACAACATCCTCATTGCAAATATCTATCTCAGCGCTTGAACAGGTTTATCCTGAATTTTTAAATTATGAAAGCAGGCTGTTCTCTTGTTCCACTTTAGACATAGCTGAGATCTTACAAAAATAGGGACTAGGATATTTTTTCCACCATTTAAACAGGGTAGAATGACACAGTTTTAGTTCCATGTGGAAACACAACCATGTGTTAGTAAAACTGCCATATGCATTTGAATGACAATTCTTTGGTTCACTGCCAAAGCCTGTATGTGTGCATAATGCTGGCCTAGAAACTGAAATCTTATTTGTGGACATGATGAGCAAAACAACAAGTTTCTTTTTATTTACCTTCCTCTCCTTCAATCTGTTAGAAGCTCAGAGATTCTGAACTGTTGTTTGTGGATGTTCTTTTTCATTAGCTGCTTCTAATCCCCAATGTGAAACCCCATTTTCCTAGAGTACATTACACTATGAACAGATACACCATAGAGTGAACAATAAAGCTGGTTCCGTGCACAGATTAAGCAATTTCCCATAGCCAATCAAGCCAACTTCACATATTTGAAAGGGTGCAATTGTTTGTGAGCTTGCAAACTCTGATAAAATAGGTAGTTTTCCCATCACATTTGTAAATATACATCACATTAGGTCCCTTTAAAAATCTGTTATATAATGACTTATTTCACCCAAATACATTTACTGTTTTCCCTTCTTTTCACCACAGTGATGTGAATTACTTGTTTTGTTACAAAACATGTTGTTCCTCATAAGAAGTCAGTGGTTTATAGATAAAAAGAAAATATAAAATCTCACAAAATCTAATAAAATCTGGCAAGTTGTTAAAAATATAGGTTTGTTAACTATGGCTTTCCTGTGCTAATGGAGGCTTTGTCATTAAGGGGTATTAACAGGACATGCATTTAAGCTGTTCCTGTAATCAGCTGGTCAGTGGTAGGTGATGACAATTTTATCCAATTAGAGCAGTGGCAAGTATAGAATTACTGGATTTTTGAGGGGACAAAAAAAAAAAAGCCTTAGTAAATTCAAGCTAGTTCAAGCTTCAAGTAAATTCAAGCTTACAACTTAAGGTTTTCTTAAAAGTCATAGTGTGTTCTAGATTACATCAGTTCTTTCACTCACACACACCCTGTTCACTCACTTGTGATTTACTGCAGAGCAGAAAAGACTGACAATATATGGAGGGGATAAATATATGCATAATAACAAGAACTCGTTCATAATACAGGCTTCTGATATATTAAGGCATTATTTGCCAAATACATTCATAATGGTAATTCTGTATTTTGGTTTTGTTTTCAAGGGGCTGATATTACAACACATGCATTTGTATGGTTGAACTTCTTTTGTAACATGGCATGGAAAAAGAAGTTCATAAATACATAATAATATGCATGTGTAGTGAATTAATTTATGACAGTGTAAGGTCCTTTTTTATGCTGTGAAATATAAATTCAATATATTTATTGAAAAAATGTTATTAAGAAACTGAAATGTATTCTTGAGTGACTAAGCACTTGTAGAAATAAAATTTTCAGTTGTGAAAATACTGGTATAACAAGGTCATTAAATCATGTTGGGAGATATATATTTTGTGAGTTTTTAATGCATGAGTAATATTTAGTTTCTGGTTTTGTTTCTTTGCTATCACTTGTTAATTCTACTGTTATCTAGTGGATCTGTAGTAAACCTTTTTTTCTCTGCCTGCAACTTTCTAATTACTGCTGATCCTTGCTGCCTTGTCATCTCAACTGTTCTGTTGAGACTGATGAAACAAGGGATTGTCTTCCTGCCATTGGCTTTCTTTTTTTTTTTTTTTAATGAATGGATCTAGGTAGCACTAGGGGAAAAAAATCCTTCCTTTGTTTGTCAACTAGCTTATTCTCATTTCAACAGGAAGACAGCAAATGTTTTACAATTGGGAAATGTTTTTTATGTTGGGAGTATTCATCAGAACCTAAAAAAAAGTACCCTTCCGCACAGCACATCAAGTTACATAGCAACAGATTTTGACAAAAAAAAAAAAAAAAAAAAAAAATCCCCACATCATTAGCTAATTGCACAGTCTCAACGGTAAAGATAGATTGCAAAGTACTAAAACTCAAATTCACTCACTGACTCAAGAAGTCACAAGTTCTTGAGTAGAAAGTTTGAAGGACACTTCCAGCACTAGCAGCTTCATGATACTAGTCTTTCTTTTCCTCACCTTTCCTATAGGGGAGACCAAGAATATTCCTTCAGGCAGTGTGGCACATTATTTACAATCATAGTCTTTGTTAGAGGGATTAATTACTAGTGTTTAATTTCATTGGTAAAAATAAATATATTTTAATTGGGTACACTCAGAATCTGCCTCAGAAGCTGCTTAAAAATTATTAAATAAATGCATAAATATTTCTATTATTAAATGAGGCTCTCAGCTCCTAACAATATATAAAAATCCACTTTTCTTTGCTATGCCCCAAAAAAAGCTTTCTCATAAACCTTGACCTTTGCCTTAGAACTTCTGAAATTGAGCCAAAGAGTAACAAGCTCTTTGAGGAAAGCAGGAGAAATACAACATAATGACCTTGCAATTTCCACAGTCTCAGCTAACCTAACCCTGGAAAAATGCTGCACTGAAGTAAATAAAGCAGATTGTGAAAAACACTGACATTCAACATAGTACCAGTTGTACTCCTATAGTGAAAGTGGCCATTGCACCAGAAGGTTGACGCAGATGAGGGTAAAATAACAGAAAAAGAAAAACAAACAAACAAACAAACAAAAAACATTTATTTTACTTTGAAATCTAAGAATTCTTCCAACAGCTGAAGCTTGTCTCATTCTCAGCAGTCAGTTTCTACAGCAATAACATTCTCATTAAAACAGTAGTTCACCCGACCTTAAATAACTGCATTTAATGAAAGTATAAGGATTAATCCTTTTTGCTATTACTTTCAACATTCGTTGTTAAGGAGCCACCCATATATGACATTTATAAATGTGTGTACACTACGTATTAATTCAAATTAAGCCCTGCACTGAATAATGCTACGGCCCTTGAATTAAGCTATTTAATTCCTTTCCTCATCTAATTGTTGAGACTATTATTTAATGTCTCTTGTTTTTCTCTCTATTAATCTGTTTGCTTTACTAAATTGCATTCAGTTTTTCACTCAGAAATTGTACAAATGAGAGGGAAAGCAAAGGTTTTAAACAAAGAAATAATGCATTTATTTCGAAGAAGAAGTAAAAGGTGGCTGAGCAAACATCCAAATTATAGGGTACCTGTCACAAGTGGCCACCTATAAATTAGGGAATAGCGGGAAAGGGTCAGTGAGGTGAGAGGACTGTTAATAGTATGAAGAAAGATAACCAGGGACCTGAGCTACAGTTGTAGCTCCAGCAGATGGAGTTGCACAGGACAGCAGCCAGGGTTGAAGTTGCTGTGTCCAGCCCAGCCGGTGGACTGCAGCTGACAGAGATGTACTGCTAAAGCCAAGAAGACAAAATACTTCGCTTAACATTTTAATTTTAAGCACAATCATGTCACCAGGCTTTTTGTATGCTGTTGTAACTAATGGCTATGAACACGCACTGTGACAGAGAAAGCTTTGAAAAGCTTCTCCCTCTTGGTGTAATCTGCCCGGGTTATTCAGTTTGTGAATTATTGCTTGCATTTAGCATACACTGGTTTGGGGTTTTTTTTCCTTCTTTTCCTTTCTCCTGAAAGAAAGAAGCAGAGCAGAAAGGTTATGTGGAATAAAGGTATGGTTCCTGTTCACTCAGTAGCTTTCTGGTGTGGCTCCGATGCTCTTGATACCACATTGTACCACCCTGTCTCAGAAAATGCAGCAGACTGCTGATGGGGACTGCAGAGACCCACTATGTGCTTTAGATAGGACAGATAGCTCTTCTGAAACGGGGATAAGATACTGTGCCTGTGTCTTGGTTTGAAAGACAGGTGTCTGCCAAGGAAGGCAGGAGCCCCCCCCCCGGAATGGCAGATGCAACCCCCC
>JAVJGG010000090.1:29487366-29526696 GCA_035590195.1 Aviceda cuculoides
GATTTTAGACTAAACACTACTTAGCAACAACTGAAAACATCAGGGTGTTATCAACATTCTTCTCATACTGAACTCAAGACACAGCACCGTACCAGCTACTAGGAAGACAATTAACTCTATCCCAGCTGAAACCAGGACACAACCTATCTTGACAAATGAAGGAAACATAACTTGGTGGATATTATCTAATCAAACTAAAGACAAGATATGCATGGACTGTCTAGAAACTCCATCACCATGACCTTGGTGTAATCTCAGAGCTCACATGATCAATGATGACAGCCCTGTCCAACTCCTTGGTAAAACACTTGTGGATTCTTACGTCCTTTTGTAACTCAGTGGGATTTGCTCTGAGTGCGTTTTGGGATTCTGCAGTGGTGCTGTAGGAAGATTAATAAGGAGAGATTTCCAAGAATTCTCCATCTGTATGCTGACTGCCTACTTGTTCATTGTTAGCCAAATACCAGGATGTAAGCAGTGCTGCTGATGCCAGTGAGACTGCTCTTCTCAAAGTGATGAATTGTGGAGCTGGACCATTAATTATTGAAATGGCTGTTTCTACTGCTTGCTTGTGCTTTGCCATAATATTTGAAATAAGAAAAAAAAGCATGTCAAATGTTGTTGAACAGTTTTATTTGTAACTGGTAATATATATAACTTACAACTGGTAGTTCTTTTAGAGGATGCTGTGGGAGAAACTTACTATGGACTTAGAATTAAGAAATCTGGCTACTCGTTTTTTACCAACAATCTGCTCTGCTGCTAGCATGGAAGTTGAAGTAGTCTCACTGCATTTTCCCAAGGAGAGCTGTAAACACAGCAAATGTGTGCTTTATCCCCCACTCCCTTAAATTCAGAAAGACAAGCATTTAATGTTATTTTTCCTCGGCACTGAATTGCCTAGGAGTACTCTGTGGCTATGTGGTGACAGGCAGGGGTTTTCCCGATGTTTCTTCTTTTTAACTGAAGCAGTCTACCGTAAGTAGAGAACAGCTAGCCAGAGAAAGGATTTGAATGTCTTCTCATACCTAAAGCAATGGGATATGTTTAGACTGTTAGGAAGTGCAAACAGGAGCAAATGTATACAGAGGATGGACAAGAGAATGCAGCTCCATACAGCTATGCTGTTCATTTTAGCACTTAGCAGGTTGTCTAACAGAACAATGTGTGGAGATCTGCCTAAACAGGCAGCATTGCCAGCTGGGTTAGTTTACTGGAGAGAAGCTTTGAAATTAATCTGTGTGGTTCTATATTTTCACTGCATCTCAAGAATGTGAAATGGTCAATAGCATATTTGTAGTTCTCTAAGTACCTGAAGAGCCAGTGTCAAGTACTATTTCCAATGGAAATTAATGTGCATTTTCCCAGTGACTTGAGTGGGAACAAGTCTTAACACATCTCCAATCCAATTCAGGGAAGAGCTTTCTCTAGAGAAGTGCATGGTACGTTTATTAGGCCTTGCTGTCATTAACAAGCAGATATTTAAAAATCTGATCAATGGTTTATAGACAAGTAGTCACAGTTTTACTCCAACTGTTATACATACATTTAAAGAGCACTATCCAAAGCAAAGCTGCCAGCATCAGCAAAAGAATGGATGTCAGTAGTTCTGTGTCATGCAGAGATGTGGCAAGTAACATTGGACAACAATTTAACAAATACTTATGATGGTGATGTCCTACTTTTACAATAAAACTGGAGGATATGAAAAAAACTCTGTGCCTTCTTTGGCTTATGGAATGCTCATATGGTACTTCAGTAAGGTTTGAAAAAAAATGAAAGCATCTTTACAGGAAACATAGTTTTTTTATTTCTGACATGAACCATGTTTTGAAGATCAGTGCTATTCAGTAATAGTAAGGGAGTGACACATGATGGATCCAAAATACCTTAGATTTTTTACGATATTCTAAATTCACATGACCCTTAAATTCAGGACACATAATAGAGCTTCTACAAAACTGGATTTTTTTATTTTTTACCTATCTGTCAAGGATGGTCTGATTTACAGGTTGTCTTCGAACAAGCAGAAAGACATTGTAATAGAACAGTAGTAATAAAATTAAAAAATATTTTCTTTATTCCTAAAATTCTGCACACAGTCACTTTTGAGGATAGGATTCAGCCTGAGAAAAGGCTGAATTCTTGTTTTGACATCTTTCCTCCTAGAGAAGGATTTTAACCACAGTGTTTCAACATTTTTGTATGGGAGAACTTCCAGTGAATATAGTTCTTGGTGCTCAGCTGCACTGAACCTTTGCCTTTTGGTTGTACAGCTGCTTTCAGTGGCAGTGCAATACTTAATCTGCTGCAACTCCTTTCCTGGTGTAGGGTCAGACTGATTGGGAGTGCATAGGTTTGCATTGGGTGTGAGTAGTGAGCCCGACATTTGCTGTGCAGTGCACATACAGGGTAAATCATTGCTTTTGTGTGCATCCCTGCTTTTGTGGGGCCCTTGGAGCAGGTGGTCAGGAGCAGCTCATGGGCTTCGTAAATTGCCCTGGGAAGCTGTGCTATTACAGGTTGTGAGCTCCTGGTGTAACGCCCTGGGACTCGTTAATAGACTTCTTGCTTTGATCAGGCTGGAGAGCAACTACCCCATTACACATCCTGGACCATACAGTGCCAACATATAAGCCTGAAATGGGTTAAATATCAAGCCTCTTGCAACCAAAAATAGTACCCCTGCCTCCCCATTTCAGTGATCCTGCAGTTACACATCAGTATTGAGTAAATTCCACACCAGATGCTTTTCCAAAAGAAATTGGAGACAATTACAGCTTCTTTTGTGTGGAGGGTAAGCATTAGAAAACAGATCACCAACAATTTTTCATAAAAGGGGAAAGAAAAAAGATTGTTAGCAATATTCATGGTCCATTTGATACATACAGGCTAAAGTTTGACATTACAGAAGGAGGATTATAAAATTAAATAGGATTATCCTTAAAGGCTGCCAGGATGAAGTGAAGTCACACTCCCTCCTTCTATACACTCAACTTCCTGGGATCCTAAAATGAAAGCGAGGACAAATGCAAGCAGTAAAATATGTGTTTAGATCCCCTCTTCTTAAAAACTAGGGCTAGCTCAAGAGAAAAAGATGTGGGAAATCACGGGTGGTTTTCCTGGAGGCTTTTGCAGTTACCTATTTAGAATGCTAAACTCTTATTTCTTACCGCACAGTCTGCCTGTGGTTGTATTTTGAGTTTGTTAAGGAAATGAAATTTTGCCGAGAGGGACAGAAATAAATATGTGACTGAGTGTATTCTGAGTATCCTTACTGAGAGGTCACAGTTTCACCAACTCTTGCTTTGTTGACTTGTAACTTATGCCTTATTTATGTTTTAAACATCTTTAAGTGGGCAACATAAAATTTGTTATCAGTAGAAATAGGTGGGTGAGGTAGGGCATGAGTGGAAATGTCAGCCCTGAACAGAAAGCAGCTTTGCTCTCTTAGGAAAGTGGGTTTCTTTGCAGAAAAAACAGAAGCAACCCTAGGAAAATAAAGTGTTGGACTAAAATTTGGGCTTCCCACCTCTGCATAAGGTACAAGAACCAATGAAATGTGGTAATGCTCCTGGAAGAATACCCATACTTTCAATGTATGTGTTGAATCTGAGCTGGGTTGTTCCTCTGGGATTTACATGGCAGTGGAACGTGGGAGGAAGGAGGACAGCCAGGCTCCTAGGAATTCTAGTCTCCAACAAGGCAAAATAAATTATTTACATGAGATTACTGTGGCATGCTTAGGCACAGACTCATCTTCCTCCAGCATAGGTTTATCTGCTATTTTTGTTAATCTCTCTGTTAGATTAAAATCTCTTCATTATAATCTCACTTTGAACATCTAATGAAGCACAACTGAAAACACAGTAGAAAAGCCATTGAAAATTAAAATCAAGAAAGTGACTATGGCCAGCTGGAATAACCGCATATATATGTGAGAAGATTGATGCAGACGGACGCCTGTAAAGTTGAAAGCAGACAACCCTTTATTGCTAAAATACACACATATTTATAATCATATATTCTGCAAAGTCATTGTTCACGCGCATAAACATAAGATATAATTGGTTATACTGACACTGTACACGCGCATAAACATAAGGTACAATTGGTTATATCAACTTAAACATGCGAAGCTTGTCTCAGTCTAGTTGGTCGAGATAAAATGCCAAATTGAGGGGGGTTTTTGTGCCAAGGTACCTCTGTCATGGAATGTACACCTGTGTTCTAGTTGGATTTATTATCATCTTTCTTGTTTTGTCTTCTTGTTCATTCTGTTCAAGGTCTTCTAAAGGCGTCTGCAATGCTCTTGTGATCAGCGTTAGCTAAATATGTGTCCACAACTTCATATTTCATGAAGCTAATTATTTTGTTCTTGGTTTCATTCTGTGTAGGAGACAACAAGGAAGGCTTGTAGATGAAGTTGAATTGCTAACTTCATCTTTCAGGCAAGGATGTCAGAACGTATTTCTTATATGAGCTAGAAACTTCAGGGCTTTGTAACTTAGATGATGATGCAATTATCCATATTCTGTGGTGTGATAATAACCTTTGTTAAAGCAGCCAGGTCATGAAGTCATGTCAACAGCCCAGCAGGCATTGTGTTTCAAGCAGGAATGAAGCCTTTGAGACCTGCGGGAGACTGCTGGTAGAAACTCGCAACAAGGTACAGACTTGCAGAAAGTGCAGGGAAAGGATGCAACCTGCTATTTGAGATTACACTTACCACCACTTCAGCATCCTGGTCCACTATGTCTAAAGACCATTTGGAAAGTGGGAGGGAGGAAATTCAGGAAAATGGAACTTTTAAGGGAAGCCCAGTTTTATTTGAACAAATCCTAGGGGATGAAAATCATCCTTGTGTGGACAGGTTTAAAACTTTCCTAAGTACATAACTCCACTTGGTTTCAATCAGATTAGAAATCAAGAGGATATCTAAGATGCCTAACAACTTGAAAAAAACCTTTCCTTTCACCATTCTGACAAGTATAGGGGTTTGGGGGTTTTTTTTGAGGAGCTGATCAGCTTCTACCCTGTCCAATTAATTGTTACTCTCATGTTGGGTCACCAAAATTCTGATACCCCTTTAAAAAAAGGAAAAGGAGAAAAAGAACATAGAGAATTAGCTGTGTTCCAATGCAGGCCATAGTTACAAGCAGTGTTACTTACTAAGTAACAGATTGTATAGCTGCTTTTATTTACTCTGAGGGGTCCTCAAGTTCAGAGAATGCCATCTAGGAAAGAAAGAGTTAAACCATGTAAGTTTTTAATTGCATATAGTTTCTTAACTAGACTGCTAAGTAGCAAAGGCACACCCTACACATCGGCAACTCAAAGCTATAAATGAACAAGAGAAATCAATGAACAAATCAAATTAACAACATCATCAAATTAATCAGCTTTCTACACTGGTAAAATATCAAATGCATCAACAACTCCTTGTAACATCTATGCAATATATTTTCCGCCTCATCCCCCAAAGTCGTCTGACTCATTCAGTAGTCAGTCCCAAAAGAATGACTGGGGAAAGGCAGTCACCTGCCAAATGGCACACTTCAGATCAAAATAGATAGATGGTACATGGAAGATTACATCCCTTTTAGGCTGAAGGGACAGCAGCTCTTGTGCTAAGCAGTCTTCCCAAAATAGAGGTCACTAGTTGCTAGCCGGTGTTTCATGCCACCTGCCAACCCAATACACGGTTTCCAGGAAACATTCTGGTGTTACATGGTATTTACCACTTAATCTTAAAATAAAAAAACTTTGAATCCTAGGCTATGAAATATGCATGTGCAGTCCTTGCTTGACCTAGGCCCAATTCAAGTATCTAGTGAACTGCTCCGCCATTAGCCTCAAATAAATTACCTGTGCATAGAAGATTTATCATGGACTTCCTACCAATTATTTTATGGCATTAAAAACAAGTGCAATAATCCTGAAAGGAATAATATTGCCAGAAATGAACAACACAAAACCACACTGAATCAACATACCCATTATTAATGAAGACATTGTTACAAATTCCATGTTTTCAATCAGCTTCAGGAAGATGCTACATGTCTAGAAATCTGTAATACTGATAGACTGAAGAACTTAAGTTTTGTCGATATGAAATATCAATGAGCATGTTAGTAAATTCTGATTTAAAATCCTATGGCAGTGACTAAGGGTGTAGAAACACAGATTCCTTTATCTGTTATAGTGGGGTGCCCTACTAGAATGAAAAATGCTGAAAGGCAAGCTAGAACCCTTTTTGACATGGCTTCTTATAACCCAGAAAATGCAATGCAATCATGGTGGAATAAGAAGGGGTCACTTCTGAGGTATGAAAGAATATAGATAAAAATATGATTAGGTCACTTCTGTGTGACCATAGTCACAAATGTTAAGTATGCCTTTCATTAAGAGGTTTTTTTTTCCATGATGTCAAGAGCATCATATTAAAGATAAACCAAAATTATCTTCAAAAGAAAAATATCACCTTCCTTCAGAACTGTACTGAAACTTTGGGAGAGGTGTGTAAGTATCTTGGTTGAAATGTCAGCACTCTATGACTGGTCAGAGAAGTATTTTTTCCTGACTGATACCTGAACTACATAGCAACTTAGAAATCCTTCCATTTTCCCACAGCAATCAAGGAATGGACCGGTATTTCTGACTGAGATAAAAAAAAGGTCAGTTGCAAATGCTGTGGCCATGTGGCAATCTTGTAAATATTTATCCACCCTACTATTGATAAGAAACACTTTTCCTGTTTTAATAAAAGTCAAGATTGTGACTGAAAAAAACTTACATATTAAAACAAGAGCTACTCTTGTTTAAGTGTAGGCAATTTTTTTTCATGGGGAGACTTTTTTTTTTTTTTTTTTTTCCTATTTGTGCCAATAAGATCATGGAGCTATGATGACAGCAAAAGTCTGGAGACTGAAACCTATAGAGAAATGAAGAGTACTTTTTTGTTTTTCAGAAGTGGAAATGAACTTTTTTATTCTTTAGCAAATCTTGAAATTTCTTATAGACATACTGATAAGTAAGATGTCATTACAAATTTTCTTGATTAGATGTAGATATTGGGTTTTGTACACTCAGAAATGATATGGAGTACTTATTAGATTGAAGACTTTAATATGGCTGTTCAATCTGTACTACTACAAGCCCCTCATTCCTGCCAGATCAGAGCAGCTTTTTCTTTCTTTACCTATATTTTATACTGACACAAGACATCCTTGCAGCAGATACATACTATTCCAACTCAGGTCTGGATCATGGCAGCAGTTTCACACTTCTGGTTTGCATATTCCTTGCAAGTGATATTCCTTGTGGAGGCAATGTGCAACCTACTGGGATGTATTTCTGAGCTACAACTGCTAACCACAAAAGAACTGTATGCATTCTGACATGAAAGTGAAATCCAGCTAAAGCCAAACAAAAGAAAAAATTTTTATCTGTCTGCTACCAGTAACAATATTATGATCCTTCCAAAAAGCTGACTGTTTAATAAGTAGCTATTTTTTCCAATACCTTACATCTGGAATATAATTCTTTTATTCATTTTGGTGCTCTCACTGCACAAGAATTCCCACTGACTGCAACTACAGTAGAATTTGGCTCAAAATTGGTACTTAGGAATAAACATATCTGATTCCCTGTTTCAGAACATGATCTGTGTTGATAGTGTGACACTATTCAGAAGGCATTGTCACTAATCCTATCGCTCTAATCTGTAATTCGATTAACCCTCAAGCTTTCTTGGTGTTTTAGAATCCTGTTTTTTGTTTGGGGGGGAGGTATTTTTTGAAGTACATTATGAATGCCTTGGACACTGTTGGTTCTGCTAATGTTATTGTTATTATTCTGAGCTGGTTTTCCTAGGAACTTTCTTATGACCTTGGCTGTAGGGTGACTGTAGTGTGCAAATATAGACCAAAAATATTCCTGCTTTTCTGAATGCATCCTTAAAGGATGTGCTTTATCCATCTCTATGGTCTTATTTTCTTTAGAACTTGATCTTACCCCAGCTAAACAGCAATTTTTTAAATTTGCACATCTCCATGCAATTTCAGACATGAGGATATTCAGCCATTAATTTGGTTCTCAGGGCTGCAAAAACTGTCCCTTTGATCTCATTAGCATACAAAATAAATCAGTGATCACAGTCACCACAGGTTGTTCTCTGTTTATGTTTGAGAAATTCACTACAAGATTAATGATCATTGGTCAGTTTGTTTGCCCACTTTAGCTCTTTTGTACAATCCTGCTTTGTATACTATGTAGTCTTAAAAAGAGTTCTTGTACAAGGAAAGTATTTAGTGTCATAACAACAAAATAAACTGAACTCAGGTTGATTACAGGATGTTATTGCAAGTCTGAAAAAACACTTCAATATTAAGATCTGCTAAAGTCTTCTGGTTGTTGTGTAACTTCTCAGTTTATGTCTGTCAAGACACTGGACAGTCTATTTAGAATAAAACATTGCTTACTCTCAACCAAGTTGGGCTCAGTCAGAGAGAAATGGTGAAAAATGTTATCAGAGCATTTGCACTGGCAGAGAGCTTTGATGCCTCGAACCATTCTTGTTATGAATGTTAGCCACCAGTCCACATCTATTTTCCAACTGACAGTACATTTTGATAATGGTAATGACAAAGCATTAGTGAGATCAATTTGAAGTTTAGGTTTATCTGGTGAAACGTGGAATGCACCACAGTAACATTTGTTCACAAAGCAAAATATACATTGTTAGAATACTTAAATTAAACAGCATCAACAAAACAAACAAACAAACAAAATGACAAGAATGCTTCTGTTCTTAGAATGAAACTACAATTTTTCTACACCTGTGATCAACATTAGTGAACTATTACTCCATTTTGCTAAATTTTTCATGACTTGTTTTTGGCTAGTGATTTCTTCTGACACATACGCTCTAGAAACAGGGAGAGAAAGCAAATCAATATTCTAGCTAATCTGAGTTTCTGAAGGCAGTTTGTTTCTTCCATGTAATTTTCATTTTCTCTTGATAGTCCATAGAGCAGATTAACGTAAAAAATAAAAATAAAAATAAAAATCTAAAATCCATAACAGCAAGAAAGGAAACATTTTGTAATCAGAATTTTTTTCCTGGACAGATTTTTCCATATGTTACTGCAGGATCTGAAAAGTTTCCAGTTTGTTTAACATGAATATTAAAGTCATCTAGAAAAGCATGATAGCAATAGTGACATTGCATATGATGATAAGCCATAAAGCATGTTAATTTCTTCCCTCTATTTTTAATTCCATCCAGCCATGAGCCGTCCACTGTTCAGCACAAGATTAATGAATCACACACTAATTGCTTTTCACATGTCAAACTCTACTCTGAATCTTAAGGTTTCAAGAATCTAATGTCAAAACAGTTTTGGCTAAATCACAAGAAGCTAACTCCATCAAATGTGGTGATGCAGTAGGAATAATATTAATTACAGTTGCTGAAGATTTCAATCTGTTCTACAGTTTGAGTAGATTACAACACTTAGCCATTAGTTTGAACAACATTAATTGATTCAGCCCTGCAAAGGAGGTATGTTAGCCTAACAGTAATGCTTCTCTGTATGAAATCGATATGATCATCTTCTAATCGTCAAATCAGCTAACTTTCTACATTAATCACTTTTGTTCAGCAGACAGGCTTCTGGCATATGATTTCTCAAACTCGGTGTGTTGGGTCCCTGCATGCACAGTACCTTGGAGAGCTTTTTTTATGGGGTTGGATTAAATTCAGTTACTTTGCTACTGTTAATCTAAAGAAGTTTCTTCTGTTACTCCTTCATACTGACAATGAGGCATGGCAGGAAGGAGGACAAGAGGTTGATATCTTTATCTCACTGATACCAACATGGGGTTTTGACACTTTGCAGATGATAGCCAAAACTTTAAATCAAACCAGCTTTTTAGATCCTTTAGCATCCTTGCTCACTGCATTGTCTAAATACAAGGCTGAGCCGTCTGACACATTAGCACAGACCCTTCCCTATTGCTCATGCCTTTTGTATTTCTTATCTGTACATGGTATACAGCTACACAATTTACAAATAGGAAATATGAGGCCAGTAAGGTGGAGGTGTTTTTAAAATCCTTTTCCAGTTTTGTAGATGTGACCATATAGTACAGCCACATTCCAGTGGTTGCATTTTTTCTTATAGGTAAACAATAGAGAAGTGACATAAATATGAAAAAGTGATTGCTAGTTCATGGTGTATCAATTATATTAATTTGACCAGAAGAGTCTGGAGAGGGAATTGCACTGCCTACTACTCAATAATTTACTCTTTTTTTGCTAGAGCCTAGAATCAGACAAGCCCCTTAAAGAGCTTGTTATAAATGCAGCTCAGGCCTGCAGAGACTCATTCCTGCCCAGGAGTTTGAAAATAACTATCTTCAACTGAATTAAAAATTTCTCTAAATACATCTTGACATTTCAAAATATCGAGTCAGTTCAGATATGCTTCTAGATTTACAGGGCCCTGAATAACTACTTCTGTCTCTAGGGTTTTCTAAGTTTATAGTAGGCTAATAATTTAAGCCTCAGAGTCATTAAAATATTAGCAGTATTTTTTCTATAGAAAAGGAAATCCAGAAGTCCATCCTACTGAATGAACATCCCAGTGACATTTTTGCTGTGGGAAAGGTATGTGTACCTGTCTAGAGAGCATATGTTGCATGACCTGTTGCGACAGGTACAGCTCTGTCAGCACAAACCAGAAACAGGAGAGACACACCAGCAGCCTGATAACAGCCTTCAAAAATACGAGTCCATTGTTACCGTTACCTGACTCTGTGTTGTCCCACTTTCAAAGTGCTTCATGCAATCAAATTATATTGAAAATGAGTGAAAATTGGGCAGGTAATTCCACCACTCCTCTGGAAAGCAATGGCTTGTGCTTTATAGGATGCAGCAGAAGAGCATGTGAGCATGACGTGTGGTGCATGAAGTACTGCAGTTGACAAAAGAAAACCTATTGGCTGAGTTCAGCATCCCAAATTTTCTTTTATTTGGACTTTCTAGGGCAATCTTCCAAGTGAGAGGGACAGCTGCTAGGATCTGAAAAGTATAATCTTATTCTATCAACATACAGTCTCCCTTTGCTTTTTTCTTTGCCATACTGAGTACAAGAAGGGGCTCTCAGAAGGCAAATTAAATTAAAAAAACCCTTCAGTTTGGCACTGCACTGAGCAGTGCTTTGGATTCCATTTTATGGCACAGAGGAGACATTTGGTTAAAAGTGATACTGCTCTGTAATTGGCTAATGGCCATTTCTTGACACCTTCATAGCCACGTGCTCTCAGGCAGCCGTGTGATTGTCTGCCCACTTCCTTTCGACCAGGAAAAAAAACTGTCAAAAAATGGAGTCCAAAACAAAATGGTGCCACCCCATGTAGGCAGGGAAAAGGCCTCCCAGGCCTGATGTGCTTCTGGGTAAACTGGATGGCATGGCTGGTGCTGTTAGCCAATCACAGCAGAGCATGTGACTGGTTGAGTGACTTCGGGGGCGAATGTCCCCTGAGGCTGCTGGGAGTGGGAGGGATTTCTCCTGTCACTTCCTGTCTTGTCTGTTGGGGGTACCTGTACTACAGAGTTTCAGCTGCACACACTATTGTTCTCTATGACCTAATCAAGCTTTCTGTAAGGTGAAAGCAGTTTTTATAACTTTTTTTAATGCCTAAAAAATGTATTTATATGGTTACATGGGCAAGCTTAGCTGTGTATAGAATGTTTCCAGCACTGACATGATTACTGCAGGGCTTCTGTGCTGAGAGTTAAGAGTTGTTATTTCCCGGCTCTGTGAGACATTTACATAGCAGAAGGAAATGACTCAGAGCTTGCTCTTATACTTGCTGCCTTTTGCAACTTGCCTGCTAATAATAGCTAGATAGCACTCCCTTATGCAATATCTTGTATATATATATATGTAACTTGCAAGAACCATCTAACTTTGCACATAGCTGCCTTCAGTGAAGTGGCATAACTCTACCCTTCTCTTCTTTTTGTAGATATACTCAGAGAAATGACTTCTCATCTGTGTTTCCCCCCCTGTTGTTTCATATACTTCTGGGCAGCTGCAGGCCAGCTGAGCTAGTGACACCCTGCCTCACGGCTCCCTGCCCTTGACCAGTTAATGACAGCGTAGGGAGGATGTCACCCACTTTAGCCATGTAAGGAATGATTCTCTCCAATCACACTGCCCCTGGTGGAGTCAAGGAGCGGTGCAACTCTTGCCCACATTCAAAGGGCATTTGCACAATTGGCTGTGGCTGCCAGATGACCCGGACACCAAGTGTCCCTGGCAGTCCATTGGAGCCATGGCATTGCTTATGATCCTGTGTTTGGTGTTGGTGATCGGGTGAACTGCAATATAGGCACATTGTTGCTCACCTTTCCTACTGCCTCAGCAAATAGGCTGCCCAGGGAGGTGGTTGAGTCACCATCCCTGGAGGTGTTCAAAAAGTGCATAGATGAGGTACTCTGTAACATGGTCTAGTGGGCAGGGATGATGGTTGGACTCGATGATCTTGTAGGTCCTTTCCAACCTAAATGATTCTATGATTCTATGATTCTATGATCAGACTCCATTACTGTTGGGACCACAGCTAGCCTCATCTTTAGGCATTGTGAAAAGGGTATTGAGTTGCATGACCAAGACAAGTTTCACACAGGGTTTCTGCTCAGAGGAGGCCCATTGGGTCTGAGCTTCTTGTGCAAAAACAAAGCTTCCCTTCAGCTCCTGCATCCAGTGATTGGGGTAGAGCTTACCACATACCAGTGCTGTTTATTCCACTCTCACAATGATGAGACATTGTCTTCAAAGGCTTAAAATATATTAAAGTATGGAGGTTTCCATGCTACAAGTCTGAAAACTGAAATTCAGATGCTCTGAGTTCATTTGAGGGGACGATGTCTGCAGGAATCCAACCACAACTTGAGCAGTGAGGTCAAGGTCATCAAAAAGAGCTAACACAGCCTGCCAAATGTGATTTATGAAGGTGACATGAGAACAGCGAAACTAGTTACCGGTGTGCTAGGAAGCCTTTCTGCTGTGAAAATTATCTTACCCCTTTCTCACCAAAACTTTTCAAGTGCTGCCAGCAACAAGGGGTGTAACTCATTTTCAGTTTTCTAGTCAGTGATCCCTGGGGAAGGAAGCCTAGCTACTAATAATGTTCATATGGTGTTTTTCACACAGTAATGTTTAAGTGTTAAGGGAAATTCTGTATTTATTACCTATAAATTGTAGTAAGAATAGGAAATACAGTATATATGGAGCACATTCAGAAACTGAAATAATAACATTCTCCTCTTCTGGATGCCATTCAGTGTCAGACACAGCAACTCATTTTTGAGTCCTCTTATGAATGACAGTAAATTTGAAACCTGTTAAGAAACCATTTTACTGATTCACTAAATCCGCATCTGGATGTTATCTATTAACTTTGAAGAATACAGACTGTGATACATCTTAAGGTGTTGCATGATTTTCAAGAGCACATGCAGTGATCACAGCAATCACTGGGTTCATTGCACCACATCATTGATTCTTGTACCACAATACAGTAATTTATCACAGAAGCAGAAAGAACCAAACCATACTTCTACATCAATCTGTCTGACACAGTTTTAAACAAAAATTATGTCTTCTTATGGTAACTGCTCTTAGGATCACCATGTAGAAGGAAGCAAGGGCTGTAAGGTTCAACAAATATTTAAAACATGAAACACATTATATACAAAGTTCATTAGATCGACAAGCCCAGTATTAATGGATTCATTTTCCTCTGTGGCATTTGATGCCTGGTTGCACAGAAACAACAGTAAAGATTTATGCAGTGAGGGGCAATCAGACTTCTTTTCTGACATTCTTAATATGAATTCCTAGTGCTAATGACATGCTATGATATCCCTGTACTTGCTTTCCCCTTATTATCAAATAAGCATTCAGAAAATAAGCATTCAGAAACATGGTCTGATATCCCTGTACTTGATTTCCCCTTATTACCAAATAAGCATTCAGAAACAATACTTTAACAAAATATGCTATACTACATATATATATGACATAGACACAATATTTACATACAAAATATGTATATATAATATATATACTTCATCACTATGGGTCTGTGGACCACAATCTGAAAGCCAATGGACTTAAATATAAATATGCAAAGACTGATATTGTCCAAGAAGCATAAGATTTAGGGTTCTAACTCATACCATTATTTATTAGTAATTGTACAAATCATAATTAGGTCTTTTCTAAAAGCCCACATTGGAAGTTTCATTGCCATTTAGTTACAACAGCCCTTTATAAATCATTCATCTGGAGATTTTCCTCGCATGTGTCATGAAAACATTTCTGTAAAGTCCTCTTAATGGAGTCTATGAATCAATGTGTAGTAAGTGTCACAGGTTGAATCAATGGCTCAAGAACTAACTAGAGTCAGGTTTCAAAAGCACTGACTGAATTAGAAATTTTTAATCTATGGCAGGCAGTGAAATTTATGCTCCAGTGAGATAGTTGTAAAGTCCTACCTTCTTCACTGCTACGGATATGAAGTTCTGTCAGGACCTAAAAGAAGGGCCATAGGAATGAGAATTCTTTGGTCTAGAAAAGAGAAGACTGAAGGGATATATGATAAAATTATACCAGTCCTCAAATACCTAAAAGACAACTGAAAAAAGGAAGAGGAATTCACAGTGCTATGGGGCTTAAAATGCAGAAAGGGATGCAGAGGCTGGATCATTTGGAACACTTTCTAATAGTGAAGACTACTGAAATAGTAGTGAAATACTGGAACAGATTATATGGAAGCCTGTGAAATCTTCATCACTAGTTTTTAAGTCCAAGCCAGTCAAACAATATAAAGAATGATTACAATGCAGCAGATTCTTCCCTGTCTCTAAAAAAAAAATAATCTCTCAAATTCTGTTACAGATATTTATGACTTTTATTACCTTGACAATGTGAAGGACTCAATTGCTGCTGTGACTCATGTCTGTAATACCCAGCAGCTTCTGAAACACCAACACTCTATCACTAGCACCTACTTTGGAGTCATCTTGAACCTATTTTTGGACCTACTTGAAGGGTCTTTTTCCCCCCATATCACATCTCATCAGGCAGCCCCTGAGAAAATGCGAGTTTGGTAAATACAGTATGTATTTAATACCTGAGGCAGGTTTGAAAAGCAGATTAGTCAGGTGAAGTGATAAGAACCAGAAAGAAAATGTAGGCAGGGGTAAGAATATTGCAATGTTAATGAAGAAGGTAAAATCCAAGACACAACCTTATTGGTGAAAATCACTCCTCTAAACCAAAATTCAGTTATTAAATAGAAGTGACCTCATCATCAGTTATTCCAGTATCATGAGTTACAGCCCCATTATCTCCTTTGAACGACAAGTGTTCAGTGAAATAAAAGGGACATCACCTTGGTGCTCACTTATCCATGGAAATGCTGCTCAGATTACAAACCTAAATGAAAGCAGCCCTCCAACCACTCTGCGGCTCTGCTGATTTATTACAGTTGCCAGCGGTCTCTTAATTGTAGCTGTACTCTCCCATGAAGTTCAGCTTTACATGTCACTCTGGCTCTAATAGGCCTGTTAAATAAAAGGAATTTCTTAATATTGGCTTTCAAGTTTTTGGCTACTTCCTTCGAATTCCTTCTTAACCCTGATAATTTCAGTTAGCATTTCATATGCCCTACTTTATGCTCTTCTTACTGTTTTCATTAATTTTATGATTTGGGGTTTTAAAGTAAATTAGAAAATACCAATTGATTAAATATTTTAACACTTGTTTTGCCAAGAATTTATCCTCACTTACTTTTTAAGATAGTGAAGTGAGAATGCTATATATGGAAAAAAAGATTTCTGATGTATAAAAGAGAACTTTTATCTCGGTACAAACCTGGACTCTTTTTTTAAGAGACTCCAGCGTAATTGGCTGAATGGTGAATTAAGAGCTCAGACAATGAAAATGGAGCATACTGTGTATGTATGCAAAAAGCTCTCTGTAGAGTTGTAAAAATCTATTGCCATTGAGTGTCACTTGATCATGAAAACATTATAGTAATTAGATGCCACTCTGAGTTGTACAAAAATGGATACAGGTGTAATTTAACACACAGTTTGTTTAATTCCTCAATAACTTCTATTAATGTTTATTAAAGGCACTTTCAATTATAAAGAGCAGTAATATTTCTGGAATCTATAATGTTAGTAGTTGGTGACTGTCTAGGAAAATATACCTAGGACAGCCTACATCACTCAAAACAGTCTTTTCTTCAGTTTATGGCTATTTAGCAGAGAGGAGAATGAGTCTGGGCTCCTGTAGAGCTGTAGGACATAAGTCTGTCCAATGGTTTTAATGAGCATAGCAGGTCAGCTAGAAGGAAGACCAAGGTTTTCTTAAGTTGCCCTATGTTTCTCACAGTCCTGAGCTTCCTAGGGACTGAAGGGTGGAAAAGAAAACCATTAAGACCTTGTTAAGGACAAAACATGCAAGCTTCTACAACCCATTTCTTTCTGTATTTACCCTTCTTTTAGTTATTTTAATCAAATAAAAAAATCCCAAGATAAATAACATTATTTCACTGGCTTCTTAGGAAGGTTTAACATTACACAGTCTGAAATAAAAGCTTACAATTAATCTATAGTATCAGTTGCCCTATTTTTGTTTTTCAAGGAAGTAGACATTTTCAAGCAATACTTTATTCTTGGTCATCCTTAACAGTCCATTATTTCCTTATTCAGGATAATTGTTTGGGTCCATGAAGTCTTGGAAATAAAACAAATTTGAAGGGAAAAAAAAATCAGTAAGCATCCAGAAAAGTGAATTGTCCTTCAGCTTTTTAGAAAAAACATGGTATTTTCTCTTTACTATTTTTTACTCATTAATTAAAGCTGACACTTCCAAAACCAGTGTTAAATTTAACTGTGATTTAAGAACTCATCTGTTAAGCTCATCTATTTTAAGTTAAGGTGACTAGACACCAAGCCAGCTGCTGTTTCTAGTGGAAAATTAAGTTTACAACAACGTATCATATGCAAAATATCATCCTTATGCAGAAATGTTCAGATTTGTTGACGGAAATATCCTTTACCTTCAAAACAACATTTCTAAATCAAACACCAAGAAATCTTTCTATCAGCTTCTGGGTTTCCAGTTTTTATGTTGCGTGGGTTTGGGGGTTTTTTTTACTGTTGTTGGGTGCTGTTTTTTTAATAAAAACCAAGTATTTTCTACAAAGACACAAAAATATGTTCAGATAAAATAATGAACCAGTGTTTAGGCTGAGATTATATCATGGTGTAACAACAATCTACAGATACAGGATATGGAACAGGTATGTGGTGATTTTACCTTTATTTTTGAGAAGTGTTACTGAGTTGGACTCAACACAACCAATTTCTAGCTTGTTCCGCACAAATTTTTGAAAATGCAGTTTTCATTATGATCCATCAGTATTTGCACCATCACATATAATAGTTTTAGGACTCAAAGTATTCAGCTGGGACTTTCTCATGGTAGATATGTTTTACAGAAAATAGAAAGGCTACACAAATCTTGGTATGTTCTTTTTCCTCCCATGAACATGTTTGAAGAAGGGTGGGGAGAGGAAGGGGTTTGAGCTTGTGTTTTGTTGTTATTTTTGTGTGTATGACCCCCTGGGAAGAATCTCCAAAAGAAACTGGAATTGTTTTCCAGGTTGATAATCCTGTGAGCTGCAGAGAAATATAATACATGGCAATTAAATTGATATTTGCAATGGTGCTTATTTTTTGGTATGCTATAACTTCTATAAAGCTTCTTAAGAAATGAATTGTGTTGTAATACAGGTCTAATTTTAGCAGACTTGAGGAAAAAAAAATAGTCCATTTGCTTTAGAATCATGCTGGGTGAAAGCAAGAAGCCATTTAAGTTGAAATTATTATATAAGTACTTTTATGGTGAAAAAACAAACCAAACAAAAAAGCATGACAAAAACTATCACTACATAAAAAATGACTAGGGTTTGTTTTTTTTTTAAATCAGCCTATTTTCACATATATATGTTTAGACACAAATGTATGCATGTTGTATGTGGAATTAGAAAAAAAAGACAGGAATGCAAAAGGCAAGGATAGATACTTCTTACTAATTAAGTTCCCAATCAACACCACAATCGGCACAAGCATAGAGCTAACATTAGTACTGCTCTGAAAGTGTCCACAGTCCTACAGCAGTAGCTGACATCAGACATGGCAAGCTGAAAGCCTTATGATAACACACTCCTACACCCCAGTGGTAAAGAAGGGACACGTATCCAAGCAAACCTTTTTATCCAATCACAATAAGCAAGCAAACAAGCAAAACAGTCTGATGAGCAGATTCAGACATGGGATTTTTCCTTAAATATTTCATTAAACCAAAGGGATATTTGCAAATGTTCTAGTATTTCTTTTTCAATATTGGGATGCCAATCAGAATTGAGGTTTATACAGTGAAAAAGTATGTAAATCCCTTCATTACAAAGTCAATCTTAATATGAAAAAGGACAAGTGCTCCATGTTAGTCAGAGTTACAGCAGTTCAGTTCCTATCATGATTAATAAGAGTGTCATGGATAAATGCCATCACACCATTTTAGATGTCCTAGGGCCTAATTCAATTCCCACTGAAAACACTAGGGATCAGATCATTCCATTAACTTCAGTGGCCTTTGGATTGGACTTAAGACTCTACTCGGAACGAGATGAAGTTCTCCACTGAGAGACTGAGCACTTCCAACTCCTGTAGAGTTTGGCACCTTCTTACCAAAGCTAAGTATCTAAAAAGAGAGTAGGAGAGCTTGTCCTTTCTACACTTAAAATCAAATTGGGAACATATAAAGGGACCTAGGAGATTTTGTCACCTAACTGAAATAATTTCCTTTGAAATTCTTGAGTAAATTGTTTAAGTGAAAAAAAAAATCACCTTTCTTAAGATGAAAAAAATTAAAATTATAGACAGAACATAATACAACACATAAGGTTCTGTATTGAAACTTTGCCTTTTTTAATGTACCACCCTGGGAAAAATTAACTGAGAGTTTATTTCTGTGGTTACAATATTACACAGGACAATAATATTACAACTTAACTATTACAATTCAAGTCAAATTTCTCAGAAGTATGTTCTTCCATACATTTAATGCTTGTTTATCGTTATGTAGTTAGTCCTAAAAAGGACACAATTCTGCTGTCATCTATCAGAAAAAACTTATGTGATACACATTTCCAAAAGGCAGCAGTAATTGACAGACATGATTATTGCACCCTCTAGAAATATTCAGAATGACAGATGATGATAATTTCCTCATAAATCATGTCTAAAAAATGAAAAATGCAATGGAACTTCATTTTCTTAATATGGTCTTATCAGTACTAATGGAGGAGGTTAAATTGGGGTCTGCAATGTTTATCTGATTTGCTTTCATGATAGAATTTTCCAGAATTTGCAATCATGTGTGTACAGAAAATAAAAAAATTATTCAAGATGAGCAGCACAATACATTTTGCCTCTCCTGTGTTGCTGTATAACTTTTACTGATCCTTGATGATTGACAGGAGAGCAGAGCTGCAGCCTACTATTTCAGAACAACTTACCAAGATAGCAATGCAGTTTTTTTGTTCAGCAGGACTAGAGGAATAAAAGAAAAAAGAGAACATTTTAGACTCACAGAATCCAAGGTAACAATTCTGCATGGAAAATGCTTTCAAGCTGGAATGTTTTCATTATTTTTAATATAAAGGAAGCTTTTTAATATATTTTTTACTGAATCCATTGAATGAGAATAAGGTTAACCTCCCCCACACTGCATTTTTATTCTTTGAAAAGCTCATAAATTGAAGTTCCAGTAACTTTTTTTTCACATCATTACCTCCCCTATTCCACCTACATCTTCTAAGATTTTCTGTTCATTATAGAATGTGGTGCCAAGTTGACTCCACAGTTCAGAACTGTTTGATTTACAGGTAACAGTTTGGGGTATCTTGGTGAATAACTTGAGAAGTTTGAGCCCTAAACAGATCTTCTCCACATTTGATAGCACTAGGATCCAAGGAGTTTGTCTGGGGCCATGTTTGCCTTCACACAGCATATTTTTTACTCCAGGATGACTTTACTAGATGCGTTTTTCAGAAGGACCATGTCAAAATACATTCTTCACTTCCAAATAGTCCCCTGAAAATTTTTACATTCTTTCAGTGCAATGCAGCTAGACATCTGGAGCATTCATATGGATAGTAATAAGGGTAATTTCACCCCACAATAAATTCTTATAATATGTATTGCAGTCTTATAGGATTGATAACAGTTATTATGTTCTTTAGAGAGAAATAACAAAATAAATGGAGGCCTTCTAACTAGGGAAGAATTTTCTCTTCTTCCTCCCAAAAGGTGGCAGATGAGACATCAAGCATGGAGAATCACTCAGCTGCCAAGAAGGAAATTACAGCTGTTACAACGAGCTTCCCGAGCTCTCAAGGAAGATACTGTTGTTGGTATAGCTCTGAGGCCAAGGAGAGACTATAACAACTATGTCTGTTTTGAAGAGACACCCACTATGTTAACATTAGTAACTGTACATTGTTTAACATGTGCTCAAATTGCTCATTACTTTATGAACAATTGATGTGGTAAATTTGGTATGCCTTGCAGAAAAAAGAATAAAAAGTTTTACACTGCAGGAAAACTATCTTACCAACATTCCCAAGCGTATGCCAAGTACTTTTGGGACTATGAGTCCATCTCTGAGAAGCTCTTAGAGGAAAACATGAGAGATTAATACATGAATTGATACCAAAATGTCCTTAGCAAATAAAGAGCTTCTATAAAGGAACTATAGACCCAACTTGCTCACACAGCAGTTGACATCTGATTTCTCACCAAAATTACAGGTTCCACATCTTTATTTCAAAATCATTGATTTTCACGATTTTACATCAGTGTAAAGTTTCCTAACAACCTAAAGAACGAGATGGAATAACTGGAAGTATTATTCCCCTTACAAGGCAGATTATATCACTATAACGTGCTCTGTCTTAAATGCGAGCTCCCTATAGAATGAATATCCTTGCAACCGTCCTATTGCTATCTGTAAATAAAATTGTTCAGTATTACCACATTGCACCCATTTAGGCTGCAAAGTGACTATGTTAATAAGGTAACTGACTACACTGAATACTGGGCTCTTCTAAAAATCTGGCTGTAAATATTGCATTGACAACTGCTGGGTGATGAGCTGTTTTCTAGGAATTTAATAGGAACTAAAATCTGTTGAAAACAGGAACCGGTTCTGGGTACTGAATAGGTGACAAAATTCTTATGCTGGTATGTTACATCTAAAATTCCCCCACTAGCTAACATTTCTTTTAAGAGAATGTCATGATTCACAAAAATACTTCTAATTACTGCTCAAGTGGAGTAAGTTATTTGACTGGTGCTTTTTCCTAGCAGGTTTCTGTCATTACAGAGTTAAGTCTGAGTCAGAAGGATTGCTTTAATTGTCTTAGAAACTCAAGCAACCTGTAGATATGAAAGACTTAACTCATACAGGTACAAGCTATAAATAGGGGGTATAAAGAATAAAAGATACTACTGCGGTCCATGAGACTGTGGACTAAATTTGCCATCTTGTTTTCCTAGGAGAGGGATGAATGCATGAAGACAAAGTCTTCGAGTCATTAAATCACATGACACTTTCATTTCCTTCTTCTCCCTTCTTTCGTCACAGAGTCACAAACAAGACGATCATGGACTTTCTTTGCTGAGCTGCCTGATGGACTTCATTGTTTCCTCCTTCTGTTTGGGTGAAGATCAATAAAGACAGAAGAGAGGTCAGGACAACATGTTGTGGTGGGCTGACCATGGCTGGCAGACCCCCACCTAGCCACTCTCTCGTCCCCCTCTTCAATAGGACAGAGGGAGCAAATAAAATGGAAAAGCTTGATAGCGAGATAAAGACAGGGAGATCACTTAACAATTATCGTCATGGGCAAAATGGACTCAGGGAAAATTAGTTTATTTCCAAATAAAAATAGAGTTAGATCATGAGAAATAAAGACAAATTAAATCAACACCTTCCCCACCCCTTCTCCCCAGGCTCAACATCTCTCCTTCACTACCAACTGCTTTACCTCCTCCCTCACCTCTGAGCAGCACAGGGGGATGAGGAATGGGTGTTGTGGCTGGTCCATAACAGTTCCTCTCTGCCACTCCTTCCTGCTCACACTTTTCCCCAGCTCTGACACGGTTCCTCTCCCTGGGCTACAGTTCCTTCAGAAAAAGCCTGCTCCTGTGTGGGTCCTTCCCATGGGCTGCAGGGAAATCCCTGCTCCCGTGCCTGCAGGACATCCTCACCCTCTTTGGGGCCAGGCAAGGCTAACCAAATTAGATATTGAGAAGAGACTGTTATATTTTTTAAATAAAACACCTTGAGGACAAATTGCTGACCACTTTACTTTTCTCATCCAAGTTGGAACCAAAAAAACCAAGGCCTTTGGGCAATAGCTGCTGCTTGCATTTGTGATATCCCTAAAAGACTCAGAGGGCTTATCATCATTAAATCATTTACATCCCTGGAGCACCACTGCTGGGGACCACTACCTCCTCTCCTCCAACATCTTCCTCTGTCAGCATCTTCAGTGTTCAACACCCCATTTACTCCAAGTTACAGCACTGGAGAAAGGAAAGAAAAGCTTTTAAATACGAATTGCAATTTTCCCCATTGTTTCGGCAAAACCCAAATTTGTTGATCTTTAGATATGCTGTGAGAAAAAGCCATTCCTAAGGACTTCCACATAAAAATCACAAGATTTGCAATCCCTTTTAGGAGGAAAACCAATTCTTGGATACTTAATCAGCATGGCAGCTTCTTATATAACCTGAATTCAGGAAAAGTTTAATCGTATTTATGCATGTTTAGAGCTCCACTAATATCCTCCATCCTGTAACTATAGGTTATACAATACAATGTTTCCTGCACAAATGCAGACTAGAGGCCTGAATAAATTGCAGTTCAGCCAAAGTTTAAGCAAATACTAGATGTAAAAGCAGGTAAAACACCAGTTAAATCTATTGTGGGGTTTTTTTTTTTCAAATCTAATAAAGTAACAGACATCAGATAATTACCGTAAGAGACTAAAAATATAATAATTGATTGCACTACCCACTCCCCCCAACTCATACATAGAGTTACCTCTGAAATAAAATATAAGCAGGCTTTCTGTTTTAGTTAAAATCTCTATTACTTTACCATTATGTTGTAAACACCTAATTTTATATAGTGTGATTATAGAAATTTCATTTCTGAATGTCTGCTTTTCTGTGAGCACTGGCTTTGCATAAAAATAAAATAATAAAGCAACTGAAGGCATGCCAGCATTCAATCTGAACTGAAATCTCCACCTTTATTTGGTGAAACCTGAATCTCCACACTCTAGACACAGCTTCTTTACACCAGACAAGGTACACTAGTGTCATTTACCTTTCAAGTTCCATTCACGGACTGACTCTTAAAAGTGTATTAAAAGAAAATATGCTGTCTATATACCTACGAACACACACATTCACATAGGCGCCTTTGAGTCAACCAAGAAATGACCCAAAGTGGGGCTGGGCTCCCCTGGCCCCACTGGGTCCTTGCCCATCCCTGTGGCAAGGCTTGCTCAGTGCACACTACCGGGCTGGGTGTAGTCTCAAAGGAAGATGGACTCCATCTTAAATGGCCTCCTCTTCAAAGATTTCCATGTAAGATACTGAATTCCCCAAAGTGGAGGACAGCAAACGCAAAGATTTCAGAATAAAATCCCAGTGAAGTTACGGTTTCAGCTATTTAAAGTCATCACTGCTTTTGGATAAAAAGATTTTTGGGTGCTGAGCTGGATACCTATCTTCCAACTCAACCCACAGGAAGCTATAGGTGTAGTCAGCATAAGCTGAGGAAAATTTTTTGAGTGGTTTGTTTATTTACTGAAAAGAGCAATTCAGGTTCAGAAGCCCCATGGCTTTGCATCAAACTCAGAGGAGAATCTCTGCTGAAACAAAAAAGTAAAACATCTCTGAAATGCCCTAACCATTTCTTTCATAGCAAAAGTGAACTGCTTTGAAAACTTTGTTAGAAAACGCATAATCCCAATCATTACCCTCCACAAAGGGATGAAGGAGAATGATGGAGAACGTCCCCTTATTAAGAAAAAGCTTAAGCAGTCATATGGAAGGTAGAAGACAAAATATTGAGAGAGTCTGAAGGTCTAAGCGCAGAAGTACATATGAGGATGTGCTTACCAGTAAGCCTACAAAGCCCTTAAGCACACCCATTGCAGTCTTTTAAGTCCACTCTATTGCAGCCTATATATAGGTACAAGCAGTTATCTCCTGAAACATTTTAACAGTAAAGGGAAGTGCTTGTCTGAGCATGCACTAATAGTTTGAGCAACAGAGACAACAGTAAGTTCTCTTTTAGCCTGGAAAAAAAGGAGTATAACCACTTAAAATAAAACACAGCAAGTTGTGTGGCTCAAATTGCAATACAATAAAAGGTTTTGAAATACCAGTACTTTTAACTCCATGTAATGAAAACTAGCATAGGTCAACAGTGTATCTTCTAATTAGGTAGTAGGTTCAGGTCAACTCCAAAAATAACTCTGGCACAATATTTGCCAACATATTGGCTTCTCTGAGAATGAAAGGAATCTATAGCTATATGTACCCATGGGGATAAAAATTAAAATAACCACTAGAAATCACTCTGCTATTCAAACAGCTGATGTTCTTTCCTTTTCCGGCACCAGGCACATTTTTCATCAAGAATTCCTACCATAACACAGGGGTACAAATTACTCTGAAAAGTATTTCCCTGAATTGATAATCATCAATAAACCGAGCATGGGCTAATAGTATTCTAGCCAATAAAGTTCAACTGTTCTGCCTAAAAGGTTACTTACCCAGCAGACTATCTCTCAAAATCTGTTTATGTACATGTGCATATTGCATTGTGCCAAATGCAGTATAATAACACATTATGTAAATTCCACGTATAAGTAAAACAATAGCATCACTGGTTTATTGCAGGCTATAGTTTTGTGGTTTTTTGTTTTGTTTTGTTTTTTTAAAGTCAGTGGCAAAAATTTCATCAACTTGACCAGCAGAAGAATAAAACCTTCTCTCAGAACTGGCCTTGAAGTAAAAATTAGTTTTGCAACCCTGGCTCCAAGACAGTGTAACTTTACCTTTGCCTTCAAAAGGACCTCAGTCCTACCTGTGATGTACTTAGGCTCTATTTTTGGATTTGCTATGAATTACTTACTCCTTCAGCTTTGAGAAATCCATTAGATTCTTAAAGATATTTAGGAACCTAATTCCAACATATGTTTCTTCAATACTTACACAGCTTCAATGGATTAAATTCTGTTCACACTTCTCTTTCTGAATACTTTCTCAATTTTTACTTTCTTCCATTTTCCTAGAGAAGTTTACTGACTGAGTATAAACATTTAAATTGTCTATATTACTGCAAAAACTGGACTCAGGATACAACGATGTATAAAAGTCAAGAAAAATCAAAGCCAGGCCAAAAGTGGACTCTGTAAGATACCACCACATTATATGCAACAGTAGGTGATGTATTTCCGTCCCTCCATGCTTTTGTACTCTATTGTTATTTTAGCATACTCATTTATGTTGTTAATATATGCAATAAATATACAGTAGGGCTTTACTTAAGATTTCCACAGAAACATTCTGGAATATTATGTTGTGCATATGTGAATATGAGTGTGCAAGTGTATGTCTGTGCATATTTGCACAGATTTTTTATTATTATTTTACTTATAAGAGAAATTAGATTTTGAATTTAAGTTGCATTAAAAACAGTCTTTATAAGTGTAGCTCAAACTACACATAGACATCTTAGTAATAAACCACCTATGCCATTCTGTTTATCAGTTTTGGACTTGAAGTGTCTTTCTTTTCTTCCCTGATGGCCAGTAGCAAAATATTTGCAATACTCAGAAAAACTTCTGTGAGACAAAAGACAAGAAAAAATCTTCCATATACATTTTCTCTCATTCCCAAGTTTAAATCAGAACCTTTAATGTTTCTTTAACGTCATTTGCATGTGTTAATTGTATCGTTAATGTTATGAATGACAGATAGAAATTAGTTTAATGGAGAGTTCAGGGTTCTTAAATCAAGACAGGCTTTTGGGTTCTCATGATTAATAGACCAATAGCCAAGCCACATATGCTCTAACTGAAAAGCAAGATGGATACTGTTCATGCATCCATTGAAGGAATTTTAAAATACATAGTGGACTACATTACAATGATAGCACATTACACTGGAATTAATGCACGATAATTTGTCTGTCACAGTCAATGTTAAAAGAAAAAGTGCAAAGACTAAGCAGGGATTATCACAAATTAGACTGCAGGATATCTAATGAGATGTAGGATGAAGGGGGGCGGGGGGGGAAGGGGGAAGAAAGTACCACTGGATTACTTTAGAGACGTACAGAAAATTCCATCCCAAAGGGACGTTTTATGTCATGCAAGAGTCTCATGGCTTGTGCAGTCTTCACCTAACAAATAGCCAGGTCCTCACCAGGCCTTTAATGAAACAAGTATGCCTATGTATTTTCTGCTTATTTCTTAAGAGGAATTGTATTTCAGACAGATATTGATACCCTGCTCTCATACCTGTGATGAGGACATTTCAATGGAACTAATTGTAAGGATTAAGTAAAACACAAGTGATTTAAATGTATGTTGGCATATATAAAGCCAAAGATAAGAAAGAAAGACAGTAGTTTAATAAAAATAAAGAACCAAAAGAAGTCATTCAGGATGGTACAAAGCTAGAGTAGAACTCACAGAGTGAAATAGGAAAGTTTTGGCTGAATAATCTAAAGACCATAATGAGTTTTAAGTTTCTTTCATTGGCAAATTATGAGTCCCCAGAGATGAAATTTTAATATCTAATTTTATAATTGGCATTTTATCACATTAATCACATAGCCAAAAAAATTTATTTTTAATCTTACAAGTTTTGTCAAGTTGGTACATTTCATCCTGATCCCCCCTCCTTCTCACCCCAAATAAGGAAAAAAAATACAGAAAATAAAGATTTGAACAGAATTTCCCTAAATTTTATAAGCAAATATCAATATATAAAACTCATGCCACTACATTTTATTTTATTACTTGCTTATCTACTGAAATACAGTCTATCATTTCTGTTCTTTACTGGTTTCATAATTATTATGTAACACATTGCAAGATAAAGATTTTTTCTTAAACTTATTACTTAAGGGAAGAATTACAGCACTCTGCTTTTTGTCTGAATGGGGGGAAAGTGTATAGGAATACAAATTAATCATACAATTTCCAACTAAAGCGAGCAACACTGAGGAAAGCACTTGAGGTCTACTTAAGTGTTTATTTGAAATAAGGTTGAATTGAAGAAAGAAGAGATTTTTAGAATTTCCAAATGCTTAGGATGAAAACAGTGATAGTACCAATGAGACAGAGGGCTTTTAGGCTCTCCCCACTATATGTGTGGGAATGCAGGTCACAGAGGGTGCTAATAGATAGAAAGGGAGGGGTACATCTCATTATCATATTTGCACCTGTGTGCCGTTAGTGATCTTAAGATCACTAACAAAAAAAAGCAACCCAAAACTCGGAGGAATAGAAGAAAATTACATATTTCTACGATTAGAAAATAAATACTGCATATATTGAAGTTTCTCCCCAAATAGATGATTCATATTGTCAAGAAATATCAAGTTCATTTCAAACTTGTATCTCTGCAACATACATAGAGAACAAGTACTCTTTGTACAAAGCTAGCAAAGTGTATAAACTAATTTACTGCATCAATGCCTGTAATTAATGTTTCCTAACTCATCTCAGATCATATCTACAACATTACACCTGTAATTTTCCCAGGTTATTGGTAATAAATTACTGCAGCACTGCTAAAAATCCATTCACATGCTGTGTTTTCTTTCTGTAAAGCAAAGATTACTGCTTATGCCATCATAGAACCTGTTTCCCTAGAGTACTGCAACATCACCAAAATCATAAATTCTTTAAAGTCTGTGTAGATTTGAAAAAGAACTAAGCAAATTACACTAGAAATGGGAGAAAGTGGTAGAAGAAAAATAGTGCATTATTTTCATCTGCATATAATACTCCTCAAAATATTCATCTTCTGAATGCACCATGGCACAGGAGCTGAAGAGCTGAGAGAATGTAGGAGGTTGCTTATAATCACCTGAATGTTAGAACAACCACAAACATCCTTTTGACCTATGATCAGTGGCAGACCAGTCAAGAATGTTAATTAGAATCTCATCTTCTTTTGGTTCCAGTAAACACATTTAAAATGTTCAGTGTATATTTGAATCCATTGTACTGAATCAAGAATAAAATTGTATTAAGGCCTATCCCAGCTGATTTTATTAAACTGTTCTAATTTCAGATGTGAGAACAATCATAATTTTTGAGGGAAGTTTCTCCAGCATAATTAGGTTCCATGACTGCTGCTGCAGAATGACCAAAAAATAGGATAACCTCCACAAGAAGTACATCAGGCCTATAGAGAGAGTGCAAACTACACTTTAGAAGAATACTGTTGCAGCATATACACAGTGCAATGTGCCTAAGGTTGAAGCCAAAATAACAATCAAACTTCATCAGACAAATAGTTAGTGAATGCTGCATGGGGATAGCACAGGTGCCACAAGACAAAAGTGGGGGTACAGAGGTGACCAAGGGACCCCAGCAATGTCTCCAATACTTTGCCTTGCACTTCTACATGATACTTCAAATATGCAAAAACTTCTATTGCCAGCTTATTATTAGCATTACCTAAAATTTCACTAAGTCCAACACAAGAAGATGAAATTAGAGGATGACATTCAGCTGTAAAAATGTAACCCGACCTGAGAAAGACCTTATTTTGTTTGTAAAAAGGAGGTACTGCCAAGTAGTTTGTTTGAGATGCAACACTGAATCTGTACTGAAAAATGTTACACAAAATATTTCAAACTCAAAATAAGAATTCAGGTTTTTCTTTTTAAGAATTGACCTTAATAGTGTCCAGTTGATTTAGGAAAAAAAAAAAAAAGAAAAAGAAAAAGAAAAAAAAGAACGTTTCATTAAACAAAATAAATAGTGAAGGTTTTATATCTTGAAAAAAGAGCATGAGAAGGGAAGGAAAACTTGAGGGCAAGCCAGTTACTTCTTGCACTAACTTCAAGAAAAGAAATATTGTTGCTGGGATTACAGTAACAATGAGCAGGGAAACACCCCATGAGTCGTCAACCCCAGAGGTGATGAATTTGTATCACAAATGACGAAACTTATGATACAATGAATACCATATTTGCTGAGTTTTTCATATAATGTGAAAGAACATTTTGATATACCTAATGAACTGCTCAACTTCCACCCCCATCACCTGGCTACTGTTAAATCAGGCTCAGTTGAAAGACTAAGTAAACATGGTGACAAAGTGACCATGAAACTACTAAGATTGCCTGATCTATATTAGACAGTGATTCAAATGATACAGGGCAAAGGGACATTACTGGCAAAAAGTCAGCTCTGGTCACTACTCTAGAAGAAATTTGGGATTGAAAGCTCTTCTGGTACCATCTGGAGTCCTCTCTGCAAAAGACATAACTATCTTGAGCATTCTGCCCTTCTCTATCTGTTGCCTCAACAAAATTCATTATCTGCATTGGCCCAGGGGGACCTTCATGATTTTTTTCACGGAACTAAAAAGAATTAGCATGTCATTCGAATTTTTGTTGGCCGTCCAATGAAAAAAAAAATTCTCAGCAGGTTTTTTCTCTCCGATAAGTTTTTGAAAACCAAAAAAACATACTGTTAAAACTTTTGATAGAAAGGGGAGAAGTCACTGACAGTTGCAATAAGGCAATTATTGGATAATTTACCTTCAGGGGAATGTTTTTGTAACTTCTAATTGGAGATTTAGTTAAGATCTGAATCAAGAGGGTTTATATTTCTTCTGTATATTATATTTTAATTGCTTTTTACAGTCTGGCTGAAAGTGCCACAAGGTATAGAGTTATAATTTGAAGATATTATAAATTTTCCTTTGGGAAGTTTGAAGAGTCAGCAGCAGGGGGGAGCAGAGAGAAGGCAGTACTCCAAAGGAACTGCCTCCATCCAGGCAGATGCCTCTGGGAATTAAGTATATCGCCTCCCTTACCAATTTTAAACTTGTCCCTCTGCTGAAACAGCTATTGCATTATTTGAAGGTGCACTTTTTTCCTTCTTTCTTAGTCTTTTCTCTTACTTATGTTTTACATGATCAGCTGCTAGAGAGTGCCTTAAGAACTGTTAAGGGCAAAAATGTACCTTGGGCTTCATGCGAATATGAATCAGGCTCCGCTTTTTAATGACTGATGCCTGTAAACTTTCTGCTTGCTCATTAGCAGAAAGATGTGTCAAGTTATAGAAGTGGTATGGATATTGACAGTAAATGAGTTTCAAGGGGTTTTGGTCTGCATCTCCTATCAGTTTTGTTACTTTTTGCAGATTCTGATATGATACAGTAGTGATGATACCAGCTGGATTTTGCAGAAATTACTGTAAAAGCTGTTAACTTTTTACAGTGAATCACAAGTTCTTACTACAGCTAGTAAGCATGCCCTTAGTTCTTCCATAGCCTGTCATAAAAAAAAAATCTCCATGAAGTTATTCTCTATTAAATTGTTAGACAACTTTTTATTAAAAGTCTGTAAGCTTCCTGGAAACATTAAAATAAAATACTGAGATTACTTTTAATACTGGACTGTCTCTTTTTAAGGTCACAGTTTGGGAGGATAACCTGTTTTACAACCAGATGCATTGCTGAGAGAGGGAGCATGTAATAGTGTTAGTGCTGTACAACCTGGAATGCCTTGTAAGAGAGTTTGGTGTGTGTCAGCAAAAATTCATTCCAGAAGAATTCAATCAGTTCTTGGGAGAACTTCCTGATGTGAAAAAATAATTGAGTGCTTGACATCTAGCTTTATAGGTCAAACACTGAAAAGGCAATATCTCGGCCACAAATTGGGATGAAATTGTAAAATTTTAGTTGTGAGCTAAGTTTGTGGTTTTGTGGGACAGATGATTTGGATGATGTGGGTTTCAGAGAGTGCTTTCCATTAGGACAATAGCAAACCAAAAGCAATGTATTTGTGGGGTTTTTTTTTTTCCCAACTCGATAGATTTTAAATTAACCGGTTTATACCAAGCTGAGTACTCCAGGAGCTAGATGACCTACAGCTAGAGCTTAACTCAGGAAAGGACATACCTGGTTTTGAATTAACTGTCTTGGTCCACAACTTTGTGTGCTTTTTCTACAGGGAAAAATGGCTCAAATAAAAGAGATTATCTCCTTCTCACAATATGGCCTATTATATGTATACTCATAAATGACTATGGCTATAGCACATACACTAACTTAATTGCAAGTGTCACCTACTTTCTAATTTTGCTGACATACATCTTGATTGATGGTTGGTAAAAAAAGTCTTAGTAATCAGGTATTTTAAAGGATTACTGTAGTGACTTTTAAACAAGTGGTAATCTAATGCTATTGCAAAACCTTTGTCACACAAATAGCAGCTTTAGTATCTTCCTTTGATAGGTTTTCATGTTTTATTTTACTTTGTTCCTTCTCAGGAAAGGGAACAAATAAAAGATTTAGTAACTTTTATTTACAAGTTTAAATGGGATTTCTATCTATGCTGACATTACCTATTTGTAATTCTGGATGGAAAAAAAAAAAAAAAAAAGAGGAGGGAGTTGTATGGCTCCAAATGAGACCTTGCATTTGTTTTGCTCAGAGTTTGCAACAGTGATATAAAGAGACAAGAGGTTTTAAACCACAGCTGTGTTAAAGAAGTGTCTACGAAACATTGTTTTTAAGGTTAAAAAGACAGCTTGAACTCTAGATCCTCAGGACTGATCATCTGGGGAAAAATCAACAACCAGCAGCAAACCAACCTTCTTTAGTCTTTGCCCAGTGTCCTGCTGCACAATCAAATGGTGGAACATAGCTAATGCATTATGTTAGTGAAATATCACATATCTGTTGCTTATAGGTAGTTCCAATCCTACTCTGCAGAAGTCCAGAAGGGTGAAAAGCATGTTTGTGTCTGCCTCCTGCTACAAGGGAGACATTTGGACATATTTGACACTGCTGTTAGTAAACCATAAAAGCAACAGCATGTAGTTATTCATGCTTTTCTACATTCAAAACTCTCTGAAAGGAATAAAAGAAGTTGCTCAAAACCAAGACATCAGGAAGGGTTATGAATGCAGAAGACAATGATACTCAGATTTTGTATTAGTCACCTTGACAGTCACACTGAAAAGCCATAATCCTACAGATCATGAAAATATTCTAACAAATCCATGTAGGACATGAAGAATATTTAATCGATGGAAATTTTGCACAGGTTCAGAAAGGTGATCCTGTACTTTTAGGAAAACTGGTGTTTCTTAGTCTTTCGGGGGTATAACCTAGTCCCCTCCAGCACTCATTCCTTATAATTTTTCTGTTTTCTTTGGACCCTCGGGATGATCTGACATAACTGATTTGAGCGTTTGCTATTCCAAGTTTGCAACTTCGATATTCTAGTGAATGTGAGTTTACAATTTCACTTTTGGTTTTGCCCATTATTGCTTTAACTGTGGTTATAATGAAGTCGTCATTGATCCTTACACAAGTTTAAATGTGAATTTTGACTAGACAGCCACCATAATACCATGTGTGGGGTTTTTTTTTTTCTATTCTACTACTTAAAGCAATTACTTTGTCTTTTCCTGAAAAACATTTGAAACCAAAGGAAAAGACCATACATTTAATTATCTTACCCTTAAACAGAGGAGGCTGTTTCTTCTCCTTTGAGATTCAACTAATGTTCAGGGTTCACACTTGTGACTTTTTTCTTGCAACTCCCACTGAAGAAACAGTCTAGGAGAACAATGTGGGAAGTTTGGGGGTTTTTAAGAACCTTCAATTCTTTTCCATGACATTTCAAGAATCCCATTATTCAGCTTTCAAAGCTTGTTGTATTATACAAACCCAGAATCTATCAGTGTAAATACTAGATCTAATTTTCCTACCACATTCACCTCAGTGAAGAAAAACAATCCATCACAAAGTGTAAGAATTGAAACCAGATGGCAGTGGTAATCCAATAAAGACATAAACAAATGTGGAAATACCCTGTATCAGTGCAGAACTTCAGATTTACCAAATATGCAGTGCACATGTATAAACAACCATGCATTGGGTTTTGGATGTGTCATGACCCGCGCTGGACAGACCAGGGCAGGGTCATGTTGAGCTCAGAATTCCCTCGGGTTAAATTAAGGTGAAGGGACACCAAACAATCAGTTAAACATTTTATTAGTGGCAGAAACAACCTGAACTTGGAAGGTGTAACAATAGTGGCAGGGTTTCTCACAACAGGAATTGCCATGAAACTACCTCAGTGACCCGTGTAATGCATGGTAACTATACACATCAATTCAGGGACAAAGGAGATCCTTTCCATTGAGTCACGAGGTTCAGAGCAGACTCCTTTGCTTTTTAGACTCTTTCTTAGAGAAGGGCCTGGAGGCAGCTGGATCCACTCTTAGTCCCAGACTTGATCAACAGTTTTGTGTCTAGGGGTAGTGATTAAGGAAAAAGAGAGAGAGAAAAGAGAAAGGTTTCACTGGTCTTGGGTCCAGCACTAGTCCCACCAGACAAGGGATCCAGTTCCGGTAGGTGTGTGCCTGTGGGGCTTCAGTTCATGTCCTTTTATCATCTCCTTGCCCATCCTTTGGGTGGGCACTCAAATTCATTAGGCTAATTAGGTGCCACCTGTGGTTTGTGCTTTCAGAACCTTCAGGAAATGTGCCATGAGCTTGGGGGTCATTTGGGAAGTAACTTCCCCTTCCCTGCAGACATGGCCATTGTTTGATCTTTAGCCATGCAGGGTGAGCTGCCCCGCTCAGCGTGTCAGAACAGGCAGCTGCACTTCCTCCAGCCCAGCCTCCCAGTCCAGTTGCTGATGTCCTGTGCTGATCTGTGCTGTAGGTTTCTTCTCGCCTGGGGTTCGTTGCTATGCAGGGTTTGTCCTTATGCAGAATTTGTCCCACCACAATGTTTAAGACATTAACTCTTTCAGTCTCTCACAGGATGGCATTGTTTTATCACAACTTCAGGGGGTTTGCAGCATATAAATATTCACCACTGGGAAGAGGTATTCACAGCATCTGATTAGACATATCTGACTACTTATTGCACCGTGGTGCTACTGCTGTAAATACCATATCATGCCACAAAACTACATGAAATTGTTCTAAAAAGCCATTCTCTCCATGTAGAAAAGGAGTATCAAAATATGAAGTCTTGTTTCCAACAGTGAAACAGTTTCCTGAATGGAGAGACCAATACAAACTTTTGCATTTCCTCTTCAGTAGCTGACAGCTACAGACTCTCCTATCTTCGGTCACAGAGAATTACAAAGCTGCTCATAGGAGTCTGCAAAGGTGGCTTTTGATCTCTAGTCACCAGACTATCATTGGGGACTAGTTCTGGGCGTCCACAGGCACGAACTAGGAAAGAACAACCTGCTGTTAGATTTAAATTCACAGTAAAAGAAAAATCAAAACAATACAAAACAAAATGCAAAAAGTTGTTGAAACCACTAATAATAATAAACACTGTCATCAGGCTGGTAAATTTTAGAAACCTAATTACTAAAAAATATAATGGTAGCTACAGTTTTAATGGTTTGTTCAAAGATTTTTTTGGACAGCAGTGATGCTGGAGGCTTGTTTTGTTTGTCTGGTTTTTGTTAAAGAAATCCACACTATGCAGAAGAGTCCTCCGAGGATTCAAAATTGCAGACAGTTTCTGCTCCAAGTACTTCCAGCAATTGCTGGCATCTTTTAAGACTGTCTGGATAGAATTTATTAACATATATAGCCAGAGCTCTATCCTCTACTGAAAGGCAATATAACACACGTTCCCTGACAGATTAAAGCAAGCTGTACTATAAATTGTGCAGATTGAGCCCTCTTACATGGCTTATCCTAATCATAGCTCTGCCATTTGCTTCTCATGACAGGATAAAAATAAAAGTCCCATAAAACTAAAATAAAATAGACAGTCTGCCATTCCTCCCTTAGAAAACATTTGTCAGAATCTCTTCAAAAATAATTGGGAAGAAAATGTGCTGAATTCTACAATCTATTGAGTCATTTTTAAAGCTCTTCCAGGCATGTTAAAAGGCTGCATTCTTTATGATCAGCTAGCTTGGGAGAGGATGTATTTTACATTGTCAAAAGCCTTTCATATTTTGCTTTTTTTCACCCTTAAGAATAAGTTTTGCCTGACTTTAAACTTAAATATTTATCCAGTGAGCAAGAAATAGTGAAACACTTAGGTTCCCTTACTGTTCAGTCTTCAGTGATCTAAACCATGCTTTACCCCACACTTTTTTCCTGCAGCCTCACAATTTACATTTTTTTCCCTCTCTACTGTTGCTGCTTAATGAAAGCAGTGGCAGTCTTCTTTTGCTATATATGAAAAAAACAGTTTATGATACATTCTTCAGCCCTTTTCAAATACAAATGCTGAATGAAACCTGAAATTTCTTGGTGCTGTGGACTGAGGTTGTCATCTTCACCAATGGCAGTTGTTTCCCTTCTTGGTAAAGAAATAGCTTCTGCAATTATGGGCTACTCTGCAAAGGATGAAATCTGGAAACTCGCTGTTCACTTGTAATTACAAAGATTGATATCTGGGAGGTGTTGTGACATTACAGTGACACAGGGAGGCAGAAATATTTAAAACAAGGATTGCTTTCTAGAGATGGTGTAGTAAAGAAACAAATCACCAGCAGAAACTGCCTGTTTTCTGCACAAGCGGAGAAGGTGCAATGCTCTCTCTCAACTCTGACCACACAACAGGAGATGAGGAAAGTAGGTTGACCCATTTGACTTCAGGTCTGTGCAGCAAGGCCAGAGAGCAGTGACAGAACAATTCCCAGGCTGAACATCCTTCTTTGTATTTCTCCCTACCAATATGAAATAAAGGTGTCTTGGTAAAGGACAAAAAGCATGAGATGTGAGCTATTGCCCCTGAAAATGACAGACTGTGACATCTACTTTATGACACACAGGATAGCCCTAGAATAACAGTTACTATGGTTTTGATAAAGGACCAAATTAAACAGCTTTGTTTTGCATACACAGGGACTTTTTAACAGCAAAGAGTGGCTTAGTACCTGAGAGTTCATGATCAGTTGCCCTAATTCAGGATTGCAGGCTACTTCTAAATAATCTTCTGTTTTCAGAAAGACTTGAGGTTTCCTAGAAGCTTTGTAAGCTTTTGTAATCAGAAAGATGTAGTTTAGTTGGCTACACTGAGTTTATTTAAAATAATAATTTACAGCAATTGAAACTCTTTCAGCCACTTCCAAGGCACTTCATTTGATTTTTTCCACTATCCCCATCTTCAGGTATCTCTACTAGCAACCTTCCTTAGACAGGAATATTGTGACATTTGCTTTTGCAGATGTGTCACACCGACTGGTCCAGAGAAACCGAGCAGAACGGTTGATGCAAATCAGGGCCCAGTATAGTTAGAATGCTGCAATTATACAAAATCAGCAAAATAATTGAAACAGAGAGTAATAAAGCCAGCCTTAATAGTGCTTGGCTTCACTACAATTTGTCATATCCAATTGGATTAATGTCTCAGTCAATGGCTACAGGCAACTCAGGTAGTTTAAAATGCATATCAGTTTTGAGATTAAAAAGGACTCTCTGCCTGATATGCAAAAAATATGCTGACATACAGTATATTCAGATTATAAATACATAGACTCCTGTTAGGCATTAGAAATTGTGCATATTGGCCAAGATAGGAAAACCGTAGGCATGAAGCATTGATACTGGTAGGTACTTAGCATCTGCCACAGAGGACTGAATTTTCCCTTTGCCTCATAGTTCATGAGGAATTCAGGATTTTATCTTTTCCTTTTTCATATACTTGAAAACACTGAGTCTTTCAGCCTATACCATTCCTCTTTTACATGACTACCAAAAGCATCAGAGTTACAGCATCGTAAAACTGGTTTGCCACTCCATGTATTCCAACTCCTCTGAGTGCCCAGCATCTGCTTACTGGATAGGGAATCCATTCAGCTATGCACAGATTACATTTTAATTTCTAATTCTTGCAGGAAGCATGCGTCTGAGACAGAAAAGATAAACAAAGCATATGTTTTTCTATTACAAACAATTACAGCCAGTGTCCATCGTGGCATATTACCGTATCACAGATTTTTTATCTTAAGAATATGTGTTGCAAAGCATGTGTATGATTAGTCCTCTCAAGCATGTTGTCTCAGTAGATTTTCACTGAGGCAGAAAAAGCCAGATTTGCAAATGGATTTTAGTGCCGCAAATGCATCTTGAGGCACATGACACACTGAGTGGAATCCAATCTCCTGGCGTAAGCATCTGGGCAGGAGAACCGCTATATGCCTCAAAACGATTTCTACAAAACAGACTGGGAAGCTGTCTCTGCTAACCAGCAGAATAGGGAGCTTTGGACAATCTAGTTGGCATGGCTGAGAGCACTCTTTCTTTCAGTTTTCAATACAGAATGATCTCTGCACCTGTGCAGCTGTCTAGGACGAAAACGGAATGGAAAAAGATGGGCTTTTGCATACAAAAGAAACAAACTGAGTGGCTAGGGCAAAGGTGTGTAAATAGTACAGAGGCAGAGAGCCGTCATGCAGCTTCTTGCTATAAAAAGGAAGTAAAATCAATGGCTTTGAATCTGCTACAGCTTTAAAGAAGTATGTTTTCACATCATGCATAGCAGTTAAGTTGCAAAATGCATTGCTGCAGGCCAAAATATATTTATAAATAATTACAAATTATAAATAATTGTGGAAGAGATTAAAAAAAATCAAAGAGCATAATTTCATTGGTGTCTATTAACTGCGATAATTGGAATGTATTCATGGCTGTTCCTAAATCACAAGATTACCACAAGCTGAGGGGGAAGATTACTCCATACTCTTCTTGTTCTCTTTGCCTAAACACCTGCTTTGTTTCCAGCAGAGGGGCACAGGTAGACCAGTTCTGAAAAAAAAACATTTCCACAGAGTTTAGGGAAAGGAAGGAAAGAGGACAGGACTGGGAAACCAAGTAGGTTTGGGACACAGATAAATAAAACAAAATTGGGTTGCAGGTTAGAAGTAAATAGGTATGTCAAGAAGACCATCTGTTGGTCATTGATCATAATGATTTCCAGTTGTGAGGATAGACCCAGGCATGTCTAGGAAAAATATTAAAAGTCTTCCCAGGAATGAGAGACCCCAGGACTAGGGAACAATATATAAATAGGAGACAAGTGATAAAAAAGGTGATAAATAAGTGATAAATAAGCTATTAAACATGAGGTAGCTGGAGTGATACAAAAAACACAATCCTGTGTTGTTTAGACACTCAATCTGACAGTGAAAATAAACAGTTCTTTTATCCCTACCAACTCTAAAAACCCAGTCAGGGATGATACTGCTCCTTTTTCCTCCAGTCAGTTAGTGTTTTAAAGCATGTATCCCTAATATATTTTGGTTTTGTTCCATCTTCCCCTGTGAGGATTCAGCCTCAGATACTCCAACCCATCCTTCGACTGAGTCCACTTCAGAAGTTTCCACCTCTATTTGGAACTTAACACCTCTCCTTAGGAGCAATTGGACCATCAGGACTTTAATTTATCCTGCCTCACTTAGAAATGAGCTCAGAATAAAATATTGATCATCCTCTAAACTTTATCCTGCCATCCTCAATAGGGTTTGGAAGTTTCCATAGAGATGACATTTTCTGCTATGACTTCTACCATTTTCCAGTTTCAGCTGGGCAGCAGAGTAGCAAAAGCAGCATAATAAAGGAATTACGTTCTGAAAATTTCTAGAAAAAAATTTAGCTTCAATTTCTTTAAGATTTGATTGGGTGACAAATCATCCCCAAACCACTCAGTGTTCACAGAACTACATCTGGATGCATCAGGTAAAGAAAATATGATAAAGGATCTGTTCTCACAGCTCTTGGGAAACAGAGAACCCAAATGTAAAGATCTTTCCCTGAGCCAGAGAAGGCAGAGAGACTTAATTTACAGTTACACATACCCTCATGGGAGAATTTCCTTATAAAAAAAAAAGGATA
>JAVJGG010000090.1:29558079-29570838 GCA_035590195.1 Aviceda cuculoides
CTGTCCAGCTGAGGAGGGGGGAGTGATAGAATGGCTTTGGTGGGCACCTGGTGTCCAGCCAGGGTCAACCCATCACAGCACATCAAGTGTCTTATCTGAGGAACCTTTTTTCCTCTCCAGCTTTGCTAAAGGAAATCCAGCAAAATTAATATGTTTTAATTTGGAATTTAATGCATCTGTATTATTTTTATTATGGTACTGATAAATATTTTAATTAATCTGATGATGACTCTATTCTAGCTTGCAACGTGAACCCACTCAGTACAAAAAATCCATTAGATCCTAGAGGAGATTAGAAGACTGATTACTGTCCTCAGTGGCTACAGGGCCAAGCATACAACAGTTATTTTTTCCTGACACTCAAGGGATTGGTCACCTAATTCCCTTTATTGCAATGAAAACCAGGCACTTAAAATGCAAACCACTGAATTTGAAAAAGTCTTAAGTATAACAGGAAATAAATCAGCAAACATCAGAAATGAAGAAAAGTTTACAATGACATCAATAACTTCAGCGATTTTAAAATAATGACTAAGAAGGCGGAAAACATGTCAGAAAAATTATATCTCCATACTTAACACATATTTGCTTATCCTGGAACAATACACAAGCTTTCCAGCTTGGCACAACAAATGTATTTTTGATGAAACCTCATAGAAAAAAGCTAAGCTTAAAAACCCTGTAAATGGAAAATTTCCTTCAGCACTAAGCAGACAACATGGCTAGAGGATTCTGTTGTGTTTTTTTTATTTTAAATTCATTACAGGGAGACAATTCATTAGAGGCAAGAGAGGTTAGGAGTATTTTCTCTTTTAAGGCTATTGGTTGTGCATTACAGTAGTGGGGCTGAACAGTGGGTACAGATAGCTTAGACTATGTCATTTAAATATAACTGAAAGCCTAAACTTTTTTTTTTTTTTAATATCCCCCAAAAAGAGTTCTACTTAGATATTTTGGATGGTTTCCCAGGGATAGAAGTTCTCTGTATAAAATATATTCTGCTTTTTCAGAAAAACCCTTTTACTATAAGCACAAAACCAAGGATTGCATCAAGTTTAAGAGGGAAAAAAATAAAACACTCTGGAGTCCAACAGCCCTTCTGACAGCAGTTTCCTTCAATGAAGCACTGCTGCTGATAAAGCCTGCAGCACTAGAAGATAAATTCTGCAGTATTTGCTTCTTCACTACAAAAGTAATGGTGACCATAGAAGGCCAAGCAAGTCTTCCTCACTCAACTCTCACTCAACAAGGGGAGTTTAGGAAAAACAGTACAATAGTTCAAGGATAGGGGAGAAAGCAGCATCTGATTTAGCATGGATACAGGAATCACAGAATCATAGAATGCTTTGGGTTGGAAGGGACCTTTAAATTTCATTTTAGACCCTTTAGATGATCTTTAGAGATCATCTAGTCCAACCATCTAGTTCATTTATCACCATGAACATATATCTCTCTGAGACATTGGAGAGTAGAGGGGAAATAGAGGAGTTTGGTAAGGAGAAGGAGAATGTAGAAGAAAGGGGAGCCCAATGAGGAAATGAGGGATGGAATTTACAGTTGCACTTGCATAAGGCATTTATGCATATTAATGACCAGCTAAAAGAAATCACACAACATAAAGCTATTTCCTCAGCTTTCTTCTAAATTATGTGACTTAGAGTCAACTGTGAAAAGGAAAAAGACAGTCTGGCTTAAAGGACACTGCTGCTTGTGCATCATCCAGAAATTCTGGGGTTTGGTACATAGCAGATGCAGTAATTTATCTCACATCAGAAAGCAGGACTTTTAGAAGACAGAAGAGCACTGAGACAAAAGCAGTGCCAGTATTGCAATCTAGAGGAGTGAGGGAAGGGACAAATGCTGATGAAAGATTTCAGTGGTGCCCAATACCTCTAGGAAAAATGGGTCCAAGATATTTAGTTAGCAGTTTCCTGGTGCAACTTTTCCACTTTGTGTTAGAAAAAGACAGCCTATAGCTCCTGCTGTTAGAAATCATGCATCGAACATCCAACATGGTTGTCATGAACACCAATGCCAACAAAACAATCTTTCTCAGGATTTTTTGTTAAGGACATTGATTTGAAAATGTGGTGAAGTATCAGCTCTTGGTATTTTTTATCTTTTTTTTTGCCCCTCCAGCAGCAAAAGAAGGCCTAGCATTTGCTTCCTTCTCCAGAAATGTAGCCTTCTGCCAGAAAACTTTAGACAGAATTTATCCTGGTGTAGAAAAGATGGATAAGTAAGATGACCTCTTGAAATCCCTTGAGTCACCTGTCTAACTTCACATATCCATCCTTCTTTTTCCCTGTAAGGCATTACAGAACTGTGGTGTATATGCTAATCCATGTGAGATGGCCATTTATTATTTTAATGATTATTTTTTAGGTACCTAATCTAGAGTAAAAAGATCTCTTTCTCCTATACTCTTTCACAGTAATGGAGAAGTGTGGCTTTATGGGATGGAAGGCAATGTGAAAAATGAGAAAAGCAGGGGGTTTTTTTTCCCCTTTTTCATCAGGCAGTGAAGTACATGCTACACAGTTCAGCCTGGAGCTGTATCTGCCCCATTGGGAAATGAAAAATGGATCAGAACCTCAGCTGAAATAACAATAAACAGAATAAAAGTGATTTTAGATATGTCATAATGATTCACATCAACTAAAGAGGTTAACATCTTGTGTTGATACCTCCGGCAGTTTGGTAAAGGAAGAAATGAGACACAAGACCCAGTCTGCCTTTGCCACCATCCTGATCCACTTTGTTAACAGATATACCTGCAACATTGCTCAGGCAAGTGCTGAGGCTGAGGGACTGAGCTTAAAGGCAGCTCTCAAGTAGCGTGGGGAGGTCCCTGCTTCCTTCAGGAAAGGAGCTGCAGGACTTGGTGCACTCAGGGCTCTGAAATGCCACCCAGATGACTAGGGCGCACCTGCGGGGAGGCTGAGAGAACAAGTTCAGCCTGGAGAGAAGGCTTCAGCATCAAATCTTACATCTGTTTTCAACTACCTAATGGAAAGATTTGTGAAGATGGAGCCAGACTCCCCTCAATTTCCACAGTGCTAGAATAACAGGCAACACAGACAAGTTGCAGCACAAGAAATTTCTCAGATGTAAGGATTATTTTTTTTCCCCCGCCATGTGAGTGGTCAAACACTGCCACAGATTGCCCAGTGAGGTTGTGAAATCTCTATCCTTGCAGATATCCATAACTTGACCAGAATAGGCATTGAACAACCCTCTGTAACTGGAACTGCTTTGAACGAGGGAAGTGGTTCAGATGACATTCAGCAGTCTCACCCCATCTGCACGATTCTGTGACTCAAGCTAGGGAAGCTCTCACCATGTCGAAAGGACCGATACTCCTTTGGCCACACCACTGGATGGTGGTTAACTTTGTTTTGCCTTTCTTTTTATTTTTTAAATACCCATTCTGTTCTACAGAAATTCTGTTTCATGTAGTCAAGCCGTACCTACCTATTTTGATGTTTCTTTACTTACATTTAGATGGTGATCTCAGACAGGAACAGAGGTTTCAGTCAAGTTTCATAGTATTTAAGAAGAATTTTGATGGTATTAAAAAAAAATTGTACTGCTTATCAATTCGTGTGGCTCTATAGAGCTCACAGAAAAGCAAACTACATTTTTGTAATGCTGTTAAACTTTATTTATACGATTTCTTTACATTCTTATAAACTCAAATGTAAATGTTAATGTTCCGTCACATACTTAACTGTGATTTAAAAAAGAAACTGATTTCAAAGTCCAGAATCCAGTGCATGACGATACATGAATTTTTTTTCCTGTCCATAATTCCACCCAGGAGTCAGCCCCACTGATTATTAACAAAGGCCTTCTCAAGTTAATCATCTTCTTAGAAGACTTTTGGGACCTTAACTGGTGTTTACTGCAAGGCCTTTTGAAATGCAAATCACTTATGCAAACTACAGAAAGCCCCAAACTCTATTTGGATTCATTTGTAAGTATTTAAAGATCAAAGTCACTCCTTCCCAGAAAGAAGATGCAAAGTCTTTTTTCCAAAATGCTGATTTATTTTCCCCACAAACTTTCACAGAAATGTTTTGTCTTATACTTTATGGTACCTGCAAATAGCAGTCAGAAATCCTTTGTCTAAAGATTAATAAGTTGTAAAATATGTTGCTTTATTTCATAACCTTTACTATTGTAAGAGCTCACTCAATCTGTGAAGGTGTCAGCTTTGGATATAACTTTACAACATTCAAAATGGGCAACCCACAGTAAATTATACAGCTTGTTCTCTTTTGGGCACTGGCTGTCAGTGTTTTTCATCTGTGGCTTTTCTGCAAACTAGCTGAGGTCTTGCAGCCCTATTCGTCATATAGAAAGGACTCTGTGGTAGAGCCCATTAAAAAATTCTTATGGACCATGTTTTCAGAAGTGAAGTGTCTGAACTTATCTATTACAAAAAGTCAGAAGGGACTGTAGCTGCTCCAACATATATCAAGCCATTTTTATCCAGACCCCTATTTGAAACTATTATATTAGTTCTTAACATGCATTAGATAAATTATTCCAGACTGTGAGTTCTGATGCCATCTGGATGAATTAATTTCAACATTCCACCCATACTATAATCTCAAACGTAATGATTCAGTTGCTGATACATTGATTTTCTAGCTGCTTTTTCACTTTTAACACCGAAAAGGGATAGCTATGAAGATCAATATTTATAGTATAGATTCTTTCAGATACTGGAACTGCAGTTGCTACTTGTAACTGTTGTAACACACAAAGGTACTTACTGCTGGACCTGTAAGTCACCCCTGTGGGAAGAACTGCTCTGGTGTCATAGACTAACAGTTAAACCTCCAAGCCAAAGGAGATCCAGTGATTCAAGTGCTATTCTCTAAATTCAGTCAAACATCTGACCCAGTCAGACTTCACAGAAGAGATCTCACAGTAGGTATTAACGTCAGTACAAATACTTGACCTAGGATGTTGTAGAAGTATGCCCAAGCTCATAAGCAACTGGACAGATCCATGGAAGAAAAATCCAGATAATACTATCAAATAATATTAATGCTACTGAATGCTATCAAATATCCTACTTTTGGCTCCAGGTATCCTTGGCTTTGAAGGTGCTGAAAGCCACAAAGGAAGTATATATAGCACTATTCTTAAGCAATGGCCTGGACATTTGCTGATGGAGGAGTCTGGGTTGACTCTAATTAATTAATTAACACACTGTAAAGTTGTGCACTGATGCATTATGCACATGAAATAGATGAGAACACCTATGAGCTTCTGACACTATTAGCACAACACTAGTATCATGTCGGGAGTATAGCCTTTCTGCATGTCAACACAGCATTTTGGTGGCAAAAAATGTTCCATCAAACTTCAATATATGCAAGTTTTTTGTTTTCTCTTTTTTACAGCTTAACTGAAAAGTTAAATAGAAAATGCCAGGAATAAAAAAAAAAAAAAAAAGGACATAAAAATTAATTTTGAAGCACAATTTATCCAAACTAGAATTCAGTTACTCAAATACTGAATGAGAGGGTTATTTTTATAGTCATGTCCAAGCCACAGATGCCAAACTCACTAGATAAAGCCAGCAAGTATTTCAGGAGACATTACAAAAGTCAGATCAGAGACCAGACAAGAAAAGAAGAGAATATAAAACACAGGTCATTGCTGTGCATGGATAGGAACCTAAGGTACCAGCTATAATTAACTAGTACTAGAAAGCATTGCTAACTTTCCTGCTGAATTAAATGGGCACAGATTTACCAAAGTCAGCACACCTGTGACCCACATACCCACAGGTTACTTCAGACTCATTTTGGACTACTAACTACAAAATTTTCATCCATTCTGCTGCCAGCCAAGCTGACTGCTGCTGCTGCCTTGCCATTCTCCCATCTCCCTGCTTTTTTCATATTAACCCCATTTACAATCTATATTTACCTTCCTTACTGGAGGACAGAGCAGGTGAATTAGCATGATTCCAATCAGATAACTTCTGGGATACATCTCCTTCAAAGTGAAGATTAAAAATGGTGCAGTAGAGTTGGTAAGATATTTTTTTAAAAAAAAAAAGAAAAAATGGTTACTGCTTAGCATGGGGGTAGGGAGGGTAGAAAGGTTAATACACTCCACAAAACCATTGCTTAAATTAAACATGCCCTTTGAATGATATCTAGCACTAAGATACACTGCATAGTATCTTAAATTGCCTCGGTCTTGCTTTTCTCTTCTCTCCCCTTTAACCCATTCAGTGAGTCCTGACTCCTGTCAAGGGCACCCAACAAAAAGCCTGAACTCCAAAGCTTTCTCAGAAAATAGCTTATATGTGCTTTCTCCTTTTCCACTCCCCTCTCCTCCCCCTCTCACACACACATTTTTCCACTCACACCTTGACTGCAAACTGCCAACTCCCATGCAGAAACATTTAGCCAGAGCTCTTCACTGAAAAGGCAAACACTGGCTGGCATCTGGAACATTAAGAAGCAAGGCAGCTCGAGAGGAAAAGTGAGTAAAGCCCTCTCACTCCGATTGCAGAGATAATACATGCTCGGCTTACCATTTATATTGAGCCAAATGTCAAACCTAGTACCTGTAAAACGTTCTCCTTAATAGGGAAACATTGCACAGCATTTGTATAGTTACTCTGTGTTACTTTAGGGAAGGAAATTATCCAAGGCTCCGATTGCTTCCCAAAAGTGGAGAGCTGAACTTGGGTAACAGCAAATTCTCAGAGTACGTCTCTCTTCCCTTCTCCCTTTTCTCACTTACCCTTTTCCCATTATTGCACTAAGGTATTACACAGCAAAGTGGGACCACCTATTTCTGGGAACTCTTTACAAGCAAACTGAACCGTGACCTTATTTATTCCCATGCAGTGACAAACGAGAAGCTTGTGAAGTTGCTTCAAAGTTAACAGTTTATATCAGTTTAGGCTCAGGTTTCAGCAGGCATTTTACCATGGCCATAGTTAAGACATACATATGTATTTCAGAGTGTTTTGATGCTATCAGTGGATGCACAGATAAGAGTATCATCTATGAATTTGACCTCATATAGGTGGTGAATCCTGTAAGGGTGTTACACTGTGTTAAACATGAGAAACTGTTAACTCCTAGAAAACGTTGGTATACTTATGTATACATATAGGCAATTGCCATTTGTATTTCCTTGCATGTTAAAATAACAGGAGGTAAGGTCTTATGCTCAGGTGAAAGTACTATCTGTAGTCCATATTTACAACACTTGCTTTGGGCCTATTACATTTGAACATTTCTAATTTTATTAAATATGAATCCAGAGAATTAATGGTTTAGAATCGTAGCCCAAAAGGCCACAAGCTGAGGCAATCAGGAGCTTGGAAGAAGTTACTGATGATCTTCATAGCCTCAGACTTCACATGGGCATCCAGGATGAGGACATTTGCACTGCAAGAGGCTCCTAAACTTGTAGGATTTCCAAGCATCTAAAAACTTCCCAATACCCACACCATAGCTAGCAATTCAAAGCTAATTATGAACTGACAAACATCATGAAGTCCAGTTTCTGGAATCTGAATGGAATAATCTATCTCTAATTCAAGAAAATTGTCATATTTACTCAAGATAATTAAATATTCTATGCATGTATAATTAATAGATGTCTAAGCCATCCAGAACAACAAATCCATCTTCATTTAAATTTAAAAAGAGAGGACATTTAGATATAAACTGATCAATGCAATCATGATTATAACTTCCTCCCCCCTGCCCCCCAGTCCTTGAGAGTGATTGTTTAGAAGCTCTTGGCACTGAGAAACTCTGCTTCCATTGAAGTCAATGGTAAAAAACCCCATGGGACTAAACCTGACAATGGATACTGACAGCACGCACTAAGGGCTTTGAAAACTCCGTGCTAATGTTTCTTCCAGGATGTGTACTGGCTCCCACAGTGGGAATTTTCATATGCAATAGCTTAGTTATATAACATTTTATATTCAAGCTATCTACAGTTTTAGAATAGATAAAAGTATTCTACATATATTCATAGGAAAAACACCTTAGTAAGGTTACAGTTCAAATTAATGCAGGCTGCAGGCTGTCTTCAATTCAGACTGATTACATTTTAAATGGGGCTTCAGTGCATAATGATTAATATTTCACTATAATTATTTTTTCCAATTAAATGTAGCATGATTAAGTGACATTTTCCCCTGTGCAGCTAAACTGCATTTTTTTTTTTTAAAGTAACGATAAAATTAATTAAGGGAGGTTTGACTTGCTTATTTTGCTATTTAAACTGCTCTTCTTCTTCAACTGCTAATTGAGAAATTTAATTTCTCCAGTATAGTTCTATTGTAAACAAAAGTGGCTGCAATCTGATAATTAAAAAGGAAGTAATCTTTCCACAAACATAAAATAAAGAGAAAAGAGATTCATAGTATTAAGAGTAATAATAGCTCCTATTGACGTGGTCAACAACTTTATATTTGATAATGATTTCTCAATGTTTTGTTTATGAAACACAATACATACAACAGCAGAAAGAAACAGACTGTTTACAATCCCTGTAGTTGAAACTTCCATGAAATAAAAATAGAGTAACATGAAAGATGCTGAAAAACTATTTTCTTATTATTTTTCTTATGCAAGAAAGTTGTCAATAGATTAAGGGACTTCACCTCTAAATTTTAAAGGAAAAAGCAGATGTGCAGAAGGATAATTAAGTGTATGGCTAGGAAAGAAAATGAATGAAAATAAACTAAACATTTCTCGTGGATAACAGCCACAAGCACATGTTATGAGAGGGGAAAAAAAAACCCAAACTAACAAACAAAACAAAATAACAAAAAACCCCAAAAGATCAGGTTGAGTGCCAGCAGAAGAACTTGACCAAATGCTTGAAAGACACATATGCACTATCTGGTGGACCATACGTAACCCTGTTGCATCTGTGCTTACTTGTGTGGTGGTGCCCATCATTATGGTAATCTCACACCATGTGTAGAAGCCGTGAGCACAAGGAAACCTGCTGGATCCCCCAATATTGCCAAGCTTACCCTGAGATTGCCAAGGCTGGTCTAAAATATTCAGTTATTGCCATCTCATATGGAGGATGCTCCAAGAACAACACAGGCCTATGAAATCTTTATATGATGCTAGTATAATATTTCCAATACTGTACCAATGAAATCTGTGTGTCAGTGCTCACACTTGAGCATTGCTGTTTGACTTTCAAATGCAACAAGCTGCTGCAATTTAGCACTGAGCAGTCACAATTAGACTTACACTGCTTTCTTAAAGCATAATTTTAGTTGTTGATTGACTTCTGAAGAACTGTCAGAGGCTTTTTTTTTTTCTGAGAGATCATTAATTGTGACTCCTGACAATGCAAAGCAACAAAATGGCTAATTAACAGGAGAACTTTCACAGCTGAGAAGTTCCATCTTGCTCTGGAATTCCCTTCCCTTGGATATTCATTATATTCTGGCTGATATTTTTAAACCCACCTATGGGATTTGGATGCCCAATTCCCATTAAAATTAATGTAAATTAATGGAAAATGAGTAACCAAATTAATTGAATTAAAATTAATGAGAGCTGGGCTCTCAAAGTTTTAAAATTTCAGCCAGTGAGTTTTAGGACAATGCATAGACATAAATATATGCTTTGGATATGCATTGACCTACAGGAATTGTCAAGGGAAGGTATTTCTGCCAGATCTTTGAAAACAGTTAAAAGTCAGTTCTGTCAATGTATGAGTGAAATTTCTCTAAACACTGACCGATGCTAAAAAATGATGGTAATAAAAACCCCTATATATCTATGTCCACATCCTAGGCAATGCCTGTTCATAATTCAGCTTAATTCCAGATAATAAGAGCTATCAGAATATGATTTACAGCTGCAGTTTAATTTTTAAAGAGGGATTGTCATGATGTATTTAAACATTAGTATATAGTATTATTCAGAACTTCCCACAGATTTCACTTGCACTTCTAGCATTATTATTTTATATTTTTAGAATATATTGATAATTTCCATTTAATATATTTAAATCTACTGATTTCCCCCACATACACTACATAGCTCTCCTATCATAAACAAAACAGTCCATAAAGTTTATAGGCCAGCAAGAAGCTGGTTAATAAAACAAATTATGGATTTATATTAGCATTGGAAGTAGAATCTAGGTCTCCCAAAGGCATTTATACTTTTTGCTGACAACTGAAATCACACAGCAATAGAAACAGCAATGTATCTGTGGAAATCTAATTGATTTGGTTTAATTTTGGTTTGCAGTTTTTAGAGTGACCTTCCATTTACCAAAGGACATTCAACCGAGCTTTTAAATACACCATTTTCATTTTTACTACAGTGAAGAACTTCTATATATTCAGGGACCTCACTGCCACAGTCAGCCAATTATTAAAACAAATTCACTTCTTGTAAAAGTAAAGATGTCATATTTCACTGACACAGAATTCTCTTGTGAGATGGAGGTATGGCAAATGTGAAACCTGCATGTACCATTTTATTAAAAAACAGAACTTTCTATAAAAGTAAATTATCTAAAGTAACTGCTTAGTATTGAAGTAAATATAATAGTTGGTCTAAAAGCTAATATAGCTCTTAGCTATATAATAGCATTATAGCATTATTATATGCTATATATAGCATAGCTATATATAGCATTATAGCATTATTATGCTATTATTATTATATAATAGCATTATAGCATTAGCATATAGCTAATGTCTTGACACTGAAAGTTCTCTTTTAATAAATTTTATAAGTATTTTAATTTACATAGGATGTGACAGAATTAAGTTTTTCATGTAGTTCAGAAATGGAAAAGCGCCACCTTATATAAAAAAAGAAGGTTTTCACATTACATCCTATGTACAGGACTGTCTTTATTCCTATGCTAACATTTTACAAATGTGACTTGAAACACGTTGTTTTCAGCACCTGTTCGTTTCTCAGATTCCAGGATCATACAGTATTTTAGGTTAACGAAATATAACAGAATGAACGCAAGTTACAAATGCCTGCAGATTAGGCTGTAGTCATGACACAAAGATAGGAATTTTTGTTCTTGCAGAAATCATTCTCCTGTATCACAATTGTGACAATAACCCCTCATTAAAATACTGTTAACTCCTCTTTAAACCATCCTCTCTTAGAAGAAGACAAACAGCTACGGTCATTTAGGTGCAGCAGAAAAATTTGTCTAGGTAGAACTTCAGAATTTCCTTCATGCATTTCAAAGAGTCTGTTAATCTTATATGACCAAAAAGTACACATCAGCAAAGCAGCTCCAACTAAGCCACTACATGTCCCAAAATCCTGTACGTGCCCACAGCATGACCAATTCTCATGCCCCGTAGCAGAAAGTGCTGTCTTGGGGAGACTCACTGCACATGTATTATACGATCAGATGTTGAAAACATTATTTAAACCTGCATGCACAGCTGGACTGCAGGGGAAATAAAAGGGTACAACTGGCTCAGCACTCCCTGGAAGTGTTAACTGTCAGGCTTGGCAAGTGCTAGCAAACTCCTGTCCAACAGGTAGCAATAGGGTACTGCTGCAAACTCCACTAACAGCCTCTGCTACACAGTACTGACTGTGCCCAAATTACACTCTGCTTGGTATCAGAACTGAAAGAGGGAATTTTTTTTTTTTTTTTAAATTATTCCGTATGGTATACACTCAAGGGCTATACAAATAGACCACTATATTATCCCACCAGATAAAGCAAGTTGAAATGCTAATTGAAAATTCATTGTCCAGAACATTTGCCTATTTCTGTGTTTGACTTCCATCCCTCAAAAAAACATCTCCTATTGCAAGTGTGATAAGTGTTGTTTTGTTTGCTTGTTTTAAATGATGTTGAGACAATGGCCCAGTGCAACACAGCCTATAGCTACTCCTCCTGCTACATTCGAACACAAACCCAATTAACTACTGGTGGAAAAAATAAAAGTTAACAAAGTTATGAGAGTTTAGGAAAAAAATTGCAAAGATGCAAAGGTTATTCGCTGTCCCATTACAACCTGTAATACACATCGCTGTTGGCCAAGTCTGTTCACTACCCTGAAAATTTCACAGCTTTTTCCTTCTGCTGCATGTTTTACTATTTTCTAATTTATTACCACACTCATCTAAACAAGAAGTTGTGTAATATTAAGCACTTTAAAGGATTTACGTTATACATTTATTAACGAAAATGGTGAGTGTCATTAATAAAACTGCTGCTAATTTTAAATAAACTACAGCATTTCACACAGGAACACACAGAGATATAAAAGTTGAAAAAAAAATCCAATTTATAGTGTCATAAAGGATAATTACTGAGAACATTATCACGGCAAAATTTCTACTGTACTCCCTGTAATTAGTGTCCGAGGACCTATTTTAAAACTTCTGCTTCCTCTACGTAACATAACATAGCAGCTCAGAGGAAACACAGCACAACTTGTCAACTTAGTTAGTGTATTCACAGGTTAGGCACGTTTTTGATGATAGCAAAAGATACACATTGGCTTTTGGAGCTTTTTCTAGCATTGTAATTGCTACACGACTCTGTTTTATTGTAATTATTAAATGACAACTTTTTAAATATTTATGCACTCTTAAGCAAATTTTCCAAGAGAATATAGACAATGTACAGAAGCAGATACAGAACATAGAGCTCTTACAGTGCTAAAGAGCTAGAAAATAGTGTCCCAAATAGCTTCTACCCACATCTCAGTTTTAGTAAGGAAAAGTC
>JAVJGG010000090.1:29589191-29602474 GCA_035590195.1 Aviceda cuculoides
GTTATAGTAAAGAACTGTTATTCCTATTTCCCACGTCTTTGCCTGGAAGCTCCTTGATTTCAAAATTGTGATAACTCCGAGGGCAGGGGGGTTGCATCTGCCATTCCAGGGGGGGCTCCTGCTTTCCTTGGCAGACATCTGTCTTTCAAACCAAGACACTGTACTACTGCACAATGTTATTCCATCCCAAGGGCAGGACTTCACATTTGGTTTATTTGAACTTCATGAGGCTTCAGCTGACTCATGTTACAGGCCTGCTGATGTCCCTCTGAATAGTACCGCTGCTCTACAGGACATCTGCCATTTCTACCAGCTTGCTACTACCCATGAACTTGCCCAGAGTACACTCTGTCCCATCATCCAGGTCGTTAATAGAGATGCTAAACTGAATTGGCACTAATTTCAGTCCCCAAGGGACACCACTAGTATCAGGTTGCTAGCTGGACTTCATACTGCTGACCATTACTCTTTGAGCCCAACAGCCCAGGCAATTTTAGACTGTTCTAACAATCTACTTACCAAGTCCATATCTCACAACTTTGGCTGTGCTGTAGGACATCACACCAAAGGCTTTAGTAAAGTCAAGATAAACAACATTTGTTGTCCTCCTGTTGGCCACACAGACAGGCATCTCATAGAAAGCAATCAGGTCAACTGGGCATGACTTCCCCCTTTGAAAATTCACACTGCTTGTTCCCAAACTTGAATTGTTTTTCATGTGCTTGAAAGTCTTTGAGGAGGATTTGTTCATTAACATTCCCACAAACTGAGGTAAGCTGACTGGCCTATATTTCCCCAGATCCTCCTTCTTGCCCATCTTATGAAGGCACAAAGGAAGGGCACCCAAAGTCACAGATGAGTTAAAATTTACTGAGGAAAGAACAGTCAGGGACAGGAGTAGACAGTGGAACTTAAGATACCCACACAGTATCTCTTTGTCCTCTAATTCACTATCTAAATAAAGGGCTTCAATAAGCCTTTCTTCACTGTCCCTTCTCTAGCTCTTGCAGAATTGCAGCTACAAGCTATTTTCCAGTCTCACAGGAATGAGTGAGCAAAAGCTTCTGCAGACAAAACAGTCTGTTTTCAGGAAAAATGCCACTCAGGTAATAAGAACACCTAGCATCTCTTCCTCAAACTGTGTTTTTCACAGGCAGAGACAGAGTGAGCTTCATAGCCTTTTAAAATCATTTTGGGTGTACAGCTTTGACGAGGCTCCACCACCTCCACCCATCTGGACAGGATCGTGCAACTTAACCATTTTGGAATTGTGTTGCTGGCCAGTAGCTCCAGTTCTCTGTGTTGAGAACAGGTCCAGTTTAATTTGACACCCATAAATCCATTCATTGCAGGGATCTTTGAAGGGCAAGCTGATTGAAATAATTCAAACACCACCTTCAAAGCTTTATTCTTCCATCTACAGTTGCAAAGCACACAGGAAAAAAAGGATAAAACAAAAATCAATAAAGATTAATAAATATACTGTTGACCTAACCTTTAATCCCTCTTCACACAGCTGCCCAGTTAGCTGCCTATTTACATTGGAGAAAACAAGCTGATCTGTTGCTATTTATGCAAGTCTTGAATTTCTGTCAGTAACCACTGCCAATGCCTAGGCAGCTGCTTCCCAATGTACTCCCTCTTGTTTCAAGTTTTGAAAACTAGTAGTTTAACATCTTCCTTATTTTTCCCCAAGAACAAGCTTGGGATGAATAAACCATTCTAGCCCAGACTGAACCAAATAGATAGCTCCATTCCAAATCATAAGCCTTTTGAACCTTTTTTTTTTTCCTCAGGAGCATTACCTATGCCATTATTTATCTTCTTTCTGCACTTTCTCTGATCTAATGCTATTCATTCAAGCAGGATGCTATCACAGAAGGTTTGAACTGTACATACAAGAACAAATACCTCCTGCTTCCTCCACAAAAAAAAACCAGCTGACTGGGTTTCATAGTTTAGTTACAGAGCTTTGACATCTAAATGGAAATTTATTCCAACTACTTAATTAGTATTAAAAGGTTACATTTCAGATAAGGGCTACCCATTGTCATTGCATGTAGCCAAAAGAGACTTTCCAGTGCTAGGACAAAAGCTTCTAAAGCCTGTCTCACTTGTTAATTTGAGATTATCATATACTTTTAGTCCCTGCATAAAGCGAGTAATCAGCTGGTGTTTGTCAGATACTAATAGAGCTTTGCTTTTGAACAACTCACAAACTGCAAGAATCTGATCTGTGAATCTTCCATGAAAGGAAGAAAAAAGCCAGAAGCAAAAATCAATATATTAAATGCCTATAGGTGTTCCCATAGTGCTGTACCTGAGATGGTGTTTCAGAAAATTCTGCTGTTTCCATGCATGCCCTGAAGGATCGTTTTGATGACCCTGTCAAGGATATTAATCAAGTATGGTTGATACTATAGAGAGGAAGGATCCACTGTAGTTGCAGTAAATAATTCCACTTCTTCCCTTATTTTGAGTGTTTTGCTCAAAATGTACCACATCAACTCATTGTTGAACAGTTAACACAGCAAGACTCAATGGAGAGTACCGTATTATTAAATGCAACATATTTTTTCTAAACCTGCAATTTTTTTATTGATAAACGGGTTATCCTGTGTTTTAACTAGCCACTCCTATGATATTGACAGGTATTTTGAAGAGGACCTCTCACAGGTCAATGAATTTTAGGCACAAAATTTTTCCTCAGAGTGTATGTTCAAGAACCCATTTTGAACTGCAGTTTGAGGGCGCATCAAGTTTGTTGCTGCCCTCAGCATTTATAAATGCAGTATACGTTCTTTGTTTGGAAAGTGTTCTCATACGTTTGTGGAACAGGATGGTCATTTATGTTTTGGACATCTTGTATTAAACCACAGGTGTATGGAGATTTTCTTTAATAAAATAAATTCTCTTTGTTCCAGCAAGGCAGAAAAAAAAAAAATCCATTAAATTTTGTTTAATATCCTGTTCTTTAAAAGAGCCTAAAGTTTCCCGAACCTTTCAGAGCCATCCCAGCTCACCATTTGTAATGCTTTGGGACTTTCCCATGTCTCCCCAAATTTGATGTCCTTAACCTTGAGTTTTCTGAGTAGGACATTAAGCCTTATTTTTAATGAAAAGTCAGTTCCTATTCAGATAAATACTAGCTCCTTTTTTCTCCTTAAATGGGGAAAAGATTGCCAAAAATATAGGACACTGTTTTATAATCATGTTTTTCTACTGTAGCCATCTGCATGACTCTCACAGTCCCAAAAAGCTAATAAAGTCTAAAATCAGCAAAATGGTATGCTCCGATATCTGCAATTTAGAGAAGGTTAGAACTTCTGTCAGAGTGGGTTTAAGTAACATTTCAGCTCCAATATTAGCTTTCTGGAAGTTATATGAGCATTCTTCACTACTGCGAGCCAATGTTTGATGTCTGCTCTGCTTTCAGATATTAAAAATCATTTTGCTTAACAGTATCTTTCTTCCTGTCTTAAATTAAAGCTGCTCATTTCCTGAAGCTTGCTCCTTGATCCTAGGGGAGTCAGATGCTGCAATAACCAGGGTCCCGCTCTTCCTGGAAGGTTTGCAGGCCATGGTAAGATACCAGCTAGATGTCTCATCTATTTCTAGCTCTCTTTATAAACAAAACTCTACTCACAACTCTTACAAAAATTGGAGTCTAATCATACTGCAGTGATAGATCGTAACATTAGGAACAACTCTTTTTCTTGGATGCGCTAATCAATTGCAAGAGCATTTAGCATTCACTTTAATATCATCCTTCCGAAAGGAACAGAAGTCTCAGGAAAAAAGGATTTCATAGTTTGCACTGGAGTCACATTTTGAAAAAAGCAATGATTTCATCTTTTTAGATAAAAGCTTTGACTTGAGAGTTCAAAGGTAGAAAGCACTAGAAAGTACCAGTTAACAAGGCAGTACAAGCCAGACCAATCTGACTAAGATTGGACATGCTGAGCAAGTAAAAAGACATTATCTAGAAATGGGGTCATATGTAGGCATTTCATTTGTGGACAGAGTTATGCTGACCCCCAACTGTAACATCCAAGCAACAGTCACATGTTTCACCTGCATCTTGCCTCAGGTCTAACAGCTCTTTTCATACATACGTGGCTTGCAAAGCCAGCTAGCTTCTCGGACCCACATCAACCAAACATCAGAGCACATACCTACCAAGAAGCAGGAATTTACTATTCTATCTAGGTTTTAAAGTAAAATTAAAGTACATTTAGAATCCCTTTTAACTGGATGTTTCACAGTAAAAGAAACATCACACATTTTCTGGTGTCCTTGCTATGAAAGCAAGAAGCCCTGTTTTCCATAAGCCCTTCAGAATGCATTTGGAAGCATGTATATTTAATCTATAGTGAACCTTAATTGGTGTTTTGCATAGCTGTGCCGTACCATCTACAACGTAAGACAATTACACCATGAAGTATTTTTTAAATTAACAGCCTGTCTGTTGCAGATAAGAGTGAATGTAATCATGGTGGAAAAAAACCAAAACCAAAAACCAACCCTACCACCCTGAAAGTCATAAAAAGAAGTGTGGTTAAGAGATACATTTAACAGTTTAAACTTCATTTTAAATGTTATACTTTGTCTATAGGACATTTTTTATCAGCATTAGCAGGCATAAGATGTGCTGTCTGTTTCTGTGCAAGAAACGCCACAAAGTGGGGTAGGGAGTCATGAATAAACCCCAAATTATGTCACTTTATCGTATTTAGATTACTAAAGTTCTCAGTCCACTAGGATGTCTAGCAGAGTATGACATAAAAACCTCAGTTCTACAAGGTGACTTCAGGGGCCACCATTCAGACTTCAGCACAGGTAACCCTTACAGCATCAGGAAAAGAGGAACAGAAAACCTGTGAAAGCCACTGGAAAAAAAACGGAGCTTGAGACCCATTATGGACTAGTCATGAAAGGGGTTTTATATGAGTCATAGCACAGTGACAAGAAGATTTAAGGGGATAAAGTGAGCTTTTCTGTATAGTGGACACAGCTATGCAGCCTTTTCAAATTCTTTAACCCGTTATTAAAGTAGTTGTGTGGTTTTTGAACAGAACTTGTCACTGCAGCATGGAGTTTCCTGAACTGCCTTGCTTTTCACTCGGGAAATACAATGACTTAGAATAAGGATCAGGATGGGAAAACTGAAAATATTTCTCACCTTTCCTTCTCTCCTTCCTTTCTAACCTAAAGATCTTCTCCGCAATACACAAAATGATAGAAACATCTGGTACATATCGACAGCAACTGCTGGCTTCATAGCAGAAGTATTTGTAAGAAAGGTAGTCAGAGACATCTGCTATGCCATGCTGTCTGCTCAAATGATCTGCCAGCCTCAGGTGTTCTTTCCAGAGCTAGTGTTTTTTCATCTCTAGAGGTATGTGGACCTCTGCTTCATGCAAGTGTTGCAAATCTGCTAGCAAACAAAAGAAGTGTTCTGTAAAAGCAGCAATTTAAATACTCGTACTTTGGAAAAATAGAAGAAAAGGGCACAAGTAGGTTTCCAAAACAAAGTCCTCACAAGCCTCTTAAGGAGGCTAGTGGCAGAGGGAGAGGAATTTATATTACTTGACATCGATTAGCCCATACGGATACATATTTGTGTTACAATCTCACAAATCATTCTTAAAGACTTCAGAAGACGTTTTTCTAACAATGTGATTTTCTACTTGGCAACCTTTCTTTAGAAGAGAAACTATAACATTCCCTTTCTCTTCCACCTTCATCTCCACTTATAAGACAAGCACCTTCTATAGTAGGAGTGGCACCACTTCAGTGATGGGAAACTGGTGCTAGCAAGAAGAGAATCAGATCCTTAGCCATTGAAGAGTGCAGATGTGATAAACTTCCTAGGTACATGAACTCTTCCAAAACTGTTATCATCATGTTCCTCTAAATTCTATCAAAATTTCTGTATAGCAGTGTTGAGACTAATGACTCAAACATATAGAACTGATTTCCCTTCAGGAAAACCCTTTTTAAGAAAACACAATTAAAAAAAAAAAATTCTTAAAAAATCACTACAAACCATGTTAAGAGAAGTCTTAATTGTACCTACAATACAATTACTCCTTAAAAATGTGTGTTGGGTTGACCTTGTCCAGCTGCAAGACCCTCACCCAGCCACTGTCACATTCACCCTTGTCAACAGGATCAGCTGTGGCAGAAATAAGACAAAAAGGCTTGAGGGTTAAGATAAAGACAGAGACATTGCTTACCAATTGCCTTCACAGGCAAAACAGACTCAACCTGGGGAAAATTAATTTAATTGGTTGCCAATTAAACTACATTTGGGTAGTGAGAGACAAACTAAAACACCTTTCTCTTAACCCTCTTCATCCCAGGCTCAACTGCATTCCCAACTCCTCTTTCTCCTCCCCAACCCCAAGCAGGGCAAGGGAATGGAGGTTGTGGTCAGTCCATAACAGCCCCTTGCTGCTGCTCCTTCCTCCTCATGCTTTTGCTTGCTCCTGCGTGGGTCCCTCCTGTGGGCTACAGCTTCCTGCAGGATAAACATACTCCATCATGGGTCCTTTGTGCACTCCAGTGAGGGCTCTTGAACCACCATGATCTCTCTTGCTGCAGTGCAATCCCACCTCCTTCTCTCACCTGGGTACCGCAGGGCTGTTTCTCACACTTTTTTTCCTCACCCCTCACTGCCTAGGCAGCATTTTGCCCTTTCTTAAATACATTTGCAAGATGGTGCCACCAGCATCACTGAGGGGCTTAGCTGTGGCTACGGTGGGGCTGCTGCAGAACTGTCTGGGACCAGCACAGGGCAGCCGCTGGTTTCCTCTCAGAGGTCTCTGCAGCCCCCCTGCTGCCAACGCCTCACCAAATACACCCAGTTCAAAACATTTAATTTCAGTTTTAGGTTACTGGACTTAAGAAAGCCATTTTCAGTTGTGGAAGTCACACTGAAGGAACTCTTTTCCTGCCTTACATGGGCTATGTGAACCACCCATTCAATTACCATTGTTCAAATTGTTTTATAGGTTTAGACTAAATGGATTTCAAGTCTGTTTTCCCTAATCCCTTACCTCCCACATCCATGATAATCAGTGTAAGATTTCAGAATAATCATGACATTCATGCCTCTCTCAAATAGGAAATATTGGTGGTATGTGGTCTTCAATTAAACTTGATGTTTCTCTGAGAAAGTGCTTGGTTTCTTGCATGGAGGCATTCAGACACAAGCAGAAAAAGAATCCCAGAGAGAATACTACTGCAAGGCTTTCTCAAGCTGTTAGGAATAAACTAGCATTACTTAATTTTAGCTTTCAGGGTCAGATTCATTTGTGCTGTCTGGTTTCTTTCTTTGTTTTGTTGCGTTGTGCCAGATGGGCAGTGAGCAGACTGAATATACTGGATTTACAACTGCCATGCATCATCAGGGTAGCTCCAAGCAGTGGGAGCTTGTGATTCACTGCTGCCTGAAACAATCCCTGGCTCACATTTTCCCCTCCTTCACGCTGTTGCCCGGTATGAGTTCACACACATCCCCAGCTCTCCCCTTCACTTAAACTCAGCTGAAGTGTATTCAACTGCAGTAAGGAGATAAGAATGAGAAAAAACAGGAGGCACTTGAAGTGTAAGATATGATGAGAAAATGCCCAAACAGAAAATATTTTATATTTCCACTCCAATTCATCAGCATGTCCCACATGGAGAAATATATGTCTTGCCCCATCTGTTCCATTGTAATGGAAAGACCAAAGACTTTGAATGCTTTAGTTGGCATTAAAGTCATCAGGATAAATTTTCATGTGTTTCTAAGAAAACTGTCATGGAAAACATCTTCTCCAACCCATTGTTAAGCTCAGGCACTTGTCCTTGGCCTCACCTTAGCCACATTGTAGGTATTTTTGTGCCCAGCCATCTGCTTTGCTGATCCTGACCCACAGATTTGAATTCCCAACTCTGCCTCAGTCCTGCCCTATCACCATGGGCTTCCTTAATGACCACCAGGTAGTGGCTGGCCCTGGTCACTGCCAGGAGACCTGCTCGCTCACCTCACTCAGGTGCTGCAGGACTGTGTTACTCATCAAGAAGAGCACTGCCAGGCCTGGCTGGCATCCTTGGCTCTCTTTGCCTCATAGAGCAGCCAGCTCTTGCTGCTCGCTGGCATTGCATTTCTCAAAATCAAGTGGCTGCATCTTCACATTATCTTCACTTTAAAAGCAGAGAACAGGTACTGAGAGACACAGAGAGCTTATTCCGTGTTGAAGTCCCAAACATTAGCTATGCTAGTAAAGTTTCCCATCAGAAGTATCTGCAAAATTTATTTTCCGATTCTACTTAAGCCATTTCTCAGCAAACTGGCCTAGAAAAAGAAAGCTCTGATTCTGGGAAAATAGTGCATATATAGGAACATTTGGTGACATGCTAACATCACTGTAACGATATAGCCTCATTAAAATAGTTTTCTCCATGTAAATAAACCCTACGGTTATATCATGATATTTGTGACTGTTACATATATGACAGGCTGATGCAGATTCTGCAGACATTTTAATAAAAGAATAAGTAATCTTTGTAGCAAATATACTTATCGGAAGCAACTGATAAAGGCGTGGAAAGAAAGCAAAACCAGAAAATTCCCCAAGGACACACTTGACAAGAATCCTACTACTGTTAAAAGGAAGAACAGGGTATTAGAGAGGAAAGTGCTTTTATGTGAGTTGAGCAAACATGGATGTAGTACACATAGTAAGGGCTAGAAGAGGATGCTCATAAGCTTAGAGAGTTTACAGATTTTTTTTTTTTTAATTTCACAGTTACTGGCTTTCTCTCTCATATCTTCTTGTGTTAGGGTTACAAACAATTAAAAAAAAAAAAAAGAGGATAAGATAGTAAAGAGAAAGGCACTGAGGAATACAACTTTCTCTTCTCTGTACTCAAAATGTGATTACAAGCTCCTTCCAACTGCAAGCATCAGTCATGGCCCCAGACAAGCAAACACTGTCTCCCACCTCCTCCACATGCTGACCATGCACTTTCCAACTATTTTCTTATCTCTGTTATTTTTATTCTGTTACATGTTCTTGGAGCTTGGCAAGTAAGTACCACTCTGGATACAGCACAAAAGTTGTTAGGGATACATATCGTCTGTATGATTTCAACACTTAAAAGTCTGCTTGCTGGCATGTTGAATAACATGTGCCTATGAACAAGGTGGCAAGCCAGGCTTTAGTTTTAGCTTAAGTGCCTTTGCCTGGCCAATGCTGCAATAAATGTCCCTCAGCAAGTCAGTGTGGCAGGCATCAGCACTTACAGGTGGAGATAAATTATCACTGAAAGCATTTAAAAACAAAGGAAAAATATTTTGGCATTGTATCAGTTTTTGTTCATTTCCCATAATGGTTGTTCACCAACTCAGCATATTCCAGAAGCAATTTCGCATTGTTTGCCTGCATCATTGAGGTAGCTGCTGTAGCACATACAGACATATTCCAACTTGCTTCCAACTGCATAAGGCAGCGAGAGAGCAGTGTCACCACAGCTGCCAGCAGCTCAATGCAATCTAGTGGCTTTTTCATTTATTCAGCTCCTTTAACGTGCTTTGCAGCCAGCCCTGGGCTGCATAGGTGTGTGGAGTAGCTGCAGACAAAGCTCCAGCTCAGGCAGGAGTACACAAGCTTCTGTCAGCAAGCTAAGCTTGAAGAAGAAAGATTAACAATTTTCCCCAACCACAGGGGAAAAAAAAAAAAAAAAAATACTTTGCCAGTCTTCCTTTCACATAGGCCTTATTCCAAAGTGGCTTGGAGACCACAGTGTTTTACTACAGGTAGTATCAGTTTAAGTTGTCCATGCAACAAGTAACAAAGTCTACATCTACTTTTGTTACCAGTTTTTCTATGTGTTTAAAAACATAAATCTGTACATAAGCCTCAAATCCACTAGTATTGCTAGTATCTGCTATAAGCAAAGCTCTTCATCCCAATCTGAACATTGTTATTAGATACATACTTTGCTGAACAGCTGCCAGGTGCTCAGTTAATGTAAGTTGTCTCAGCAGCACTAAAGCCATATACTGAAGGATTGACTCCTGGTACATAGAGGTGAATACAAACATATATATGGGTAAGACGGTTGGTTTAGTAGAGCCCTGTATAGAGGGCTGTATATAAGAGTTTCCCAAACAGAGCAAACAACTAAAACATAAAGTCAATATACATTGCTTTTCTAAGGCAGGTGCTTAGATGAAGAAACTCTACCCCATTCCTCAAAGTCAGTGGTCCATCTTGCTTACAGTTTAACTTGCTAGGAAGCAGATGGCAAATGTGCACAGATTGCAGAAAAACTCAGCAGCTTTTTAACCACTTCACTTAAGGATACCAACACACGAGACTTCACAACCCTTTAAAAAATACCCACAAAACTATGTTTCTTCACCTCTTGAAAGTCCAATATGAGTCCATCTCTATTGATAGGTTATATTGCCTTTGCTTCAGCAGTCTTGGGGTATAAGTAGATGAACCTCAGTTGGTGAAGGTAGCTAACCTGGAGTTCTTCTCTGTATAGCCTGCCAGTGTCTGCCAGGTGGTGGATTAGGCATTTGTAAGCAGCTGGGATTTACTTGCTGAAGGAGATGCACCACAGTAATTGCCGCTTAATATACTCTGGACTGTTCTTCATGGTGAGAAAGCTTCAGGAAGGGGTACAAGTTTTGGATTGGATAAAAAACCCACAGGAACTGCAGTGCAGGATGGGTGGTTATAGGAGAAAGGGGAGGAGAAATTTGCTGAAAAGTTAAAGTGGATGGATGTGGACACATAGAGACCTTGTTATCTCAAATGGAAGCTGTAACTCCAAATCACCAGAGTTCCTGGCCTTTTCTGCTCAGTTATAGGGAAGCTGAACTGTCTAAGCTGAATTGTCATGTGTATTACCTGAACTCTTGTGCTGCAGCTGTTCCGTAATACCACGGGAGGAAGTTGTATCTGTGGCTGGATTAAGCCCATGGTTCTTAAAGGGACATCTTTTTCTGTGAAAGGCATTTAGGTGAATTATATTAATTGCCAGCCATTGCAATTAGAAGACTTCAGAAGCTAGTGATAGTCCAAAACACAGCTGTGAATTATGTTCTTTTCCTTGACACACTAGGGATGTCAGCCCCTTCTCAGGGCTATGTGTTAGATACCATGAATTAATTGCTGCACAAAAATGACAGCAGGACAAGGCCCATAAATTTCAGTACATACCACAAAAAAAACCCCAACAAACAACAAACCTTAAGAGAATGAATAAAAACCCAGAGCAACTAATTATTCCTCCACTCACAAACAAACAAGAACAAAATAAACAGGAATATAGGAGGAACATGTTTTATTCCATCAAGATTTAACTGCACCATTACTTTGGCCCTTTATGGGCCAAGATAATAATCTTTTTAGGTGCTTATGTCAGGTAGAATCAATCATTAATTTATAACATGTGCTTTGTAATGCAATTCTCTTTTTCTAACTATCAGTTACCTAAATTACTTCACAATGTTAAATCCATAAATATTATATGCCATCTCTCCGGGGATCCAGTGATGTTTTTAGCTATTAATCAAGCTGCCTCATTTCTTGATTTTAGTTGTCTGGCTCTACTCTGACTGTTAATTGTTTTTTTGGCATTAGGACATAGGCATTAGAAATCAAGAAGTGACTTTGATGCCAGCAGTAATCTCTTGCTAATGCTAAACATGCATATTGAAACACAATAGTGTTTTATTTTTGACATTAGAGAAAGCACCTACTGATATAATTCTGAAAACTAAGTAAATAAAATTAACTGTGGAGATGGCAGTTACAAAGAAAAAAACAAAAGGGTCACAGCTCAGTAATATGACAGCAGTCTGCAGGAGTACCTATCCCCCACAAACCGGGAAAGGACCTTCCTTCAGCGCTTTAAACTGCAGAGCTAGCAAAATGTCTGCAATTACTGCACATACAAAATGTGAGTTCTCATACTGCAGGTGGCTGCTGTTTTTTTCCTGCGTACAGCACTTCTCGACGCTTAGCACTGATGAGTCCACCCAAGAGAAAGTTGCAATGACATTTCTGGCAAGATGCACGTGACCTTATCAGGCAAGAATTTGGCTGCCGTCGTATCAAGCAATCTGCATGAGTCTGCTTTTCCAGCCTTCTGACAGCAGCGTCTCAAATCTGTAGGAACCAGGGGCACTCTTCTGTTACTGTTTATTACATCTTGAGTCATAAGAATGACTGTACTAGGTGAATCCAAAATTCGGTCCAGATCTCTATGCTGTTTCTGATGGTAAATATTTAGGTTTAGCAAGCATCCTTGCCCAACCTCCAGCAATTTCTGTCTCAAGAGCTTCCTGAGCAAGGCTATGGTCTCTTGTATTCAGCTGCCCTTCCAGACTTTTTCTTCAGTTAATTTGCTCAATTATATTTTTAACCCACACAAATTTTTGGCCACCCTAAACACCTTGTTTCAAGAACTTCTACTGTTTAAACATGTTTTATGGAAAAATACAGAGTTTTTGGGAGTGGGGTGTTTGTTTCTTTTCCTTGGGCCTGAGACATTTCAATTAATACTTAGAGTTCTTTTATCAGGGGAGACAGACAATGAATAATAGTCCTATATTCATTATTCCACTCATGATTTATAAATTTCAATCTTATCCCCTTCCCCAAGCCTGAAATTCCATTCCCCACTTTTGATGATCCTTACTGCTCTTCTGTGTTCCTTTTCTAGCTCTCATACATCTTTTTTGAGGCAGGGGATAAGAACAACAAATAATACTCAACATTATAGTTACATACAGTGCTGTAATTACACGGGTTTGGATTTTTTTTTTTCCCCTCTGTTCCTTTCCTAAAAATTCCTAACATGATTTGATTTTGACTGTAGTAGAGCAATGACATGAAGATTTCGTAAACATATATATTATAACTTCTTAAGTAGTAATATTCTGGGGTTCAGTATTGAAGCCTGGACTTTTTTTTCTGTATGCCTCACGTAAAATTCATCATTGTTGAATTTCGTCTACTATTTTATTATCTGTTAAGTTACTGTTCTAAGATCCTTCTGCAACTCTTCTTAACTCGGCTCTCCTCTTTTTTGCCTGAGTAGTTGAATACCACCAGCAAACCCTATCATCTCACTGGTCAGTCTCCTAGCAAATACCTGAACAACACCCAGCATGGATGTCGAGGAAGGCTATTTGTGGAGGGCCTCGGCTGGACCAAGGGGCCTGGGGAGGATATTGACCTTGACAAGATTACAGTGTTCCCTTGAGAGAACAA
>JAVJGG010000090.1:29602574-29627951 GCA_035590195.1 Aviceda cuculoides
AGTATTAAGCTTTTGTCGCGTGAACCTTGGACTACTGTATAAAAGAGTGCTAATATAGGCAATAAACGGAAGTTCCACATACCTCTATGAGGATGCGTGGTTCATTCCAGGCAGATCTCCCTACAGCTATTGATGATCTTTCTCCACTTAGAAAGCTGGTCATAGAAATCAATTCTTTGTTTCCTACTTTTTTAACCAACTGATAATAACCCATGTCAGGGGCTTTTAGCTCTTACCACCAGCAGCTTTGTTTCTTTCAGAGATTTTGAGGAGGGACCCAGGTAGATTAAAAGATCAGACAGTAGTACTGGATTAGATCAACCAATGGTCCATCTGGTAAGGTGGCCTGTCTTTGGCAATGACCAATAGCAGGTGCCAAGGGAAGCATGCACACAAGGCAAACATGCAGCATTGCTTTTGCAGAATATTTACCTTCAGCCTCCAGCAGTTTGTAGATCAGTAACTTCTTTATCTGATGAAATTGGCCAGGTCGCCTTATCCACGCATTCAGTGACTCCCTCACAGAAGTGCAGTATCTCTCTCAAATACAATGTAGCTCTATGAAAGCCATTTGTACTATAATATTTTAGATTTACCCATGAAGTCTCTAATTCTTTTTTTTTATTATAGAGAGACAGAAACTTGAATTCTAGGAGGCAGTCATGGGCTTACAAAGTTAACAATTAATTGTCATCCTTACTGGACCTCCCATTTTTATTTCAGCATAACAAAAAGTACAGAAAAAAAGTCTCTACAGTACAAATTGAACAAATTTTTTTTTTTCCAAAAAGGAACTCTTAGCATTAATATGATATTTGTTAACCTATCTCCGACAAAGAATATTCACAGTTAGCTGAGATCACTGTTCAGAAATCACTATCTAAAAACCTGCAAAAACATTGTAGTAACTAACACAAAACACTCTTTCTTCCCAAACACCTGATTTTCTCTATTCTGTAACATCTGTATATTTCCCTAGATACTTCTCTTTCTATTAAGACATTAAAAATACCTTTTAAATGGGGACGAAATAGTGAATTGCTGAATATTCATTTTACTTAATTTCAATAAAGCTTTGAAAGTAATGTACGGATCATATTTGCATGAACAACTGAAAGGCTGTGGAAATAACAAAGGTATCTTGAGAACCAATTAAACCTTCCATAAGGTTATTATGCTGAAAGGAAGCATTGTTATGCACATTTTTTTCAAATTTACAAAAACTCAGGAGTGATATTGAAATGGCTTGATTCCACCTGCTGAGTAACATCAATTGTACAGCCAAGTGTTGAGATGAGTGTCCTAGCCTTTTTCAGAAACTGTTTGATATTTTAAAAAGGGATGTATTTACTTTTTTCTAACAGGATAAACATAATTAAGTTGATCACTTCAAATTAGAACTGAGTTGGTATTTTTACAGGACTGAAAAAGCTACAAGCAAAAAAACTTTATAAGGCAGACACAAGTCCAGTACCTGAAACTTTCCACCTTCTATTCTCTTCTCTCTTTGCTTTGTAGTGCCTTAGGAGACACCTTTCCATTGGTCAGTAACTTATACCCTTGTCTTGGGGGGTGAGAAGAGATTCCTGCATGTAGCCCACAGAGTGCATCAGTTCATCTCATCTGCAACCAAGGGCCTGAATCTGGGGCACCTGTTGGGGTTTCCTGCACTGTTCATCCCTGGCAGAGGTAAAGGAAGGCAGGATGCCAAACAACAGAATGTCCTTCGGAAAACAAGCCATGTTGCCAATTACTAATAGCTATTATTAACCTACTATTAATATCCCTGTTATTGATGGCTTTTCACCTCCTGCCACAGACACATGTGTAGAAGAAGGGTGGGAAATGGAAAAATACCTTTCTGAAGTTTTTTCTTGTCATTTAAATGATAGGCCCAGGTTCTTGGTAGTTATTCAGAGGTATGTGTTAAACAGGGTAAACAATGACAGCTGATCAAAGATGCTAATACGATCCGTCAGCCCTAGCTTCTAGATACTTTTGTTCTTGGACAGTCTCAGGGACCAGAATGGCTACTATAGATTGCAGGGAATCAGCAAGCCTCAGCAATACCCCTTTTTCCTTTTCATCCTGAATATAATTTCAGTATCAGCTGCTGAAGAAAGTACTGCAAGTACTTCACCAGCTCTGTCCTCTCAGCTGCTGCCTTTACACTGGGATCATCTTATTATTGCATGTCCATACCAGCTTCACAGTATCTATCAGTGATACCACAAAAAAAGATCATAAAATCTGATTCATGCACCTCAAGGGTTGGCCTGGAGGAAAATTTTTGTTTCATTTATCACCATAGCTAAGCGAAGAACAGGAGTCTCAAGGAACTGCAACAGAAAAGAAAAGAAGCATAACACACTGGAATAGGCTTTAATGGGAGTATTTCTTTCTTTACTGCAGGGACAAGTGTTAACACCAAAATTGAAATGCCTATGACGTTTGAGTCTTAAGATCCAGCTGGCATGAAGAGACATAATGTGAGTTACAACAAAGCACTAGATCTCTAAAGGAAACTCTCACACTTTACAGATCCAATTAAAAATTTAAAAATAGATGCATGTTCACTTGCTTACTATATGATAATAACCTCTGGGGCAGACCACTGCCACCTTCCTTCCTGGCAGGATAAATCAGGTCATACTAGATTCTGGGCTGCAGCATTGAGACTAATATCAGGATGTGCCAATTTGCTAATGAAAAGCTATCTCAGGTACCTGCACGTAGCACTGCAGTAATACTGGCTAATCTCCCATAGCTACTGGTATGACAAGCACTCTGAAGCTTGATGCTTTAAGACATTGTTGGTTCATCCTGAATATGACTTTTTTTAAGATATGGTCTCAGGTGTGGAAATATTTGTAATATAAAACCAAAAAATACCTTTGTTTTCTCATAAGTTCCTTTGGGAGGGGGGAAAAATCAACAAACAAAACACAACAAACACACACTGCCCCAATACCACCAGATTATTGCTGCTTCCCATTTTGATGGGAAGGTTCATCATCCCTGTAGAAGTTAGGATGTTGTTAAGATCAACGGCTACACCACAGGGACTCCTTTAACCTGAAGAGGCAGCTAATGGTCTCATTCTAAGCAGCAGAGAAAATGAACAATCTGATCACAACTTAAGGGAACAAGTAATACCCAGACAATAACATTTTAAACCTCTTTTCCACATGCTAGTCAGACATATTCCACACACTAGGGTAACCACAGCAGAGGCACAATATGCCTCATATAAAAAACATGTGGCAAATTTTGTAGACAAACGACTTTGTCAGTTTGCAAAACTCTGTACAATTATCTAAATTAAAATTTTAAGACAAGGTAAATTGCAGCATTAGCCTTTCAAAAGTACAGTTTAATTATTCTCTACATGGTTTACATTATTGCAAGCTTTTGGTCGGAAATAATATGTCATTCCTCTTAATTGCTTTAAATGACACTAGGAGATCTGATTTCTACATGCTCATCAACACATCAGTTTATTTTTTAAAATATGCTAATTTTTAAAAGGCTTTTCCATCACTATAATCACTGTCAATATTGTAAAGAAAATGTAGCTGGAGCTGGAAAGGCATCACCCCTTGTAATTAGTATTGGGCACCAAATGTTTGCCAGAGCTGTGTTTCCACTTTTCTTCATATTTGTTTATTTGTCAATTCAGTGGCTCTAATCTTGCTCCCATTTCAGTAAACAGTGACTTGCATGCCAGAGAGGAGCACACCTGCTCTTTGATAGGTATGACAGCAGATATGTGACATGAGGCAATCTCTCAATTACTTGTAAAATGCCTCCAGTTCTGTTTGCTACCAGAATATAGAGTATGTTTTCCTCTAAATCACATCCTTTCTGATGCCTGTTCATATTTTTTTCCTTATTTTGGCAACATATTTTTTTTCTGGTTATATTGACAGGGCTTAGAGAATATACAAAGATACATCAAATAACATGTATGAGCAGTTAGTGAATAGAGTAACTACAGGATTCATGGGAGGTATCCTCTTTTGTTGTTATCATTTTTAGATAAGACTTTTCTATAATGGATCTACAGCTACAAAAATATAATGACCATAAAGACACAGAAAAGATAGGTCAAAAACATCTGTTTCCTCATTTTCACCACCCATCTATAAAGAGTGCAACACTTTTCCTCTCTGTTCCCTATCCTCAAGAATTTTAATTTTACTTGGTGAAGAAGCCACAAAGACCACCTGAAATATCTATCTTACAGTTAGGTCAGTTCTACTAATATGTTATGACTTACTGTAAATGACAAAGGTATCCCTTTGAGGATCTGATATATTGAAGTGTTATCTTTCAGACTTATTGTAGCCAGATACAATTCAGTAGTTTTCTCTGACCAACTAGTCTTAATCCAGCAGAATGAAAAAGCATTGCATTATAAACATATTAGCCTTCTATTGAGCACAAGACGCACAGTTTGGGGGATTTTTTTCTGAGTAAAAACTGCTGAATAAAACTCTTATTTATTTCTTACCTGTTACAGTAACTCTGTAATGTCAAAACAAGCAGTCAAGGTCTAAGAAAGAGCAGTTCAAGCTGTTTGCCTGCAGTGGGAAGCAGCTTTAGAGATGATGAGGCATTGAGATGAAGAGTTATTCTTGTTATTCGTTGATTTACCCCACTTTATTTTAGTGAATAAATCTAATGACAGATATATTTCCCCCTGCAGAAACTGTGTAGCTTTTAAATCTACTACCTTGTGATTCTCCTGTCAATTGAGAGCTAGGTGATAAGGACTAGATGGGGGTCACCCTGACCGGCCCCCTGTGTTTATCAAACTGCCCATTCTGCACAGGATATTCTTCCCTTGGAGAAGCTGCAGACACATCACAACCTCCATTTCCACCACTGGAAACAACCAAAGCAGAAAAGCATTTTGTCAAGGCTTGCTGCTGACCCAGCTCTAACCATCTGCTCCCATGAGCAGGAACTGCCCTTTCCCTTGCCTCTTTCGCTCTCAAAAGGGAAAAAAAGATAAGAGAGGGCTGTTGGGCAGGTTCCTGTGGTGTTGAGCCCAAAAGTTGAATAAGTGGTAGTAAGACCCAGGATGGGAAACAAATCATATCCTCTTCCTTCATCAGATCACATTGTCCTCTCCCTAAACATTTCTGTCCCTTTGGGTGGAAGCTGCATAGTCCTCTCCCCTGCCAGCAGCTCATTCTGGCACTTCCTCTGCACTGACTGGTCTACTCAGGCTGCACTATGGTGAGAGCCAAAATTACTGTCTTCAAATAATATGATTAATTATTTGCTCTGGTTTTGGCTGGGATAGAGTTAATTTTCTTCTTAGTAGCTGGTACAGTGTGTTTTGGATTTAGTGTGAGAACAATGTTGGTAACACACTGATGTTTTAGTTGTTGCTATGTAGCACTTGTTCTAAGTAAAGGATATTTCAGTTTCCCATACTCTGCCAGTCGAGGAGGTGCACACGAAGCTGGGAGGGAGGCTAGGCCAGCAGACCTGAACTAGCCAAAGGGATATTCCATACCACAGAACATCATGCTCAGTATATAAACTGCGGGGAGTTGGCTGGGAGGGGCGGATCGCTGCTCAGGCATCGGTCAGTGGATGTTGAATAACTGCATTGTGCTTCACTTGTTTTTTTCTTTTTTTTTTTTTTCCTTTTTTAAATTCATAGAATCATCTAGGTTGGAAAAGACCTTCAAAATCATTGAGTCCAACCATCAACACCACTTGTGACCCATCACAAACTGGATTTAACTCCATTCACCACAGCCCTCTGGGCTCAGCCAGCCAGCCAGTTTTTCACCCAACAAAGAGTATACTTGTCTAAGCTATGAGATGCCAACTTCTCGAGGAGTATGCCATGAGAGACAGTGTCAAAGGCCTTGCTGAAGTCCAGGTAGACAACATCCACAGCCTTGCCCTCATCCAGTAGGTGGGCCATCTGGTCATAAAAGGAGATCAGGTTGGCCAAGCAGGACCTGCCTTTCATAAACCCACATTGACTGTTCTTGATCCCCTGGTTGTCCTGCAAATTATATTCCTTTTCATTACAATTACTATATTTTATTATTATTATTATTATTGTTAGTATTACATTTTACTTTAGTTATTAAATCTTTCTTATCTCAGCCCACGAGTTTTACTTTTTTTCCAATTCTCCTCCCCATTCCACTGTGGGAGGGGAGTGAGTGAGCAGCTGCATGTTGCCTAGTTGCTAGCTGGGCTTAAAACATTACATTATTTAATCCTGAAATCCCCACCAAATGATCTTTTTTAAGTCCTAACATGGCAGCTCTTGAGAAGTGTTATTTCCACAATATATGGATGGACACAAAGACTTTTATTATTTTCTGTTTCTCTATCTTGCCCCTTTCTGGTGTTGGCAGTGATTTCTCATTTTCAAGAATCCATCTGAAATGCATCCTCCACTGATACTGGGGATGTTCCTTCTTTTTTAGAGGCCCATCTGTATTTATATTGGACATCCCTTTTCCCCGATTATGTTACATAGTCTTGTTCTGTAAGTGCTCTGCTAAGATCCAACAATATCTGGTTATTAAACAAACTCCCATTAGAGCTTTACATTGTGCTCCAGGAACAGTTTAGTTTGATTCCAGCCCCAGAAATGGCTGGGGATTAAGATCAGGAAGAGTTGCACAACTCTTTCATGGCTGACAATGACACTTCTTGTTTTCAGGCTTCCCAGATCATAAGATTTCCTCTGTTTGGCATGCCAGGCTGCCCGCTGGGGAGGTAGCACATCTCTGAGATAGCCATTGGAGAGCCAAACAGTGAAGCTGAATCATGCCAGCATTTAAAAATGAAAGGAAGCACTGGGTTGATGTGGCTTTAGCAAAACCTTATAGGGTACACTGCAAAATTACAAAACCAATAAGGTAGGAAATGACTGCCCGAGTATGGAGACCATGGTGTTTTCAGGCTGCAATTATTTCAGATATCAGGTATCTAAATCTGCTGTGACAAACAGCCTTGACCTTCTAACCACACTCACAAGGGGCAGCCAAAACATGCAATATCCAGAGACAGCTGACTATAACTATTATTTCTGAACTGCTGGGCATGTATGTATTGTAGTACAACTTTCAAATCTCCACACAGAAATAATACATCAGGTTAAAATTAAAAATGCTTAGCATGTCTTGCACATTTTTGCCCCAAGTTTCAGACAAATACACAATTAAAATAAAGCCAGTATTTTTTACTTAGTTTATTTGTGAAGCAGGCAAGATTTGTCATAGCAATCTCTCATAGTTTGACTTACCTTACCTAATGATGACTAGCTATATTTGCATGTACTGTGTGGCAGGCTGGTGGGTAGGCTCACTACAGCCATATCTGAGAGAGCTCTTGGTTTGTATTTGGGCTAATTCTGCAGACAAAGAGTTGCTGATATTTGCTAAATCTCAGAATTTGTTAATGCATAAAGATAATGCAATACTAATGAAATTTTGCAGGATTTATAAGCAGATGGTTGATACCAAACATCCAAGATACCAAAATTTCAGACTAAAAGAATATAAAGAAAAAAATCCTATACCAATGCTAAGGTGAAGACAATTGATCTTGGATACACATCTCAAAAACTAAAAAATTATTAACATTTTTTGAAGACTATCAACAAATAAGAAAAAGAAAAAAAAAGAAAGAGAAAAAAAAGAAAAAGGAAAAGGAAAAGAGCCTTTGGAATTCTTTTATAGAAAAACAGAGAATGAAAACTGATACTGTATGATGAAATGGATGGTCACCGTTCTGCCACTTGGGGGAAAAGTCTTCCTGTATCCTGAATCCAGATACTTCAGGTCATCAGATATCCTGCTGCTGCATTTATTAGCTCTCTTCTCTAGAAAGCAATGAAGTTGCACTTACAACTTTTTTCAGAATTCATTCTAGTCAACTATAGAAAAAGTGTAACACACTTTTCAAACTCCTTACTTGACACTTTTTAAAATACTGTCATGAAGGAACACTTTTTCATTTCTAACATGATTTAAAATGGGTGACCGGTAATGAAAGAACACACACACTCACATATGCACATCTTTCAAATTGACAAATCTGTGTTAAAACCACTGCTATTAGCAAACATTGCTCAACAGAGTATTCCTTTCATGGAAGGGCACAGTAGGCTTGACAAGGTGTCCTTAGGCTGGCACATTTTGTCATGCTTCATATTAAACTGCAACAAGACATAATGATACCTTACGTGTAAAGTAATGTTTGTATGGTACCTTCCTTAGCTCAAGGGATGTCCTTGAAAAATTGATTTATCTATTCAAAGAAATCTCAGTAGCTCACAAGTCTGTCCTGCTGAGATAAGACATTATAACTGAATGGAGTCTAACCTGTACATTATATCGTGCTATGACACATGCATTGAACACAAACATAGGACTAATTCTGCCCTTCTGTGCAATTCCCAGGCTAAATGCAGTTTAAGTCCCCAGCTTGCAAGGGACAGTAATAACTTTAATATATCAACATATCACTCAGAGGACTGAATATACAGACATTCCTGGACTTTATAAATATCACAGGTTCTGAGACGCCTATCAGTTTATGGTAAAAAGCTACCAAGATTTGCATTTGATTTGTTGCTTGTGTGTGCACCAGAATTTTGAGATTGCTGAAAGCCATATTTTCAAGAAGTCGGCAGCTTCCCTGAGCAGTGCAACACCTGTAAAAAATTCCCATTATGCAGCAGTTCCTATGATCACCTAAAAGGGCTAGATTCAACTTAAATAATTTGCAGAGCTGTTTTATTATCTTGCAACACAGAGAGTACAAGCACCTAATAAAGCTGCTTCTATAGCTAGGGCTGCACAACTTCTCTTGCCTGCGGATTTTCTGGAGTCTAATAAGGGCTGAGGTCACATGCTGCATTTCACTCACAAAGGCCTCTCACTTCTAGCTCTCACTGACTTTCCTGAGACTTACAGAAATTCAGTATTTTGAGGTCTGTACCCTGCCGTTGGGTTTGGTTGTACTTTACCTTTGGGTCTGAAGTTGAAGGTCTCCCCCAGTAATGCACTGGGATCTGTGTGCTCTTGTGACTGCACACAGCATGATCACAAGTCTTGCTTTCTTGGGTAAAAAAACCTCTCTTACTGGTATCCCCAGAAGCATGCAGGGTTTCAAAACACTCTTTCAGAGTAACCAACCTCTCCTACAGATACCAGTCCTTTAAAAATAAATCAATACATTACACTTGAAATGGGAATTCTTGTTTTTTCTAGTTGAGCAAGAAAGTTGTTAGCTGATTTCAAATTACTTAACAACAATACATTCAGACTCTCATTTCTCTTGTTCAACATGAGCAAACACAGGAGATGAGCAAACACAGATTTACAATAACTTGTCATAACATCTCAGTCTAATGAGAAGAGAGCAAGATCAGCTGAATATACAATAGATAGCCTTATGACCCAGCTCACCTGAGTGCAGCGTGGAATAGAATTCTTTATCAGTTGTTTCAAGGAAGACAAAAACACTGAACAAGAAAATATGCATCTTATTTACTGGAATAGCACTTTCTTTTAAATGTTGTGAACTTCGGAATATAATGAAACCATATTTCACTTGAGTGGAAAGCCTCCTTGCAGTAGAAGCATCAAAATAGATATGTGACTCAAACCTATATTTAAATATCATTGCAACTGTAATTAAACAAAGGAGTATCCAGGAAAGAGGAAACATCTGCACTGTAGAGAACATTTTGCACTCTTAAGTACCTTCATTGGAAATTTACTTTTTCTTCATGACGCAGGAGTAACCAGAGCTATAAAAGCATAATTTAATACTACAGTAAAAATAAGTTGTAACAAATTTATTCTATATCATATTTGTTATGAATGTTTCTGCTCAGCAGGATAGTTAAAAATTAACATACTGTAAGTCACTGACTGGAAGTTCAGAAAGAAAGAGGTGAATCTGTCATTTGCCAATAGATCTAAATTTTAACTGAAATCAGGCATGCTACTGTGATACGTCTTTTATCTACCAGAAACAGAAAAAATTGTGGAAGTGCCAAATAACTCCAACTCCTACTGTTGAAGGCTATACAGACTGAGTTTTTCAGTGCATATGTTGCAATTTTGGCTGATAGTAATAATAAAGCTATCCTAGGAACTAATCCACCCAAAGGACTTACTGACATAGCCTGAAAAGGACTGAGGATGTTGGATATGGTCCCAGAGCCCCTAGGGTCAGTGGTGTCAGGATTTCATCTGTGAGCTCTATAGAGATGGAAAGACGTACAAAAACATCGAGGTCTACAACTTGGGTTGTTAATGATGCAGACAGTAGGGCAGATGGAGAGGAAATACAAATGAGAAATTTATTGTTTCATCATCTCTGTATCCTAGTGTGTAGTTATTCATGTTGTCTCAGGAATCAGCTTCTTTTGCAGGCAACTATGTATATCTTTTTCAGTCAGAAAAAATGTTAACCCAACTTCTGGCTTTCATCCTAGTTTTCCGACTTCTCAATTCTCTACTTTGGTCATCCTGGGCCTTCAGAGAAAGATTTTCTGTCTCTCACATCCATGTCTAAGCTGACAACTTCTTTTGTCTCTTCACTGTAGGTCATTTCTGTACAGAAAAAAAAAGTCTTATTTTCTTTTTTCAACTTCTGGAAAATGGAAAACACATGAATACCCTCAGTAATGCTGCAACTGCTGAAGAATCTGCATATTCCTTGGCTATTTTCAAGAAGCCTGAATTAAAGTCACTAGAGTTTGTAAAGATTTCTTAAACCCTTTAAGTGGTGCTCCTGCAAGGCAGTATTTTTCCATGTGTACTCATATGGTATATGTTAATGCTTCAGTGCTGCAGATAGAAACCCATATGAAATGAAGACTCAGGACTGTAAACAGGGGCAATGGTCCTGCGTCCCACACTTTGCAATAAGCTTTGTTGCTTATCTTGTAATGCATTCAGTCTGGATGGATGAAAGCAGCCATTCTCACAGGGCAGAGGAGCAGACCCTCACACACACTGTGGCTCCAGCAGCTGGTGCAAGCCAGGGCAGCTGGAGATATCTTCCACCCTGATTCCCAGCCCCAGCACTAGTGAGAACTGCTGGGCAGAAGCTCCAGGCTCTGCTAGGGAGGCAGAATTTTTGGCCAAGGGCTGACTGAACAGCCTGGAGTGCTCCCTGCAGGCATCCCTTGGTGTGCCAGGGAAAGTCCCTGCTAACTAATGGCATTCAGACCATGGCTCCCTGATGCCTGCTGAGGCCAACACGTAAGAATTCTGTCCAAGAATTACATTAATTGTCGTAGTGTACACAGATAGTACACATACATACATCATCACACAGATAGTAGTGTACATAGTAGTGTACTATCTGTGATCCTCTTGCCTATAGTAAATAAATAAATAAATAGAATAAAAAATACTTCCTTCTCATTTTTACCACCCAATTCTGTTCATTTCACTAGAAATGCAAGCTTATGCCAGTTAGATGTTTGTTCATAGCAGAACATCAAAGGAAGTGGGGCAGTATTTTTATAAAAAAGATTTTGATTTCCCATGAGAAAGAACAAAGTTATCTTAAATCACCTTCTACAACTGTCTTTTTGGGAGGATACTGGAGAAGTATCAATCATTTAAAAGCTAGATTGCTCAGAGCATTTAGTTTCTCCTAGTTTCTTCTGACTTCTGGGAAGAAAAAATACTTTAAATTGCCTTCTGTCTTCCTGTAGTTCCAGGCATAGCTTTTGTGCTTTTTCCATCTCTGCTTTTATTCATGAGTTGTCACTGAAGAAAGCAAGTAGAAAACAAAGCAAAACAAAACAACAGATAGCTCAGAGAGCTTGACAGTAGGTTTTGCCCTAAGGCTACCAGTTCAAACCCATCACAAATCAGCAGTAGCTCAAGTATCCGATATCTAATGGTTGTCTGATGACCTTAGTAAAGTGTTGAGCGTGTTGGTTTCATATGGCATGTCTAGGCTGTCACAACAAGGAAGTCTATGCAGAGAATGTGGAATATGCTTTTGCTGGGTAAAGCGACCCTTCGGGTCAGTAATGAGGAATGCGTTATTGGGTGCAGGTTAGAATACTTTCTGTTCCTTGGCAAATACACAAGAAACCACTGCCTAGTGCTGGTACTGAAAAGTCTTGATCAGAGCTAGACTCCCCCCAAAAGAGAATAAATATGTAGAGAGTGAGGTCAGAAAAAAAAAAAAAAAAAAAGAAAAAAACAACCACCCAAAACACAAAAGTTAGACTCCTAAATGTTATTTTAATCACACTAAAGTACTATTGCTCTAAATGCCAGCTGAACTATGCTGTGAGTGGGAAAGAATCAAATTGTTAATGGAAATTGGATAAAAGGTTTTAAATTAATGCTTCTAACTACTCTTACAAAACAATACAAGACAGAACACGCTAAGAAACATCCAGGAAAATGTAAGGAATTAAAAAAACAAGATAGCCCAGTCCTTTCCTTCCTTACTGAAGTTGCCTCCTCCATTACTTAAGGAAAAAAAATATATTTTTTTTACTGAAACAGCCTCTATGCTTCGGTATAATCTTATCAAAACTCAGATTTATCCTTCTTTTAAAAAATCCCTCATAAGAATCATTTGAGTTACTGCCATTGGCATAGACATTATTTATATGGGAGTACAGTCTAGTTTCCATCTGCACACTCAGGGATGGGACAGGGAGACTGCTTTCTTCTACACAGGCACATACAGCCCTTGTACAGCACATGTCAGGATGAAGCAAAGCCTTGCCTGTCCTGTGCTCAGTCTGTCTAGGAGATTTTCTAGCTCTGGTGCTAGAAAATGCCTCTAATGCTTGCACTGGATTGCTGCAGCTCAGCAGATCTTCCCAGGCTTCTAAATGAGATACTCTATCTTGAACAAAATTAGATGCTTGACGGAAGAATTATTATATGAACTTTTCTGGCCTGGGTTATCTGGAGTGCAGATTAGACTGGCATAAAGGCGCTTTCTGGTCTTGAGATGTATGACAATATACAGAGCACAATTAAACTGCTTTATTGCTGTTTTACTCATAAGTTGATTACCAGGGCAACGTTTGTTGGTGGTGTTGTTACAAAGAGGGGATTTTTATTATAGCTTTTGATTTAAATAATCTGACCATTTACTGTCACTAAAGACAAACTATGTCCCCTCATTAAATCAATAGTTTTAAATGTCTTTTGCTGTCAAACTCTGTTATGGTGTACTGATAAAAGTGTATCTGATTGTTAATTAACCACAGATGAACCCAGGGAGACCTGCAGCTCATTTCTGATGGCTGCTTCAGAGGGCAGTAGTAATCAAACACAGAAGTTATAAATCAATTAAATAACATCGTCACCATTGTAAGTAGTCCCGTGGCATCAATGACAGGCAAACACCTCCACAGCTCTAAGGTTAAGTGTGGACATAGCAATCCTTTCTCCTGGCCATGACAATTTATGCATCGTCTTCTAGGAACTCGGTATGAATCGCACCATGGTATTTTCCATACTTCTCTCAAGGAGGGAAGTTTTTTGCATATAGGCTCTCTGTGTTACAAAGGGCTAATCTTTCGGTCTTTGATGCATAGTATATGCTCACAGAAATGCTGCCACTGCACTAGAATATTGTAACCAATCCCCTTAGTCTCTTTTCCCAGTACTTCTGTTATTAAAGCTTCAGTGTAAATTCAAACCTTATCAAATGCCAGCAAACTCACTCGACTGCATGATTGCTTACTTTTTTGAAGTGTGGTTGGCATTTAATACGAGCTTAGGAGCCACTGAAAAAAATCATTCCTGGTGAAAAAAACAAACAGACATCAAGTTCATTTCCTAGTTCCTCTTCCCATTCATTTCAAAATAACCACTTGGTGATGCAGTCTTTAATCATGTCAACTAGCCTTAATATTGTTTAGCTTTTCTTCATATACTTGTTGTGGGAAACTGTGCTATTTACCATACTCATCTGTGAAGGGGTCCTGGAAAAGGCTGATAGTGTTCACCTTCTAACAGAATAAGACCAGTAAGCTGGGACCAAGAAGGGAAATTGGTGATAAGTTTGCTACCTCCACATCCAGGAGCATTATTACATGTGATGAATAATTGCTCTAGATAAATAAGCATGCACTCCTTTTTCCAGAATAATTGGCTTTATCTTTTGCCTACCAGCTATAAGCCCTACTTTTAATTTACTCTTTTTCTTATTCACTTTTCGATGTAACAGTTCAATGAGGGTTTAAATTCCTTTCCCCATGCAGCCCTTTTATCATGCTTCTAATTACCTAGCCTAATTGCTCTGAACTGGTATGAGCCCATGGATTTTTAAATTATTTTCTTTAATTACAATTCTTTACTGAAGAAAATGTCACTGAAATACATCTTACTAAAACAAAAAACACCACTGAAATACATTTTCCAACCTCTTGAAAATGCAAGCACATAATACGGAAGTTTAACATACTTTACCTTCACTCTCAGCTTGTCCACAAAATCGTGCAGTGTCACATACAAAAAAGGGAAAAAATATGCAAACTATTAAAATAAGAGAATCATAGAAAAAGTAAATGATAATACAAGTATTTTAGTTGAGCACAAAGAGGGCTGAACTAGTATAACCACAATAAGGAGGGAGAGGGGTGTATGTAGAATATTCTCCAGCTATCACTGTCAATGTTTTTACACTCTGAAGTGCAAATGTCATCCTCTGCGGGGAAACAATGTCTTCATTGTGCTGAAGCATGTATTTGAATATGTGTAAGAATCAATGGATGTTAATTGGTTGTGAACAAAACACTTGACATTTCCAAAATGGAGTCCTATGGATGAAAATTAACAAGTGCTTATTTTATGTATTTTATATGAGCATAAGATATGTTTTGGGGTTTTTATCTATCAAATATTTTCATAATTCTGCAACCAAACTTCAGCAGTGAGAAATTCACAAATGGGGATAAGAGAGCTGCAATTGTAAATTAAGGTGACATTATAGAAACTTCCCCATGAGATAGAGGTTACTGAGAAAAAAGAAAGACTTTTTAAAAATTAATCTTCAAATTGAGTGTATCAAAATTTCCATAGTCATTAGACTTGTGTTCTGGAAATTTGATAATGCAAAGGTGTTTATATTTACATTTTAAAATATAAACACTTCTAACCAAACAAAGATCTTGTTAATTTAAGTTTGCAAACAAACTGAGGTATTGTCTTTTTAAATAATCCAATGTATTGTCTGAGATTATTCCAATACAAATCCTCAAAAGGGAACAAGCATTTATTTGTTTAAGGATATGAGAAACTGAAATTCTGAAGACCGGTGCATCTTTATGCACATGTGTTGGCTCATTTATTGCCTTGCAAGGCTTAGCCTCAACTTTTCCATTAGCCATTAGCACAACAGATGAAATAATTTCTATTGTCTAGGATATTTTTTCTGTCAGTGATCTGTATCAGAGCTGCTATATGAATGTTACCCCTCATTGATACTCTTTACAATTTAATTAATTTCTCAGCAGTATATTAATTAGGCAACAACAGTAGCCTAGAACTCCAATACTTATAAATGAGATCAGAAATTGATACCAACTTTCCTAACTCAGCAAAACAGTCATGTATGACGATATTGCCTGTTTATTATAAGAAACATCTATTGTCTATCAGGACCACGAAAGGTAGCTCAGCAAATGACCAGTACTTGCAAAGTTGGCTTGCAAGGAACATTGATTTCTGTCTTCTCTAATGACCAGATCACATACTATGCATTGGTGAACCTGCAAGCTGTTGCTAAATGAGGATAGCCACAGACATGCTGAGAAGGAAAAGTCTAGTGGCTTCAGCACTGCCATCCTTGGGAAAGAACAGAAGTCAAAAGAGAGAAATCTTCCAGGAAAGACAAATTCAACCCAATCCAAGCCCCTCTGTTGAGCAGAGAGACTAAAAGCATTCACTGTCCATTGTCAGGGCAATTCTTTCAAACAAATCACTCCAGTTTTACTTTTAGAAGAGAGGCACTAAAACCAACAGGCTGAAAGTGGATAAAAGTTTTTGTTGCCATGGCTGTACACTTTCCGGCAATGCCTACTGCCTCAGGGACAGAACTGCTGCCAACAGGGCCTTGAAAATCAGAATCCAGCTCAGAAAGGGACTTGAACTTGCTTTGGGCAGGGAGCAATGGTGAAAGTGTCCTGGGTTAATGTGTCCACATCAAGCCAACAAAAGTTCTAGGATTAAAGTTCTTCAATACATGGAATACACTGTAGTGACAAATTCCCAACACTATAGGGCTCTACAAAGGGCAATTGCTGTTTTCTTGCTTACATAGCTGGATTAATACAGAGTCCACAGAGATAAAATGGAACAGCTCCTCTCTTTGCTCAAGGCAGTCACCCCTTCAGGAAAAAAAAAAAAAATATAAAAAATCCTTCCTTAATGGAAAGATGTCTCATTTGGTATGTTTAATCAGGAGCAGTTTCCTCTAATTTGGCTATCAGGGCTTAATATGAGTGTCCCAAACATTTTCTTTACTGAAGAATCTCATAACACAAAGCAAACATGGCTTTGTGTCTGAGGTTTCAATGAGTCTTTTTAGTGTTACTTGCGTGGTGGATGGACTGCAAAGCTTACAGAGGAAGATTTTAAGAGTTATTTTCATTGATTTAAATAGGACGTAAATATACATGAAGTGCTTAGACAATTGCTTCTTGAGTTCTAAGGGAAGTAAGAAAGATTACCTTCAAGTCAGAGGTTCCTCTCATCAAAAGACTCTTACACATTCCTAGTGTGTCCTGCTAAAACAATAAACAACACAGAAGCAGCTGAAGACATACCTATTGTTGAACTATTATCACAGAACTGCAGAATAGCATAGGTTGGAAGGGACCATTGATAGAGTTTGCAGGACCTGGAAAGCAAAGCCAGTCAAACAGAAAAGCGCAATAATCACAGCTGTAAGATGAAACAGGAATAATTAGGAAATCATTCTGGTGTAGAATGATTTCCTAATTACTCCTGCTGGTTTTGTCAGATTCCCTGGAGTGCTGGAAGTCTCAAGACTGAAAGAAAGCTAAAAAAATGTTAGTAATACTCTTTCTGTTGGTGTGTGTACAGTTGCTACACAGGTTACGGCCACCCATTTTCAGCTACTAAGAAACTACTTTGGTGTTATACTTGCCTTTAAAAGAAGCCTATGAGGATGTCTGAGAATGATATACAAAGCCTACTATTGACATCTGGGAACTAGCAGAATATTCAGAACTAGCAGAATTAGCAGAACTAGAACTAGTGACACAAGTGCTTCTAATGTACTAATAATGCTTCAGTACTTCAAGCAGGACCTTGTTTGGGTAAGTGATGTACTTTTCAAAAAATAACAGAGAAGGCAGTCCCTGTGCCCAAAAGCTTACAATCTAAGCAAAAGCATAGGTTGCCATGAGAGCAAACCCATGTGGAAGAATGACAGTCCTCTGGTCTCTTAGGATTCTTTGAGAATAGCAACAAATAATGGATAAAATTAGTGAAAGTAATTTATTTGGATTTTCAAAAGCCTTTTGTCTAGTTCTCTAGAGAACGTTAAACTCAGCAGTCTTGCAAGAAGAGGTAAAATAGCAGAAATGAATTATTTACTTTAATCACTGAAAAAAACATAACACTTGGGAGCTGCAAGATTTCCATGCTCAGACAGAAATGTATAGACTTAATTTTTTTGACTGGGGAGGAGCAGTAATGTAGCAAAGTTTGGCAATTATTTGGATAAGTTTAGATGAAAGGAGACACATTAAATCAATTCAAAGGAATCCAACAAAGCTGGGTGACCAGGAGGGATCCTGGCTCATAGTCAGGTAGCAATATTGGAATAAAGGGTTTGAGCTATTCAGACACATTCCTGATCCCTCTTCTGTAAACATCACATAAAAAGAACCATGAAGGAATGTTAGGCGATTTTATTTTTTTTCTTCTTAAAGCTGAATATTGAGACAAAATAGAAAAAAAAAAAACACAGAAAAAAATCCCCATAACAGAATTAGAATTATCACCTAAACTGAGCTGTCTCATACACCTAATTACATCTCAGACTTTTGCTTTCAAAATATATATGAATTAAACTGGTCAGAACTGTACCAAAAGGAAAAGTTCATATGCAAATTTCAGGTCTGGATCTAGGAGACAAACATGGCTAATTCTCAGCACCAAGTCATCCTTTCTCTTGGTACTGAAAAGCACCTTTTTATCCTGCCAGGGGTAGTTATATCTGAATTTCCTTCAGGAAGGACAAACCACTGTGTTTTTCACTGTGGTAGAAATCTGCTCTGAGGGGGTTATTCAGGTATCTTTTTTGTTTAGCTTGCTTGTTTGACCATTTAACTGAGGTGTCATGCTACACACTATACATCGATGGTCAATATTTTAAAGCATAATTGCAGCAATAGCCTGCCTTTAAATATAACATAACCTTTCCACTGAAGACTCTTAATGAATAGTTTGTCATATCTTCAATACCCTTGGATCCATCTCCCGGATGCATTTGCTACTAATCATATCCTCTCAAGGTTAGTGAAACAGCAATACAAAAAAGTGTCTTTTCTACAGAGAGAGGTCAGTAATTTATCTGCACAGACCATTCAAGAGTGTAGTCTGTGTTCATAGCAGCACATAATCGATGGCTGTGCTAGGGGAAGTACAAAAATTATCACAGTCATGTTTACCACTGAATTGATACTACACTTTGTTAAATAAAACACATTGCACCAATTACTTCAAACTGAGTTAGCAAAACCGATAACAGTTTTGATAAACAGTATCAAAACACGTAATACGTACAGAAGTATTAAGCCACAGTCTTCTAATATTTCTGAATAATCAAATTCCAGTACTTTTCAAGGCTTAGATCTTTGTACTTTTCCACCAAAGTAGCCAGCCTTTGGCAGATGGAGGTATTTTTTACAGTGGATGCTTGAAAAAATGTGTTTGCCATTCCTCTGCTGCCATCTGCCCTCAAAAATGTATATGTGCAGCCAGATTTGTCCTAACTTTAGAAAGTTTGAAAGGCATTAAGCCAAAGAATAAAACCAACAAATGAAGGTCCTAACAACAGTTAGCTGTGCTCATTCCCATTTTCTTAAAGATATTTTTGAAAAAAAGATACTGTAATATGAAACTAGAAAATAACAGGATGACTTGAATCATTACCTGATACAAGGAAACTCCCTAAATAAAAAAAATAATTGCAGACATTTAACTCTTATAATGGTATCTGTTTCAAAGCAGACACAGCATGTTTGATTCTGTGGGTACGCAGAGAAATTTTGATTTGATGAATGTTGGCAGTAACAAACAGGAGGTAAAAGGTATATTAATTTTCTCCATGAATTCTTTGCCTTCTTTAATTTCCAGCCTGTTAGGGTTGTGCTCAGGCTCCATGAGAAGCATTTATAAGAAATCCAGTCTCTTTTTATTTTTTATTTTTTTGTCAAAAGAAGTATATTGTATTGGATCCTCTCTTGCAATATATTTCTCTCTATGTTCTCTACCAAGTACAAAAACTCTAGAAACTGCAGTTGTTGGTGAGGAAGAAAAGGCCACAGTTAGTTTGATACAGTGGTTCTGACCAGGACTTTACTATGCCCCACTCATTCTCATCTAAAGCATAAGACCTTTCTCTTCTCCTCTTTGCCAAGAAAAGGGGGGGTGTGGGGGTGAAAAGGACATTTTTTTCCTATTTCTGCTTTCAGGTTTTTTCAGAAAGGTGTGACATTTAGCTATTCATTTGTCCAAGTAGCAGCCAACTGATGGAGGCAAATAAAATCTTATGGCCTTGAGATAAAACTAAACTCTGAGATATGCACCCCTCTACTCCATTCTCAGATAACTGCAAAGTGGCGAGAGCAGGGCTTGCCACTCACCCCACGTAAGATGCTCTTTCCTTCAACTGGAAAGACAGCACTGGGATCTTAAAATCAGATATCGCTGATCCATGTCCTCCAATGGCAGTTTGTACTTCGTGTGATGGGATTGGTTTATGTTCAGTTATTAGTTATCTCCTTATCATGAGATCTTTTGGAGCCATATTTTAAACCCAGAACAATGATAGAAATATAATAAATAAAAATTCCAAAGCATTTAAAACCCAATATGTGGTAAATCTTAACAAATAAATTTGTTTAGGAACAGAAAGCATTCAGGCCCTCTGACAGGCTGTGGCACTGGATGATATAAAGGATAAGGTGCCACATCTCTGTCTTTAACATCATGAAAACAACAGGCCAAATGTTTCCTTTAGGATAGTTTTTCTCTCTTGCATTCAGTCACACTGAAATTGAAGAGGAATAATTAGCAATATGTGTTTAATGCCACGTTCCTAAAGCACACAAATGCCTGAAGTGGGAAAAAGGTGTTGAGGGAAGTCAGAACTAAAGCCAAAGAACAGTTTCTATTGTGTATTTTTAACATTCCTCCTTGGTATAATTCAGTGCCAATTTTATTAAAGTATTGTGGCCCTCATTGCTGCCGTTTCTTAAACAGCGTGTCCATTGCAGCTGACAAGCTTTCAGGAAAGCCTTGAATGTACCTGAGATGTACGTACTCTGCAGGACATCCAGGGCATGTGGGACTGAATGGGTCCACAGTGCCAACATACCACTCCATCTCCCCAGGCAGGATACCCACAGGCAGCACAGGCTGAACTCCATGGATTTGGAGAGAGGACAAACAAATGCTTACAGATGCTCCTCTCCCCAGACAGAGCAGACCCAGCTACTACTGAGGCAGGTTAGAAGTGAGTATACTTTCTATACTAATGACAAAATTTCTTTGCTCTTTGTGCAAGTGCAATGTGTTACTCACTGGTGTCCCTTAGTCCATACTGTTTTCTCAGTCTGACTTCAAGAAAATACTTTACAATTGTAGAAGACAGAGAGATCCTACTATTCGATGTCCAGCGGAAAAACCACTAGTCCACAGATGACCTCATTGCTTTATTTTTTTAATGGTTATTTCCTTGTTTCTCCATATTACACAGAATAAGAAACACAAAATAGAGTTATATCGGATTAACTGAGACATCAAAGAGCAAATATACCTTTTTTTCTGGTTATATCTGTCCTCCATGATCTCCTAGCATTGCAGTATGCTGCCAAAGAAATAAGAAAGAAGATTAGATATAATTCAGTTCAAAGCTACTCTGATAAAAATCCAACAAAGGAATCTAACTTATTTCAGATACTCTGTCACTCCATATCCACCTAACGCTGCCAAGAGCTACATTGCCAAAAGACTGATGGAAGGTAAAAAAACCCAACACCTTCTGATCCAGAAAATACATGCCAGTGCATTTGTACCATCTGTCATGCAGATTCAGAGATGCCCAGCTGAAGATGGGCTGCTGTTGATCCATCTGCAAAACATGACCCAGACCAATTGCCTGACTTATGGTAAATTTGGAAGGCTGTTCCATAGAAGATATCTGAAAAACAGCTTGGCATTTTCCCCATCCCATCCAGTGTTTTCCTTTTTCTCCATTTATACAAACAGAGATCCTCCATACAAATGTATTAATTCATGACCTGCTCCTGTTCTGTGTATACTAGTGTCTTGCTTATCCTTTATGGTGAAATGGGTGAAATGATTAACTGGACAGTTTTGTTTCTACTGCACTTTCATATTTTCCTCCTGCCATTTATTTTCCACAGATCTTTGTTTTGTCTTCCTTCTAAATAGACAAATGCAATTTTACTTTATTTTGATGATGGGAGTGGGGAAGGAAATAGGGAGAAAGAATTTTAAATCTTCAATGTTTGGCTTATTAGAGAGACTTTCCAAACACCCCACTAATTAATTTCTTTAAATCACATAAGTTATAAAAAGCAATTACATGTAATGATAAATTACTTCTTCAGCTGGGTTGCAGGTGTCACATTTGATGCATATTAGAGAAATGTACAGTACATGTCAGCCATTTCCCTTGTGTGTGGATTACTTTCAAACAAAGCAATCGGAAGTAGCTTTTCTTCCCTTGCTCTCCTCTCTTCAGCTCTGGTTAAGGGACATAGTATGTGAAAATTTCCATTACTAGCAAGAATACATTGATTAAACTAAAAAAAACCCAAACCAAACCCCCACCTTTTTAGATGTCATTAAGTCACACATTTTCACAGAGAACCACAAGCCTAAAATGATTCCAGTGGGAGAAAACATGAGGGGCTCAAGTAATAGTCTAAGAAAAAATTAAATTAAAAATACAAGCTGTGATAATAGTAGAAGGCTACTCCGGCAGCAGACTGACCTTAGCTAATAACAACTTTCTTTTTTTTTAATCAAAATAAGGTACCAGATGGGAAAACCAACCAATATTCATCATCATGTGCAAACCCAGAAATAATGTATTTCTAATATGAAACGATAACATACCATATGTGCTCCAAAGATTAACCAAAATAAAACGCAGCTAATTCACTTAATTTTCATATAACCGGTCTCATTCTCTGAGCCTTAATTTGCAGGCACCGAAGGTGAAGTTCAAACTGCTAATCTTAATCATTGTTATGTACATACAAAGATTTATGATTATACAAGTTTTCATAGAAACAAAGATGATAATGTACAAAAATATAACAATAAAATGAGCATAGCATTAAGTATTATGCATAGGGAAATATTTCAGTTAGAACAAGGAACTGGATACCCTAAGTCCTTGGTTCTGCCATTCATTACTATTTGAAATGGGATTTTGGGACAAATACAAACAAATCTTCTGGAGACCTGATAGGTACTTAATCCTGCAGTGAAGTTGTGGCTTGCAAAGATACAGATACTGGAGTGAAAGTAATTAATATGGAACTGGCCATGAATACAGTCAGAGTGAAAATAAGAGCAATGGGAAGAATTGGGTTTCTGAAGACTCTGTTATTTTAGAGTGCAGGAGTGAACCACACTTGTCTTCAGCATAATCATTTTCTCTAACTGTCCCTTGCCTGCCTGCCATGCCTCTGCCTGTGTCACCTTGCCACAGCTGAGCTGGGGGAGAAACAGCATGCTGGAACCCCCACTCACCTAAGCACCACGGTAATTGCCAATTTAATGTAGGAGACCTCGGTTTTGCACTGAGGCTTGTTCACATGCTTGCATCTCCCTGCTTTGTTCCAGCAGAAGAGCAATGGTGATTAAACATCCCAGCCGCTTGCTAGTGAACAGATTTCCACTGTGGTAGTCACTTGGGATCAGACACTGAACCCACAACTGCCTCAGAGACAGAGCGGGTTAGAGAAACTTAACGGGAGAAACATGGCCCTTCTCTACTCGCCAGCTATTTCAAAAAGGATTTCAGTCATGCCTGCATGTTAGCAGGCTTCTTGGGGATTGTATAAAGAGGCTATCAAGCTGACCATCTCAGACAGGCAGGGTGAGGGACTAACTGTTCTCCAATTCCAATGAGCTGTGGTTAATGCAGCATCTGCCTTGTCTGTCTTCTGCCTGCCCATGTATTAACGCGCAGCTTTGTGCTGTTTCATGAGTCTCTCAAGCATATAATAAATAGAGTTCCAACTCACTGGAACCTCCTGCAGCAGCTGATATTATAAGTTGTTTTTCTGTGACTGCTCATTTGGAAGTTCCTGGTTTTGGCAGGACAGCAGAAGCAACCACAGCTGAAAACACACACTTGGAAAGTCGGTGGCATTCAAATGAGCTCCTGCTAAAGCTGCAAACCGGCTCAGGAGTGGTGTGGCATGAGCTGCCCACCTGCACCCTCCTGGGGCAGGGAGAGGTGCTGGAGACAGTCTCAAACCTGGGTAAAAATTATGGAGGACGTACGTGCATGCACAGGACGTACATTATTTTTCTAATGTTTTGCAATTTTCTGCCACTTGATAACATAAAACAACAAAGGAAAGCTCTTTCGTTTTCTCTTCTCTTTACTGTAATCTGAGGTTGGCTTTCATTTGTTTCCCATTAAGTCAGAAAGCTCATGGTGGTGAGTTTTCCTTGAAATAAGAAAGTTTGTGCTGCTCATTATCTGTAATCTTGAAATAAACTGCTCTCGCCTGAGTCAGGTGGAAGCTGTAAATGACACCTTTCCGACAGCCAGGCCATTTCTAAATTCACTCCCTCAAGGTTTTTGCTCCATTATCCAAAAAAGACTGATCTTATGCTGCATCTTCGGCTTAGCAGAGAGACTAATGGCATCTCACAGCTCTATTTAGCCATGTATTTCAATGAGACCTGTAAGTAGGTTACTGTTTCAGTCCTTTCTTACCCACAGTTTTTTGTAATTGAAATTAGCCACTGGATTCAAAAGACAGAGGGGGAAGAGGAGGAAGGTGAGACAGAAGGTCTGGCAGACACACAGAGCATTCTCCCTCCCAGCAGCTTTTTCCTTAGGTAACCAAAGCTACAAAACAGAGAAACACACCCACTGTAACAGAAAAAAAAAAGGGTGCTAGCCTGTTTTTTTTTTTCCTTAGCTTATTTAAAGTTGGAGCACAGACATCACAATGTATGGATGTGAGATGAAACCTACGGTGTCTACCAAGTGAAAAATTAGGCAGAAGTGTCAGCTCCTGGATAAGAATGAGTTGCATTACCATCTCCTCTCTGACTGTATATTTTAAGACAAAAAAAAGAGCCTCAATAAGTTCTCATGGGGAAAAAACACGCATGGAGCCTATGCCACATGGTCACTTCAGGGGTTTCTTCCCAGCACACTGGTGTCTGCTCTGTGAGGCTGGTTCAGACTCTGACTGTGACATGCATAGAAAGCTCAGCCCTAGGAACCAGGATGCTAAAACCAGCTCCTGGCACACCTGACTTTTTGGTATCTAGATCCTTTATGGGCTTTAGAGCCCAGAGTTCAGGCTAAAAAAGGCTGCCCCATCCAATAAGCTGTTGCCATGTAGCTTAGGGGGAAAAGAGATGGTTATCTCCTCATATTGCTCCCAAAGCAATTAAATACTGCGAAGATCAGTTTACCACATACTCATTTTGGAAAGTCAACACAGACCTGCTTGTGGGGTTATTACTCTCTGTAAAACTAACTCTTGCAATCGCTGCTGGTGCTGCTTCTCTTCCTCTGTAGTAAGTTGAACAAATCTGCTCTCTAGGCAGTTAAACAAACACAAATGGCAATAATATTCACACACACACACACACACTATAATCTACCATCTTGTTTCCAGCAGCCTATGAGAGTTAAAGTAAAAGTCCATAAGAGTAAATTCAGCGCAAATAAACCAAAGCTTAAAATCCATAAAAGTAAGTGTGACACCCAGAAGCCAAATGTGGTTGGCATACAGGAGCAGCACTACTCTGTCATGTTAATGTCCTGGTTTCAGCTGGGATAGAGTTAATTGTCTTCCTAGTAGCTGGTGCAGTGCTGTGTTTTGAGTTCAGTATG
>JAVJGG010000090.1:29641767-29660506 GCA_035590195.1 Aviceda cuculoides
AATTCTCCCTTTTCTCACTGGATTTTAGCTGTAATGTGCTGACACTGAAGTAAAGTATACTTCTGCATTTCATTTTTATATAGTTGACTTCTTTAGTTCAGTAGTTTTACGGCTTTCAATTTGACTTTTTAAATACGAGTTTATAGCATTTCACCTTTCTATCAAATGGATAAGCCTGTAAGAACTTTGCTGTTTGATTAAGTTATCATGCATGAAGAACCAGAAAAATTTAAGACAATTGTTCATTTAAATGGCTGTTAATTACATCCTCCTGACATAGTTATTGTACCATAAGCACACTTTGGATAAAACTGCTGTATTATCTAATTGAACTCAAAAATATTTCTGACATTTTAATGAACACACCAATTAATTTTATTTTACAAGACTTTCAAATGAACCACAGAGGATTAGAAAATGACATTCAAGGTCTGCATATAATTAAATTGCATAACACAAAAGGGGGGAAATGTAGTGTCATGTCGAACAAAAAAAAAAAGATAGGAATGCATTAGCATTCAAGATATGTTAGAGTAAATAAGGTCTTTGTAAAACAGAAGCCATTCTTTTTTACCACCAAAGTTCATGGAAGTCAATGGAATGACACAGCATCATTGCCACCAGCCACAGGTTGTAAGTCTGGGGACTCCAGAGCCATTATTCTATTCCTTGTCAGAGATCCTATTTTGATTTTGCTTTTATGAAAATTTTGCATAATTATTTGTATAAGTCAAGTGGAACTTCACAGAGACAGTGTAGCTATGCTGTAATGAACTAGACATGAGAAGACAAATAGTTGTCTGGACTTCAAAACAATCACAGTGCACATGAGGCTTTCTACATGAGAGATCAACTGGATAGAACAGAAATTTAAGGCATTTAAATAAGTTAAATTAGATTTATAGATTTCACAGTCATCCACCTGTCTGGATGCATTTGACTAGGCCACTGAAGAAGAGGGCCAGATCACACATGTTTTCCATGGAAAAAAATGGTTCAACGTCACGGACCTTTCCCTACAGTAGTAAACTCATGTCAAAGGAAGGAGTAAATGGTCAGAGCGGCCCATTTTCCAATGATCAATAGCTCTATAAAACATTGTAAGAATGAGAAAAGTATAAATAAAATAGATATAATCAAGTGTAGGTACAAACTTTAGTATGCAACATACTGTGCACACATAAATCTTTGGTCTCTTTAGTCAGCAGTTCTTCAAACTCTTTAAGCTTTCTGCTAAGCCTCCAGTCTCTCTAGGTGCTTTTTGTGCTGCAGACACTAACGCCAAATGCAGCATCCCAGCTGCACTCTGAATAAGGCAGAGACAGAAAAAAATCTTTGCCTGATCATGGAAGTCATCCTTTGAATTTATCACAGACTGGCATTTGCTTTCTCTATATGAGAATAACTTGGTGTGCTAATACCAAATTTCCTCACTGTATTTGTCTTGCTTTTACCATGATGGGTAGTGACAAAATAAGCATAGTGAAGGGAAAAAAGGGGGGGGGGAAGGAAAAAGGAAATATCAATAAACTTGGAACAACATTCAATTATAAACGTGGATACAAAATGCTAATAATTCAATGCTCAGTAGCACCCATCTGAATTTCATTATACTCTAAGTAGAATCAGGTATTTGTTAAAGTGGACAAATGTTCTTTAAAAGATACATTGCTTACAATCATCTCATGATAAAAAAGATGAATAAAATTAACCAGTTGGTCTCTGTATCAAAACAAAGAAGAAAAGGAAAAGGAAAAGAGAAAATTTCAAGGATGAATTTTCAACAGCTGCAAACCACTCTGTAGGATGTTGCCACTGAGACAAATAAAGCTGCAGGATCTCATTTTTTCTATGTAAATCGATTTACGTCAATGGAATTACTCAATATGTACCACAATGTATGAGCAAGTTTAGACAACACTACATCCTGGCTGATGAGATGTAGACGGAGAGCGTCAACCTCCACTAAAGGACAGAAACCCAAACAAAATATTAGCAGGAAACATTGTTCCTAGGATAATGTGAATCAGAGAGCAGGCTTTTGGTCTACTTTTTTCTATCACCACAGATGATAGAAAACTGTTTCTAGCAGCTTTTGTTTTGCATATTATAGCAAGAGAAATGAAGCGGGTTAAAGGAACTATTGAAACTGTTTATCTATGGAAAAATTGCTTTGGAAAAATGAAAACAAACAGGAAAATATTGCTAACTTGAAAAAAACCTCTTTTCACTAAAAGACAGGTTTTCCAACTTTTGTCCAATGAAGAATAGAAGTTTTTATTCTTGGAGATATTGTTTCCTTGTTTTGGACAGTGTATCTTCACTTCCATTCCCAAAAATACAGAAGAAAGGGGGAATAGCCATTGTTATAATTTTAGCTAATGTATCTGGATGGTTAGTAATACCTCTCTGATTTTTTAGGTTCTAGGACAGTGTCATACCCCTAGAAAAACATTAAAATTCTCACACTCACCTGTCTTAACAAGAATTTAGAAATCAATAGAAATTTGTCCTTGATGTAGTGGAGAGAATTCAGCATAACTCAGATAAGGTAAAATAAATCAATAGCTGAGTAATCTCAGAGAAACACAACTGATCCAATTTGTCCTGAAATTAGGCATATGCTATCATCTTTGATTTGCCAGATCCCATACAAACATAAAATCAAAATGTCCCTAAAGCAATTTCATATCTTAATTTTGATAATTTTATATCACTCTAACTATTGAGTTTTGTAGCATTGCTCCCAATCTCCTCCCAAAAGCGAAGAATTAGATCCTGTATTTTAACAGTTACCTATGTTTACTTCCCTAAACCATTTGGTCATTTCCTACATATGAAGGCAACTGTGCAAATTTAAAGCCTAATCCTTACTCGTTGTCAATCAAAATAGCTTCACCAGGGGAGAAAAAATAAAAGTATAAGACTCCTTATTGAGTAAGGCTCTCTCACTAAATGCATCTTAACATCAGACTGCCAAAAAAGTAATACTTATTGACATCCAAAACAATTCAGAACCTACCTAATAGATATGACCAAAGCATGGAAAAATGCATATAACATTCAAGATTCAGTATATGCGATTTTTCACATTAGAAATCCATAGTTGCAGCCAGAAACAGCAGCATTTCCAAAAGTATTTCCTAAAATACGTGTTTTCATATTGCTTAAAGGCAGTTCGTTAAAAGACTCATTCCTTGTCCATGGTGGAAAGATCAGCAGAGATTTTAAAGATATTTGGAATTCACTGTACAGAACAAAGAGGGACTAGAATTAGATAATGTCTTACCTGTATAAGCGTATGTATATTTGACTTTATTTAGCTGTGCTTTGGCATATTTTGCCACTTCATGTGCAACGCAAGGTTGGTTGCCTAAAACTTGAAGTCCCAAATATGTCTGTGTTTATTTCTCATGCCTATTTTAGCATCTTCAGTGGAGCCACACTGCATCTCCACAGCAGAACATTTAGTCCATTACCAACATATCTAGACAATATATATTTAACATATAGAGTGTAAAGTCTATGAAATAGTAGTATTTCTTACTCCTTATTATTCATCCACTGCATAAAAGAAGTTTATACCTTCCAAGAAAAATCTGTCTACCATTGTATTAGTTACTTTCTAACTCTATATTTGCATTACAAAAGATTTACTAATGTGATCTCTGCTGTCAGTATCTTTTTCTTTACACCAGAGACCATCTCTAAGAGCAATTCCACCCCACGAGTTTGAAGACTGCTGTCTCCATCCCGAGAGGAAAACCATGCAAGTGCCCATGCCATTTCACAGCTGCAGACCCCTCCCCAGCTTCTGCAGCTGTATGGGCTCGGTCCTTTGCAGACCTTCTTTCCCAGGTGCAGACCCTGATGGCTTGCCAGAGCTCCTCTTGTCATGCACAGCCAGAGTGAGAGTAAAGCTGAGTTTTTGAGAGCAGTTAAATGAACATGGAGGATCACAGCAAAACTCTGGACATGCAGAAAACAGCCAGGAAAAGATTTAAACTGCTTCAGCCCATGTCTGCAAGCAAAGGGACAGGGACGATGGTTGGAAGGGAGCCATGTTTCTGATAACTGCTGATTCAAGAGCACTTCATGTGGTTAACAGTTCAAGCCGAGAAGACTGACTACGCTCCTTACAGTAATGAAATCTGAGACTGACAGATTTTCGTCAGGTTTCATAGGGAAACAAGGCCAATTGCAAATTGCCAGAGGCTGCAGAAGTATCTTGGGAAAGTGTCACTAAATGCTTTTTCTATTCTTACTTCCTTCCCCAGGCATCTGCTGTTGGCACCAGTTGGAGGCAGGACCCCAGGTTAATTGGATCGCTGATTTGATTGGAGTTGGCTGTTCTTGTGAGATGATCATGTTGTGCCTTGTATCCTGATTAGTGCTTGAACTCATTGGCTGACTTGCTCTGGTTTTGATGGAGGGGTCTCAAGGTGAAGTTTCCACCCATGTTTCATGCAGAATGAAAATAGAAATTCTGAGGGTAAGTATGGTTGTATGATCAAAAGTCAACCAACCTCACACAGGGCCCTGGCATGCACCAAGCAGGCATTTGCACACAGATGTCAGACTTTCAGGAACAGTCAAAGACCCACAGCTGTCACCAGGATCCTGTTCTCCTTTTTGCCTATGGTAGAGGTCAGAACTGACTGAGTCAAAAATGCCATTTTACACCTGCGTCCTACCTCCTGCCTGGGGAGCTGGGGGAACCCCTGGCCTGGGCACCTTCCCTCCTTCTGACATGCAGCAGGGGCCATAGTTATGGATACAAACTGCTTCCCCTGTGGCCAACATGATCAGCAACAGCAAAAGCAGGAAGTCTGATTCATGCCTCTTCCAGGCACTCTGCCATGGGGCTGTTTCTCATCTTGCATGGCAACAGCCCGAGGTTTTGGGGAAAGTAAAGAGAAGCTGTGATGGGGAGGGGCAATAGGAGCATCAGAGAGGAGGAGGCATCTATCTTATGCAGAGGCAGTGTAGGAAGGGTTGTCCTGATAAAATAAATCTGGAGAGATGGGAATTAGTGAGGTCAGGGAATGGACATCACCCATTTTCCTTCAGCATAGGCAGACTTTGGACACCCCTACCCCCTCCACTCACCACTTCCACTCCAGACCTTCCCTCCGAGCATTTCCCCAAGCACCAGTGGCCTGTTCCAGCCCCATTCCCCTGATCTGACGTGACAGGGCCAAAGTGATACCCTCCTCCCCAAAACCTTCCTTCCTCTGCTATGCTGCAAAATTGAATTTCATCTAAACTGCCAAGTAGCCTTAAACTCCTGCTGCTAACGAGACACCAACTCATCAGAAAGCAAGCCTGTCTTCTGCTGCTCATAAAGCCAGATATTCAGCAGACAGCAGGAACACAAGCCATGAAAAACTTTTTGACTTATTCAGTCCTCCTGAGTCAATCTTGCAATTGTGAAGGGCTACATCCATATGAAGCTACGCAACTCCAAATGCAACATAAAATCCAAAGGCAGACTGCTGTGCAACCTTGTTAAGGAAATTAAAATTTTCCATAAAAGTAAGGCACTGAATGCATGCCACTAGGTAGCAAGAGAGACAATGCTTTAACAGCTCTGGCTCTAAGAAAGGTTCAAAATATCCAAAAGACAACTTATGCACTCATACTGTCCTCAAGAGAGGTTATAAGAGATGCAGTATCATTTGTATGTGTGTAACTTCCCATTCCACACTCCCATCCTGTGAGACAGTAAGGTACTGCAGGTTTGCTGACAACTGAAGATTAGCTGGATGAACCTGAGTCCTGGAAGACAGTGCTCATGCTGGTGAAGAGAGAAGTTTTGTTTAAATAAATGACCACCATTACCTCTCTTTGTGCTAATCCATAAGAGAAAAGAGTTTAGCTTTAATTTCAGGCAACGACAATAATGGATATTAGTACCCTTACTGAGCCCATGAATAGACGAATAAAGATACATATAAAGGGCCACAGATGTATACCCATCAAACACTCAAATGACCTATACAAAAGAACCAGAAAAAAAAATTAAGCATGGAATAGACATTGGCATGGGCTGGGAGGATGTCTGATTCTTGTCAAATAATCACAAAAGAGAATTATTTAAGAGCCAAAAATATGGAGCAGGGGGACTGTGATTCAGTTGCAAAGGCACTGAAGACAGCAGATTTTGAATAGAGCCTTTAGTTTGAGTTTAAGAAATCAAAGTTACTGTATTATTAATATGCCTTAAACAGCAGGTAAACTAGCAATTTCTTCCTCTACACGCACCTGGTGTTCCTCATGAAATAACATTCTGTTTTGACATCCCTGTTACTTGGCACAGGCTGTCTGTCAAGAAGAGGAGCTGACAACAGAGGGATCCTTGTGTGTCTTTCACAGCTGTTGCTGTGTAGACCTTAAAAAAAAAGGGCAAGCAATAGATAAGCTTTATCTTCATGCATGTTGGCACTTTTGTTGTGGCACCTACATGCGCTGTGGTTAGCACCACCATCCAGCTCTGCTCTGATGAGGAGTCTGTCTTTCCAATGTATGAATAACCCAAGCTAGGTAACTCTGAGACACATCTACAGCTGCTCCATGAATATCCTGGGCCTAAAACATAAAAGCTGTCAGGGCTCTGGTCTTTTTACAGGGGTTGAAGAGGAGGACAGCACCTTAAGCCCTTTATCTCTATGTATGTACTTTGCAGAGGATGAGACCCAGAACCAGTGCATGGAGCAGGGACCACATATCCTAACTTCTTCCCTATACTAAAAGTGTATGTTAAATACTAGGATGCAGACATGCACAAATTTTTCATCTTCTCCAACAAACAGGTGTGTCAAGAGACCTGGGCTTTACAAGAACAGCCCGGTAGTCTCCAGCAAGTGCAACATGCATGTTTGGACCCTCTCAGGATCAGAAGGTCCCTCAAGTTCAGATGCTTATATTATTACCTGAGCACTTAAAGCACAGTAAAGAGATTGCACCACTGTCTCTGTGAGTCCTGCCCAGCTCTTCAAAAGCAAAACTGTAACTCTGCTCTCAGGAATAACCTCAGGATGCCATGTGAAACAAATCGGGATAGTAGTCTGTTGCAAAAACAATACTTTATTAGTTGTGTGTTTATTTAAAATAAATCTGTGGAAAGTGGTAAGTTTCCCCAGGAACCTCTGAGCTGGATGAAACCAGATTCTCTATGAAAAGACTGTTCCATCTGAAGATGTTAATCTTAGCTTTAAACTAAAGGCACATAAAGGTATTTTCAGAAACTATCATACCTCTACCTTTTCTAAGCATCTACCTTGACAGGTTCAGCATACTTGAAAAAAAAAAAAAAAAACAAACCAACCCCAAAAGTCCAACATCTGGATGCAGTTAGTTTCCTTTATAGAGAACCTTTCACAAACGGCTTCAGATTGGACATGTCAGCTCACTCTGTGACAGCAAATTAGGCAGAATAACCTACCATTACTGTCATTATGGAAGTTTTCTTTCCTTCCTTAGCGCTAAAAAATGCCATTATAAAATCAGCAGAAGTTTTAGCAAGGATATTTTTCAAATAGACCTCTATTTAATTCTATTAATGCATTACAAAAGCATAAACAGAGTGAACCAATACGAATTCTGCACAGAGAATTGCTTACTGTCCTCTGGCACAGAAGTACTTACCTTAATAAGAAAATTCAGAAGAATTTTCAATTGGAGACACAAATAAAAAATTGTTGTAGTTACTGGCAATACACTTTTTGAGTTTTATTCTGCAAGAAGCACCTTCCAATTTAACAAATGTACTACTACATGAGAAGTATGTTGTGATGCTTGAACCTAGTCAGCATGTTCTGATCCCTGCAATGGCTGGAGGGTTGTGCAAAATATATGATTCAAAGCCTTGAAGTATGTTATTCATCCCTTTGTTACTCAGTTGGATTCAAGTGCTAAAAAAAAACATCCATCACTCTAAGAAATCATCTTTTTCTCTGGTGAAGTATCTGCCTTGCCTTTGAATGGAATGTTTAATGGAGAAAAAGAGAAGATGCAGTAACTTGAAAAGTTAGCTGAAAAAAAAGTCTTTTCAAGAAAGAAGGTTTTCTAATTTCTACTCCAATAATAGGATCAAGAGAGGGGTGGGGAGAGTCACAGGGAGTATTTTTGTGAAAAACTGGAACCTGGGAAGTTTCAAAAGATCCCTTTTTACTATTTACTCAGATTATAGTGCTTGTTCCTGAAAGTCAATTATTCCCTTTTCAGTTCATCACATCTAAGTTACACTCCAAACAAGTGAACGTATGGTGATTTGTTCTCCCCTTTTCTTTCTCATCTCTGCAACCACCTTTCTATCCATATTCCTTTAATTGGAAACATTAATTTTCATTTTGATTTGCACAGGATAAGCATTTTGTCTTTAATTGTTGTGGGGCACCCCCTGATAAAGCCTGTAGAATGAAAATCCACAATGCCTAAAACAAGATTCTGCTATCTGAACCTCTTTTTAGTCACTCATCACCTAGAAATTTGGAACTGCAGAAGTGTAGGATGTACGATGAAGATAGATCGCTGAATTTTTAATGAGCAGTCCTTCAATATTTACCTGGTTAAAAGACAGTGGATACTTTGTCTTACCTGTCATAATAAATATGTTTCTCCTGGCAACTCAGTGTCTTGTGTTTAACACTACTTTGACAAATGTACCTTTTCCCTTTTTGTGGTTAATGCAGGCATAATTTTAAAGGGAATAGGTCTGTAGGTTAACTGTTTTTTTTTCCTCTATTCTTCTTTTAACTTTATAAATGCAGTGATCATCCTAGAGCTAAAGACAACTCCTGCAGTTTAAGTCTAAAACCCCAATTCATAGTCATGTCAATACTCAACACAACCCTATAAATTCTCAGCTTCATGCACTGCTCAATAGCATAAGTCAGTTGAAATAGAAAAGTTAATGCAAAACTCCTGAAGTCACATAATAAGGACCAGCTTCTCAGCCAGCCTTGCAGACAAAATTGCATTTGTTGCTCTGAGGACAAAGTGATACCTGCTTATACATGGGGTTTATCAAAAGGGTTTCCCCATCCCTTTCCGCAGCATCATCTTCCTTGCAGACCCCCAACAAGGACCTAAGTGGGCTCAAAAATAAATATGTCGGGATGGTAAAGGAAAAAGACATCTGTCCTTCTTGCCTTACTGTTCTTCCAGCAAGTTTCCCCTTGCCAGTAGTGTGTTTTACATGACCTGGAGTAGCTTGGTCCCATAGATGTGGCTGCAGGAAAGCACAGCAGAAACTAATGGTTCTCATCTTTCTGAGACACCTCTATAGTGATGGACGGGCATCACATTACCTGACATTATTTCTCACTATTTTGTGTGGATGTTGCCAACCAAGAGGAGAGTGGATTCATTGAGCAATGTTTCCTTCTTTCACAATCCATCTTGAAATACAATCCAATTTTCAGGTCAGGAGAAAATTCTTAAGTTATGGAAAAGTCACAGGTGACAAGAATAATGAATATGGGAGATGGCAGAAGAAGAAATGGATCTAGTATGGGTTTTATGGATGAGATACATAAGATATGACAGGGGGAAAGAACAAGGTGTGGGAGTCATGATGCAGCAACGCAATAGTACGTTTGCTTGTGCACAGCCAGCTGTTTTACTCACAGATCACACAAAAATGCATAGACATTCACTTCTCCAGCCTTCTGACAGCAGCAATAATATAAAAATATATCTATCAGTATTCCATTTTCCCCCAGTCAAAGTCCAGCCAGATTCACTATTTATCATCATTTATTCCAGTAAATAGAAGCCACACCCAGGCCAACTATCTTGCTGTCATAACTTGTAAATGGTGTTTTGGTATCATGGGATTCCTGTTCAGGAGCTTTGTTTTGATTTTGAGGCCTCTAATCTTTATCAGATATTACACACCACTCGTCACTGTCAGTATCCAAAGCAACATCAGCATCTGTGGCATTACTAACAGGACCATCTTCAGCATGTGAATCATCCTGCAGCTTATCCTCCAGATTCATACATGCCTGAAAAAAATTAACTCGGGATGACTCTCCAGATGGCATCTGTTCACCACCCTCCACAGAATATGAGGGCAGGGAACAGTTTTATGAGTAATAAAATTAACTGGTTGGACGGCGTAAAAAGGTTTTCATAGCAACAACACTTCAGTGTGGCCCAAAAAGACTTTCACCAGAGTTGATAGGAAGAGTGCAATTCTTGCTTATTAGTGAAAGAAACAGGTGACAACACTTTCAGAAACACTCCATAATGAAATTTCCTACCACATGTCACAGACTTGGTTGCAGGGTGGGAAGTAACCTCCATGCCTGGCAAACTATCACCTTGCAAAGTGATGTTCTCCCATACAGCTCAAATGCACTGAATATATGGTTCTCCTTGCAAGTCTAATTGCAATGTATAAGTCCAAGTCTAAAAAAACTTCAGGCACTTCGCTTGAGTAAAATAACAGAAAATGTAAATGACTTCTTGCTCACATTTGATGCAAATGCATGCCAATTTCCACACCACCTTTCTTTGTTTCTGGTCATCCGTTAGACTTTAGTTCTGTGTCAGAATACAACTTCTGTGCCAAAGCCTGCTGAAGCACAAACAATGTGAGATTAAGGTGACTCATGGCAGAAGATATTATGTGTCTAAGAAATAAATATGTTCCTGATTATTAAAAAAAAGAAAGTATTGATAACCATTTTTCATCTTAATAGCTTTATTAAAAAGGATATTAATGGTGGGAAAAAAAAGGCACAGCTTATTAGTGGAAAGTATGATGTTCTGGTTTGCTCACTCTTTTGTGAATCCATTTTATTATAAAAGTTCCTTTTCTCAACCTCTTTACATTTTCCTATGAAGACCAAACAGGAAAAGAGGGGGATAAAAATAAAAACTACTTTGGAAATATCAAAGTCAGAATACTTTGGGTTTGGTTTTAGTTTTTGTAAACCAACAACCTAACAAAAAGGACATTTTGAAATTGAGTGAAAGCTTTGATCCCATTTATAAGCAGGAAAATGAATGAAAAATTGCCTAGGTTTAAAAAATTATAAAAACCTATTTTTAGCTTGAAAAATATTACGAACCTATACTTCTTAGTTTGGATTTAACAGGTAAACTGCCTACGGTAGCTTCCCTTGCCCTTTCCTTCTAATACCAGCTATGCCAATAGAGGTGGAAATAGAGTCTTTAAAATTTTCCCAACAATTTTACCTGTTTTTCCAGACAGACTTTAGCTGGTGGTTGACTAAAGCCAGGAGAGCAGCAGTATCAAGAGAGTCCTGTAAACTTCCCTTGACATCTCATTTCTGTCTCTTTTTATAGCTATCTCACTCATGAAGACTCCTCTACAGTTCAAGCATCTGTCAGAATCTGGAAATATATTTATTACAATAGATATTATTGAATATTAGTCACTTCTGCCCACCTCTTTTCTCACTACAAGAAATACCAATGGCCAGCTAAAGTCTCCAGGATAACAAATAAGTTTTAAAGTATCATCTTAAATTGACAGAGTCTTCTTTTGTTATAGGACATTAGCAACTGCAAAAGTTGCTATGAAATATATAGAAGAGAAACAGTACAACATAGACCCCTTTGGCTTTTATTTCTGTACCACTTTTCCTCTTGATAGTGCATTGTGATTGCTTATTTTGATCCTATTATCACATCTAGAGCAGACTTGAATGCAAATAAGTGGCAATTTCATGTGACTGAAACCGTACAGTGACTCAAAACACCATTGAGCAAAACTGCACCTGAGATGTCTGCTATAATCTGAACAGATTGGAGGATGATATTGGAGCTGTACAAATCCCTACAATGGATTCCTTTTGCTAGCAATTAGCACGGTGTGGCATTGAGTCCAGCTGTGTGAGTCTGCTCTGTTGCGTGCCTCATACGACCATCCTGATCTCAGAAGTGTTGTCCTTGCTGCTGCACACGCCATTTTACAGGGACCAGCTCATGTTTTCTTACAGCACAAAGCAGAAGGCACTGAAAAAATTGACAAGTTGACAGGCTTAAAAAAAATAAAAGAAAAAAAAAGAGAGCAATTTCCCACAGGTAGGAACTCCCAACCACAGGAGATTTCAGTGGGCAAAAATTTAGTTAACTTCATAAAAGTTTAGATAAGGTTGTGGACAAAAAAACCCCTTGTGTGTAACACCTACACAAGAAGCCACTGCTTGCAGGAAGGTAACAAAGTTTGCCAAGGGAAGGAAAACCATGCAAAGCTGGCTCTGGCCACAGACAGAAAGCAGCCAGGAAGTTTTGCTTCCTCTCTCACTTGTCCTCTTTTAATTTAATTCTTCTAAACACTCCTGGCTGCAAGGACACAAAGGAGCCCAAGGTAACCAGTGTTGAGGCCATCAGTCTCTCAGGATAGAAACAGTCTTCTGCTCATATCAGTTTGGCCAAGGAGGATTCCTTCATCCTCCCTGCAAGAGAAAAGATCTCAAGGCACACAGCTGCAATTAATATTTCAGTCACACCAAGCTGTACATTTTCACATTAGAAATATGAACTATGGAAGAGATTTTTAGCACCATTATTTATTAGACAAGTTCTCCAGATTTTTATCATCCATAACTCATGCCTTTGAATGGATTTGCTGCTGATTCCCCTAAGTCATGTACAGAAGGTCTTGAAGTACAGTATTTCTAAAATACCATTTTTTAAATTTCACATTTACATGCATTCCATCTGCACACCGAGAACATTAAATATCATAAATGTAGAGTTAATGTCTCATTTTTAAAAATTATGTAGTTTTGTAATTACATTAAATGAGGGGATACTGACTTTTAGAAACTAAATTCCAAGTCTCTTTCTATTGCCAAAGCAGTCAGGAATATCTTTAAATAAGTTTATGCTATAGGGACCCTTTAATGATCCATCTGCTGAAATGAGAAGGAAGAGGAAAAAGTAGTAGATTCATAAGAAATGAAACTTCAATTCACCATGCATTAATAAAAAGCTCAGCTATTGATAATCAGCAAGATTTTAATGAAGTTTTTGAAAGTTATATGCATTTACACTTAAGAACAGGCTTCCAGTAGCTCTCTCCAACACAAAAGATAATTTAATAAATGAACTAAAAATTTCTTACATGAGCCTATCCTTCACAACTCTTGGCTTGAAAACTGTTATAAGAATCTTAGAAAATAGTTTTATTTCTATGTGAATTATTTCGTTTTTCAGTGTTTACCTAATCATATTCATTTTCACAAACACTAAGACTGCATGGATACCTAAGACTGCATGGATACCTAAGACTGCATGGATACCTATATTTGACTGATTTTACTTAGTTTCAGTTTTTTATATTGGTAAATGTATCTACAGAGTTTACAGTAAACCACCAATTGTAAACTGCTCATCTCTCAAAGTCTTCAGGAAGAGTCTAGGAACAGTGCAGATATATACAATTTAGCTAAAAACTGGTTATTGGGATTAACACAAGAGTAATTGGTGGAAGTCTGTAGATGACCTTTCAGTCATTTAGAGGCTAGCACATATAGTCCACTTTAATGTTGCAGCATAACTCTTATGTAGAGTTTATTCTCCAGGTTAAATATACTTCAAGTTAGATGGCAACTATAGGGACTTTGTTCCTTTTCATTCCACAGAATAACACTTCATTACAAGACAGGTGATATCTCAAATTTATGGGAAGATTTATAAAGCAGTAGATTTTCCCCTGATTGCTTTTTGACTGAAATATATTTCCAGACCAAAAAGGGTTCATGCCATTTAGCAGTGCTGCCATGACAAAACAACTTCTTTGGCTAAAACAAAAATAGAGTTAAGCAGTTTTGATCACAAAGCAATTTTTGTTTGTGCCTTAGGTTGTCTTACAATGTCCCGTTTTGATTTTGAGACTTAGTCTTTTAATATTTAGAAGAATGCACGTTATCAAACTCATCAAAGATGAGTAACTCATCAAAGATGGAGAAGATGGAAGGATACTGCAGAAGGTTAATGGCCACTACCAGCTGTCAAGCAGCCTTATTTAATTAGGAATAGTACATTTCTTACATGCATGTGTATATATTTGTGCCTGGGTGTGTGTGTATATGGGCCACAGTGTCAGCTAGCATACATGGACATTTCAGCTGAGCTGTATGTACTGTATTTACCCGCTATGGACATTATATCCCTGGAAATTCACTGCTCTACCAAAGGATTCTCACACTGTAGTCAGCCTGTAGATAGATCCCTATAATGACCAACAAAACCAGTAACAACCTAATCCAAATACTACCAATACATTGAGCAAAATTATGGAGTTAACGCTAAAAGTATTTGAACTGCATTTGGAAAAAAGGCCTGGATTTTGTATGCCAGAGCTAAGGAAAGTCCAGTATTTAATGTGCTGTGGGTAAGAACCAGGCTACAATCACTGAACTGTGTATCAAAACCCAATACAAGCTGGGAGGGGTTTGTTGCATGTACCTCCCTTTTCCCTTGTCCATGCCAGCAGCCTCCCTTTTCCAACTCCTTCTTTTCCCCTTTTCTATGTCTTAGTGCCGCTGCACAACTTTAATAGTAATGTTACATACATAGCAAAATATAGAAAATATCAAAATTGGAAGATTTTTTTGTGAAAATAATGCTTTTCAGACAAAAGCAGTTAAGGCAACATCACTTGGTACCACAGTCAGATGTAAGAAGCCCAATTAGAAGGCACAGAAAAAGTTCATTTTACTGCAGAGCAAAAGATGTAGTGCACAAGAGCAAAAAAGGACTGGGCTTTTCTGGTAAACAAAAGCAGTTTCATTTTTTTTAAAGAATACATTCTCATTTAAGCTTTATAACCTCAAAAAATTTTTGCATGTTGCACAAAATGGTGCGCACTGAAGGTATCATTTTGCCAGGACCGTACCTGCAATGTGCTGTGCCATAAAGATTGCTTTTAAAAGAGTAAAGAAAGTTTAAAAAAAAAGGGAGGGGAAATGACAGTTTTGGAGCCAATTTTCTAAGATGTTTAGAGTCCACAGCTCTCACTGAAGTCAGAAGCAGCAGCAGGTACCTACCACCTGAGGACAGGCAGGAACGGAGTCAAAGCCCCCCAAAACCAAAGGGGGCCTTTCTGCCAACTTCAATGTCCCTATACCCAGCAGGCTCTTTGAGTGCAAATGGTCGATGATCTGTCATTGAAACAAAGGTTTGCCCATTTTGAGATGCACTAAATATACAGTGTCAGCAGTACACTGTAATCTTTCCAAATGACCCCAAAGCTCAAAGGCCGGTGCAGGCAAAGGAAAGTGTCTTTTCTTCTCCCAAGTTTTGCTATTAGACACTATTGCAGAAGCAGTGCTCTGGGCTAGTTTGTTTGTATCTGTCTTCCATTTTTGACCCAGCTTCCGCAAATGTGAGGCACACACTTTTAGTATAGCACTGAAGCTGATGCAGGAGAGGCATTAAATTATTCATTTGGTTCAGGTTTTCTGATAAGTAGACCGCATGCCCAGGACCTGGCAGGATTAGACCTGTATTTCCCCCTAGAGCTACAGGGTGTTTTACATTTAGTTTCCAGCCACTGAATAATAAAATAGGTTGGTTTAATCCTTTTGCTTAGTTTGCAATACATAATCACCCTAGCATCCTCTCAAGATCTGATCCAGACTGACAGCCAGTCAGCATATAATTATTATTCAGGTTATGTTATACTATTAATTTACCACTTAGGTTTTTGGGATTGGTTTGTTTCCAAGTTAGGTAATTTCTTTTGAGAAAAGAGCCTTCTTTTCCACTCTATTTTCCCTCACCTGTGCAAAACTCCCCTTGCAACATTATCTGAGTCTTTTTAAAAGATTTGTTGATTTTAAGGCCATAAGGAGCACAAGTCATAAAACTTCCCTGAATTAATTCCTTTTGTCAAATACCATAGCTGTACACTTGAGTGTCTAGAAAAAAAAAATCTAGCCTTGGCATAAATATTTCCTCTGATGTCAAGTCTACCACTATCAGTAAGCTTTTCCAGTGGTTAATTACCCTGCCTGTTAAAAAAAAAAAAAAAAAAAAAAAAAAGAGGGGGAAGGGAACACCCCAAAACGCAGAAACCATATACATCTATGTTATACTTTAGTTTAGCCTCAACTTTGGGACATCAGATCTTGTTATAGTCACCTGTGAAACAAAATTTATCTTTAAAATTGCTCTTTCCTGTATTGCAAGTTGCAGGTTACAGACTATGGCTCCTCAAGAGAGAAGTGGCTCTTGGTTTTGTTTCTGATTTACAACAATAAAAATTTTTGCATGCTACATATTGTTACAGTATCTCTCTTCTAAGGCTTTCATCAATGTCATGGCTCTTCTTTCAACTCACTCCCATTTTGCTGTAGCACCTTAAAATGCCAACACTAGGGCTGGGCATCAAGATTAGACACTGAGGTACTGCCACTTCCTCACCTTTCTCTAAGTATTCCCCCCCAGTGCTCGGAACCTTCACAAAGTCACTGCTTCCCAGAACAGGTATCACCTACATTTTTTATTACTAAATGCAAGACCTTTCCTTTGCATGTGTTAAAATGCATATTGTTTGCAGTTGCTCAGCCAACTAAAAAATTAAGGTTAAACTTTTATCAGCTATCAGTCAACTTAAGTACATAATGCCCTTTTCCTCCTTAGTCTTTGCATTATGCGCCTTTTTTTTCCCCCTTCTGCCTATCCAATCATCTTTTCCAAGTAATTGATAAAGGTAATAAATTGCTGTCATGGGGTGAACCTTCCCTGAAAGCACCACTCAGATACCTGGGACCTTGGCTGCATTTGCTCAGCTCAAATTCATTAGCTGATTCTGGCATGTGGAGGGAAACAAAAGCACAGATAATTTTTATGGGGGAAGCCTACCCAAAAGCTCCAGATTGTGTCTGCCTTGCTCTAATGATTCAGGCAGGCATCAGCAATTTTGCACCTTTCTAACACATATTGGGGAGGAGGCTAGAGGGTGGTAGTGACCCAGATAACAGCAGCTAATTGGCTTTTGGTAGGGAGAAAATCAAAAAAGCTTGACCTACTTTTATGTGGTTAATAGAGCCATTGCCTGCTTGTGCCAACCAGCAAAGTTATAAAGCACTAAACAGGAAGGACAACAAGCCCCTTGTGGGATTGTCTATACACAGCCATCCAATATCGTGTGGGAGTCCAAGCCAATGGTGGGACCATAACATGCCGGGTCTGGGCTGCATCCCAGGACTGGACACATTGGGCAGTGGGATGTGCGTGTCCTGGTCCCCTGGGTCCATGGTACTGGTCTCAAATGGGGCGAGAGACAGGGCCAGGACTGGGGAGTGTGAAATCTGGGTGTCAAAGAATAAAAATCATACAGCAGAAACCTTATCATAGAAATCACAATCCACCTGCTATACCTATCCCACTTAATAAATTATAAATGTAATGTCCCTGAGTGGTGTGGTTCTGTTCTCGGGGCTATCTCACCCTGAAATTCCCTTGAAACACTAGCACAGAGCACAGCACAATCCACTTCATGCCCTGCTCAAATATGGCCGTTCCCCAATAAACCTGCTTTGGTTTGCTGGAGGGTGTGTTGTGAGTGTTTTGCTTGCTTTTTGTTGCATGCAGTTTCTTTTTTCCAACTGAAACTGAATAAGTAAAAAACGAGGAAAAAATAATCCCATAAATATTTTTTAAGTGATTTGAAGTAGAAAGAGCTAAGTTAAAGTATCTTTTAGGATTTTCAGCTTTACTCAACTGTGAATAACATGCACAATGCAAAGAAATTACCCAAGTGTAAAAGACATTTATCTGAACAAGTAAATTACAATGGCACTGAGAGCAAATCTGCCTGCGACTTCGATTGCCGAAATGCTTTCCTGCTTTTTCACAGTTCTGGCATGAAAGCTGGAAAGCCAGAGTCAGGTACTAACTCGGTTCAGCACATCTGTCTCCAGAAGCTTTTGCGGCAACTATACACAGGGAGAGAGACTGGGTTATTGATGGCCCAGAAAAGAAAAAAGAAGAATATATCTAAAGGAGCCATTTGCATCCTCCCTTTTCTGTTGATAGGGATGATTCTCTCTGTTTGCATCCATATGTGTCTTCCAGTGTAAATTAATGGCTTCACTGATTTCAGTAAGATAATTGAAATGTTTAGAGGTAAAAATGTGCCTAGATGTGTGACAGAGGGGCCTTCAGATTTCAGTGAAATATTTTGTACTACGAAAGCCACCTACACTTACTAACTATAACAAGGTTGTAATTTTACCATGTCCTTCGTCCTTGTTTTCCAGTGCAAGGACAAAAAAATAGGTGCGATATCAAATACAAAAATGTGCTACCTTTGTTTTAGATAAATGACCATGCTTCGGTGGTGTGACCTCGCTTCCCTATATTACTCCAAGAGGAACATATAGGAGTACTGCAAATCGAGTGCTGAGTTATCCAAGGTGTTACCCGCAGCAATTACCAAGACTTTAAGGGCAAGTGCTACATAATTCTTAGAGCTGAAAAAGGTGTTTCTGTGAGATAAAATGGCATGGTTCAATACATCAGAGCTTATAATGCAACTGGGTGTTAAACTGCTGGAATTGTTTTTAATGCCTGTCCTGGTTTCAGCTGGGATAGAGTTAATTGTCTTCCTGGTAGCTGGTACAGTGCTATGTTTTTGAGTTAAGTATGAGAAGAATGTTGATAACTGATGTTTTCAGTTGTTGCTAAGTAGTGTTTAGTCTAAAGTCAAGGATTTTTCAGCTTCTGATGCCCAGCCAGCGAGAAAGCT
>JAVJGG010000090.1:29660664-29672898 GCA_035590195.1 Aviceda cuculoides
GTGGTGAGCAATTGCACTGCGCATCATTTGTACATTCCAATCCTTTCATTATTACTGTTGTCATTTTGTTAGTGTTACCATTATTGTTATTAGTTTCTTTTCTGTTCCATTAAACCATTCTTATCTCAACCCATGAGTTTTACTTCTTTTCCTGATTTTCTCACCCATCCCACTGGGTAGGGGGCGGGGGACAGAGTGAGCGGCTACGTGGTGCTTAGTTGCTGGCTGGGGTTAAACCACGACAACTCCTTACATTAACAGTACCTGGAGACTGCAATCCAGCGTTTATTGGTTTAAAGTAGTGCTGTGTGGGACTAGAGAGCCTTCTAATCCTTATTTTGTCAATAGCCCACTCCAGGTCCTTACATGAGCCACTTGACCTTTGTGTTTCTATTTCTTCTCAAGCATTTGGTGGAGTCATCAACTTAAAATTCATCAAGGTGACTACTACTCATCTCTGATGTTTGTGAAGTATTTTGCACACAGTGGCCTTAATGTCTAGGGCCCGCAGCTGCTGCCGCTATATAAATAAAGGCACAATGAGTACCAAGTAGAAGTTTCTCTCCATACTAGGGCTGTTGGTTGTTTTGTTGTTTTGTTTTTTTTTTTCCAGAGAAACTGTGGAGAGAGCTGCTGCAGATACAGCAGGGTCACTCCGGTCATCAAAAATCCCAATTTGAAGTAGAATATTCATTTTAGAGATATTTTAACCTGCTGCCACAGTCAATTACAGTGAGTGGATGGCATTTTAAAAGCATTTCTTTCCCTTGAATTTAAATAACTTTTTAAGGTAGGAAAGCCATGTGAATAGTTGCCACCTGGATGCAGCCAACATCCCGGAGAATACATTGAGCCATGGGTGTATGCATATAGATTATATTTGTTCTTTTTAGTCAGTCATCCTGATTTTTTTCATTTCCCATTTGACTTGTCTTGACTGGCAGCTAAAAATTTCAATTTAAACTACTGGTTGAGATCATTTGCTAGATCTTATAAGCAGAAATAGTGTTCTGATTAGCAATGAAGCTCTCACCCTCCAAAGAATAAAGAGAAATCAGTTTTGAAGAAGTATATGAATATGTATACAATACCAAAGCTGTTATACAAGAACCAGATTATTGATTTAAATTACCTTTAATTATTTAGTACACTTTTTAAAAGTTCTGCAGTTTACAGGAAGAGGCAAACCTGCACAAAGTGCAGATGCCAGGCAGGTAGCAGACATTATCCATGCTTGGCAATGCACTCTATTCCTGGTTTACAACCTTGCTGTTATACTGTTCATTTTCCCTTTCACCAATCACTCTGGTTATGTGTAATACTGGCATTTCTATGATGGAGATTTCACCAGTGCATCTTGGTTTTAATACCTTGGGGTATATGAAATAAGTGAGTGAGCAGGAAAGAGTGACCCCAGACTTCAGGGGTTCCCTCTTTGTTAGAAACATACACCATTTGACCACTAATGAGTGATTTTGTTTTGAGCTGGAGATCTGATTTTTAGTCATCTGTGATCTTTTAATTTACCAGGCATCAAAAAATAATTAAAAAAAACCCCCAAAACTTTAAAAAGAGGTAGATGAACTCAAGATAGAAATCAAACCCAAAGCCAGGGCAGGCTGCAATCCAGTCATTTCTAGCTGAACCATTTCTCCTTCCCTTCTCCCCCTCAATGGCCTGTTGTTACAAATGTGATATTCATGGCCTTACATTTCCTGCAAGTTGCTGCAATGAAAATAATTTCTCTAGCACCAGACACTTCTCTGCCTGCCTGAGACCCTCAACCCCATCACATGTTTTTCTTGGGAATTTCCCACCTTGTTTTTGCCATTAGGTACCTGAAACAGCTGAACTGAGTAATGTGGTTGAACAAGGTAAATTATAAAAAGAATGTAAATGGAACTGAAGCCAAATGCAGCATTTTCATTACATTTAGACTATCAAAAAATACATTTTGGTTTGGAAAAATTGTCGTTCATGTTGAATTCACACATTACATGAATGTATAGATTCATATAAAAATGTTGCAGTGGTATTATATCTAAATGGTAGTACTGAATACATCTTCCCATCTGAATTTAATTTTGTCAAACTAAATAACATTTATTAACATAGACATTAAAAGGATCTAATTGAAACAGCTGACAAATGCAATCCTGTAAGATTAAGACTGATATTGACTAAATGTTATTACGAAAACTGGTTGCATTCCTGTTAGAATTGGCAAACCTCCAACTGATTTCCAAAGTGAAGTGACCACGCATTGACCTATATGAATAAGAGTGCCAACTTGAGCTGTCCCAAGAACAATGTTTGCATTACTCAAATTCACAATACCTCATTCAGGCAGTTTTCATGCCCCTTCTTGTTTCTCAGCTATAAGCATTCATGTAAACAGCCTGTTTGCACAACTCCTTGGCCACAGCTATTTATACAAATATCTGTATCTGCATGCAAACATGACTATATCTGCACAGACAATGGTTTGATACTCGTTATTTGCTATTCAGTGTTTGCCATTTGTTATTTTAATTATCTTTGGCTATAATCATTTCAGCTGGCTGATCAGAGAGCAGTCAAGTCACCCAGGAGAAGATTGCATGTTCTGAATAACTAACAGTTCAGGAAGCCAGAGACTGATGTGATCATTGCGGTGAACACTGCAAATAAACTCATCTATAAAAAAAACAAAAGCAACACCCAAAATGTGTGAATGCTAGGCAAAAAATAGATTTGACTAACTAGCACACAACAGTTATTACATCTAAAGGTTACTCTGGGCCTAATTTAACAAAAGAAGCTTCAGTACCTTTTCTTTCTTTTTATGATTGTGAAATATTCAGACAAAAGATTAACAAGCATTTTAAATATTGCCATAGCCAGCTTTCCATTTATTAACAAGCATTTTAAATATTGCCAGAGCCAGCTTTCCAGTTATCAGCACCATAGAAACATCTTTGATTTAACTACTTTTCCTCCCTCCCAGTTTCTTACAGCTTTGAATATCTAAATTCTCTGTACATAAAGCAAAGGATTTTTTCGGTTTGTTGGTTGGTTTTCGTTTGCTTTGGGTTTTTGCACTGGTTTAGTTTCTCTTCAAAAAAAACCAAAGAATCAAAAACCCGTCATTTTGGACAGCACTGCTGGACTGTTGTTCCCTGGGAAATACAGAGCTAGACTAACGGCTTTAAGGTAGCATCTATTTTTTGTTCAGCTGTAGAAGTCCAAATGACCTGAATGATTAAATCATGAAACGCGTGTCCTGAAAGAAGTTGTGACATTGTGTAAAAAACCCAGCATTGTCGTAGACAAACCAGCCAGAGCAGGTCATTTTGTCTGATCCAGAAATCCAGCTTTGCCCTCCCTTTCTTCTGCAGTTTTGAGTATCACCTGCAGCAAAAGGGTGGAGTAGAGATGCTTGAACTTCATCCTTTTCCATACTTACAGTAATTCGCTTACCCATAGCTAGAAGTGCAACATTAAGTACTGTCAGACAATTGCTTGCAATTGATTCTGTCAGTTTCTCATTGTTATTAAATCAGTTTGTTTTTTTCTTTTGGGAGATTAAGATTGAAGCCTTTTTGGTGCCAACACACATGCACTACCGCATAAACATCATAAATTAGACCTACTTCTTTGAGAAACTGAAAGCTAGGGACTCACAGGTGTTTGTGTATGTAATTACAGGAAAACGTGAATTTATTCAAACTTAATGTGTTACAGGTAAAACCAAAAGTATATAGTCAGCTAGATGATTTGCCTGATAAATGCATTTGTCTTCTTAATGAGCCTCTTTTCCTGAGGTAGGCTGAACAACTCATGTCTGAGCACATCATCAGTAACCTTGAAAACTAAAAGTCAATATTTGGGAAAAATCCTTGCACTGAGATGCAGGAAAACTTAAAGCTGCAAATCTCAGTACGGACATCTGCTAGCTGATGACTAGGCATGTTTGACATGTTGTTATTTAAACAGGATTAAGCATATAGAGCAAATGATGGGGGTGTGTTTAAAAGTTCCCTTAAGCAGGAAAATTCCTCAGTATTTTCACATACATTTGATCATCCCAGTGCCTCGGCTGACTGCTGCAGATCAGCTCCTGCAGCCCAAATACACTTTAACAAGACAACTCAGGGGGACAAGGGTACAGAGTTGAGTTTCATGTCACTTGGCAAAGCAAGTGCAAATTGCATTCGCAGGACCATCTGCTGAGATAGCAATTCCTCTCCGTCAGAGAAAGAGCACATGGGTGAAAGCACTGTTAATACATTGTGCCTTTTAAATAAATAACTTTATGCATACACAGATCATGTTGTGATATTTTTCATTTAGCATGATGTTTCTCCAAGGACAGCGAAGTAAGATAAAGCTTGCATCCATATGGAGTTTAAGGTTGTTTGCACCATTAATCAGCAGACGATGCAAAGTGTATGTGCTAATAAAGCCTTCACATTGCACAGGCAAGTGTAACGTTCCTGTATCTTACCTGTATAAGCAGTAAACTGTCCTGATGGATGGGAAAAAACAAACAAACAAACAAACAAACAAAACACCCACCAAAACAGTTCTGGGAAGGAAGGAGGCTGGGGCTATAACTTGGCTGGACAGTGATGTGCTGCATGACCTCCTGAGGTTCTGCCATCTAAGAAATTTTCCAGCCGAACAACCTTCCCTTGAAAAACAGCAATTCAATGGAAGTATAACATTTTCAGAATTTCGTAGGAGTGTGTTGAGTATATCAAGACATTTGACAGGATGAGGCAGAGATGGTTTTATCTGTGAATCTTCTATTTCGCCCATGCAGGAAAGGCTTTCAGCTGAGAAAAAGGAACTCCAATTCCTGCATATCTGCAGGTCCACACTCAGGGCTGCAACATTTGTAGGTTCATCCCTAGCTATTTACTTGTAGGTTGCCAGGGAAGCAGTACTGCAAAATCTGGGATCTGTTGTCCTTCTGGCATTTTAGACCAAATTCTACACTGGGGTCTGATTGCCCTCCTGCCTTCACGGAGTACTTGTTATAAGATTAGAGTTTGTGAAATGCTATACTGGAAGCATCTCTCATGACCTGCTGCCTGTAAAGTCGAGGGTCTGAGTAACAAGGGCTCCAGCTGTGCATGAATCAGTGATACTGTAATGTGAGAACAACAAAAAAGGTCTAGCATATCTTCCGTACTCACAGAACTGCATATTGCGGGCAATTCCAGGTGGAAGCACCTGAGACCTCAGGGAAAACTAGGAAGTGCCAGCAGATAAATCCTTTTCATTTAAGTGTAGTGAGCTAAATGTTCATACTTGAAAAGAACAGTGAAAGGTAGTAATGATTTTTGGTTTGGGTTGTTTTTTTTTTTAATTTTGGAATTTATAATGCTACTACTCAAATAGCAAAATCCAAAATACTTCACAGATGTTACTCATCATTGGCATATTAGAGAAAAAATTAATATCGTGGACAGATTTGTGCTGTTATTATAGGTATTTTTCTTTAAATAAATTTTAATTAGTGCTTTTAATATGTTCACAGTCTAGACACTGGTAGAGATTTTACTGTTCCCCTTCATTCTCCCTTGCTGATATTTGACAGCTTTTGTTTATCATCTAGTTGTATTATTACGAGCCCTAACATGCTCCAGTATTCTCAGTGATCTGTGAGCACTGAAAAAATAAACCTTGAGAATGACAATGCTAGCAGCTTAGTGGAACAAAGAAGCTGACAAGCTACGCTTTAAAATGTCAATCAATATTAACTTACATCATGCTTTAGAAACAGGATAGATTTGACAAATGGTATCAAAACCCTGCCTACAATTGACTTTTGTAGAGGAGTGTTTCTCCTATATTCTATTTATGTTTCTAGAGGTTACTGAAGTTATTTAATAACATTTTCATGTCATCAGAGAATTTGTTATTACGATTGAGTATTTCATTTTTTGTGCTCAGAGAAATAAAACTTTAATCAGTGAAAAAAATACACAGATATAGAAAAGATATTCCAAATAGCTCAGTAACCTATAAGTAACCAGGAGACATTAACATATTGTTTGCTGTCATCATAAGATAGCTTCCTACTGTCAGATGAGATTCACTTTATTATTTAGGCAAAACTCTTTTTCATAAAGATAGCAACACGGAAACTAACACATGACTGATTCTTCACTAAATCTGCACGTAATTATTTTATCATGGTAGCACCAACAATATAGGGTAAACACAGACAAGGCCAGAGCCCTCCTGCAAAAATCTGAAATACAGTTTCTCCATTCTTCACAAATAGCTGGACAGATCAACTTCTATGCCCAGAAAAAGCCTTTCTGAAAAGACCACTGGAAATGTTTTTTAAGTTAAATGATCGCTGAGCAAAGTTTACAAAGCACAAAGAAAAGCTATATGTGAAAATTGGGGAGAAAAAAAGTGAAAATACATACGATTTTTGTACATACAGAAAAGTTTGTGTTAGTTGCAGAATGAGGTGCAGGGCAACACTGAGTAAGGGCTACAAAATCATCTCCTGATTCCAGGGAGGACCACTTGCACCTCTGCTGTATTCCTCTTGGATATATATACGTGGTCTTAAAAACATCCAGTGACACAGATTATATAACCTCTTCAGACAATCTACTCCAACATCTATTTCAAACTTTAAGAAATCTTATTATAAGCCTAATTTATCCTTATGATTAGCCTAAATTTCCCTTGCTACTATCCAAGACAATTAACTTTTTGCCCTGGCATGGAGAAGAAACTACTCAGCAGCAGTAGACATGCTGGAAGATTGGACTATCATGTCTCCCTTATGTCTTTTCTCCTCGAAAGTTAACCAACACAATTAACTCAATCTTTCCTTGTAGGTCATAATTTCTAAACCTGTACTCTTGTTCCCTGCCTCTGGACTGCCTCTGATTAGCTGTCATCTTTCTTGAAGTGTGGTGCTCAACAACTGCCACTAAATGGAACAAAGTCTTATTCCGCTTATCTTATGAACAATTCTCCTATTTCAACATCTACATATAATGTCTGCCTTTTTTAAAAAAGCACAATGCACTGTAATTCCAAGCTTCTTTTCTGAAGAACTGTTGCTAGTTAGCTAGTTTACTCCTAGCAAAGGATAGGCCTTTTCAGTGTCCTTACTGAACGTCCTCAGAGACTGGCTTGACTGGAAATTTATTCCCATTAAGACAGAACAAAATTTCATGAGGAAAGTCAAGTGTGACAATTTTAAGAACATTTCATTGATTCTGTGTCTGCAATAATCATTTCAGTTATGCAGAAAATTATCTATGACACACTGTACAACACTATCTATAAACAGAGCAAATACACATACTTTATTAATGGACTTGCATAAAAATTCATATTGTTTGATAACATTGGTCTAACATACCTACTGAACCATTATACAGATCAGGTTGGATTCTTCATCGCCATGCACAGTACGTAGTCATCTACATCAATGGAAGAAAAATCCCCAACAGAATACTATCAAATTGAAATGGCCCATAAGTCATATTGAACCAATAGAGCAGATTTCACAAGGCAGACATCAAAGAAAAGTCAGTCCTAGATTGTTCTGCACTTCAAATCCAAAAAGTCAATCTTGACTTTTAACAATTAGCAAAGGTAGATGCTGAAACATAAAAATATGAAGTAGCAATGTTAATTCAGCTACCAGAGCAAAGGCATAAGAAATGCTACAGCAAAAAACTGGGATTACAGATACTCAGTAAACCTTGAGCTAGCTTAAAGCAAGCTGGCTTCTGGAAAAACAAGAGTAGCATATTCAGACAAAGCTGCTCACAAGTCCTACACTCACTGAGGTTTTCTCCCTAAGGTCAGGCCCAGATCTGATCTTTAAAAATGGGCAGATTTAGGACCAGGTCTTGCTGAGAAGAGGGACACTGTGTGCAGGAGCGGTGCAGTATGGGCCACAGGTACTGGGACAAGGCGGGTGGATGGGAATCAGAAATGGCAGTGAACTTGTACAAAGCACAGTGGTCAGAAATTGGCCGGCCTTGGGGCCTTTGCATATTTTGTGAACTTCTCCAGCAAAAACCGACCAAATTTTCTCCTTTTGATCACAGCACACAACATCAGCACAAGCTGCGGTTGCTCACTGCTCAACCCAGAGACATCTGCACGGGCTCAGCTCACTCCTTGGCTGGGAACAGCTTTTGCATCATGGAGACAGACTCCAAGTGTCCTTATTTACAGACCTCCACCTGTCCCCCTCCATTTCTTGGCTCCAGCTTCAGCATGCACCTCCAACAATTTTGTCACCTGGCAGCCAGGAGCCGTGCTGCCCTAAAGATATGATATTAATGAGCAATCAGGCATGGCAGGTCTTAATGCTGCATACCCTATGGAGTCGAATGAGAGTACCTCTCATTCTGCTCGCTGCTTTCATAATGTGCAGCCACCGTGCCAGCAAAGAGACAGGCACTAATGGGAGGGCTTAGTTATGCAAAGAGGTGAATAGCTGGCAAAGGCCTACAATATGAAGATTTTTTTTTTTTTTCTCTTTGGGAGACAGAGAAAAAGCTACAGAAAGAAATAGCATGCAGACTTTTTTGTTTCTGAGCCCTGCCCATCTCTCTTCTCAGTATAAGCAAAAAGCCTACAAAAATTGAATACAACTTATATTGTTATAATTATTATTCTTGCACTGTAAAAGGTAGAACAGGGTTTGTTCACCAGGGGTGTCTATTCTATTCACTTTGTTTCCCTTTTCCCGTTAAAACTTCTCTCCATCTGCATTTCTCAGAACAGCACCTGGATTGATTTTATCATCATTATTTTAGTCCAAATTCTTATTTTTTTCTTTTTAATTAAAATGTGATTTTGCTGAATTAGAATAAAATAACACTGGTGGCAACCATGACAGAAAAAATGTCCCTCTGGATATTTTAGCAACACTTTTCTTATATTCTGCTGTTGTTCTTGTTTCACTGTTCTGCTTCATCCAAGGTTACAAAATGCGATCTAAAACTTTTAGACAGCCATGTATGTTAACCTTTGCCATAAACTTTAAAGAGTTTTATACTAGATCTTCAGACAAACCAGCCACAGCTCTGTAGCCTGATTCTATTTCACATTAGTCTGGTGCGGACCTGGAGAGGAGCTGAGCAACAGCAGGGATGTAACTGCTGGGAGAAGCTGGTTAAGATTCAGACTTAAGCAGCTGATCTATTTTATGAATGTGAAGATTTGAATCAGGAGACAAAAACAGGTGCAGAGGCCTATCCTCACATGGGATTATTGTATTTCTAACATCAAGTATGGGTGGGATGGCCAGCATCCCATATGGGGTGGGAAGTGGAGGGAGCTGTTTCAGCATCACCTACAGATCACCGATCTTCCCTGTCCCAGAGCCCCTCACTCATCTAATTAATTTCCTCCGTTCTAGTACCTATTCTCACCAGACACCTCATCCACAAAAACTCTAAAATGTCCCAGAAAAACAACAACATTTGGTCTCCCAAATGCTTCCTGATTCTCCTGTTGCTCCAGATGTCCCCCTGTGCAAATGTAGCTCTCAGAGCTCCCAGTCCTGACCCTGCCCATTTCTTCTGACCCCACTTTCCTCACCCAGACCCCCAAATCTGTCAGAACATCAGTGCACAGGGTGGCAAGAATCACCAAAATTTTACTGTAAGACTTTGGCCAGAAATTCCCTCACTGCATTTTCATGGGCTTTCATGGACAATGAATTAGTAGAAGGTTTGACACAAGCTGGCGTTTAACAGGTCTTTGTTTAAAACTGCATTAAATGAATTTTTAATTATGGCCATTTATCAGAAGCACAAAGCTAAAGAAATTCAGGGTCTTTTCTACAAATCAGAAAACTGGAGGTTTTAGCCAACCTGATGCCAATTTTCAACTACAGTTTTTGCCATTTTCTGCTGCGTCTGAAATACAAACCCCTATATTGCAAGGATGGCACCAGCATGAGTGAATCAGCACATCTAGCTGACTGTCATCATTCTCCAATATGGGTTTAAAGTGGGGAACAATGCATCTTGTTTGCAAGTTCTTATTTCTATAACAAGAATGATTCACGCTTTTTCTTTTCTTTTTTTTTTTCCCCAAAACCCTCTTTTTTTTCTGAGAGTCTTTCACAGCTGCCTGGTCTGACATACATGCCACACAAAGAACTGAGGCAGGTGCCTAGACCAATTCTTGGTGATGAACTAATGCAAGTGTAAGGAGGTGCTACCTGGATCATGCCATGGTAATGAGGACTCATCAGTGCTATTTAAGAGCAATGAAATACATATGTCGGTGAACAACAGTTTATATTATTCATCTCTTCCAAAGATGGATGACCAGGAAAGACCCCCCTATACTTCCTATGTGCATTATATAATTTCATTCATATTCATCTTCATTATCATATAAAAAAAAATGGAAGAGGACCTTCCTTCCTAAGCAGATAGATGAGTGCAACCACCAACTGTGACACTTCTTCCTACAAATCCTATGCCCAAGGCCTGTGGCTATCCCCAGGGAGTTACCCTGCATACATGATGTGTTATCTGCATGATGTAACATCATATTTGAGCCTCAGAACATCACTGAGAGCCAAACTGTAATAGAGCACAACTGACAACATGTAGGCAGGACAGAATTTGATTGCAGCTCCTCTGGCCATATTAAGTATATCAGTTTTTTCTCCCACAGCACCCATCTCCTCTGCAGGGGTCTGTGCTGAAGATGGAAAGCACTTACTGCCTGCAGGTAAAAGCTTGCTCTGGATTTTTTACCTTCTGCTCAGGGATTTCCTGTCCTTTCTCTTTTGTTCACCGACCACCATAGACGAGACTAGGATCCTGATTTAGATGACATGTGCTTCAGTAGTGGGTTTTTGCTGCTCTTCTCATGTTTTTGGAAATTTGCTTAAACCCTGACAGGTTGTAAGCAGCAAGGGCTTTCTTTCACTGCCCAGAGCAAACTGTTGTCCTAGTGTAGCCCTGAAGTTTTTTTAAAAAGTGTTTCAGAATTTGCTCAGACACTTAGAGACATTCACTTGGCCTGATGAAGTTCAGGTCAAGATGGTATCAGGGCCTCAAGTTGTAAGTTTCCAGGTCTCAGCCAAGAGCAGTTACTTGGTGAAACACAGAAGCAATGAGACTATTTAATTAACCTGAAATCTCCTACTGGCACAAAATTAAAGTTCTTTTGCCAGAATCATTAGTAATTTGCAAGCTCTGTTCAGCAGGAGAGTAACAGATATTTGATCAAATGTGCCCTTTCCAGGAAATGACAGCCGTTACGTTGGGGGGGACGCACTCCAAAATTCATCCGATCAGGTAGAGCAATTTGGAATATGTTGTGCTGAAAACTCTGTTAACCCTCACTGTCATTTCACAGAACATGCTAGAGGATGAAGATGTTGCACTGCCTTCTCGCTCCCCCCAAACCTGACATACAGCTTGATTTTAAATGTTTTTTAATACACACATTTATACCTTACACACAGGCAGTGGCAGGGAGGAAAGGAAGCAGATCCCTCGCCATCTTCCTTGACTAGGTCATGCCCTAAACTAGGAAAAGGCAATTATGTTTTGCGTATATAATTTATATTGGTCTTAGGCAGTTTTCAGGAGGTACATTTTTATTTATTGATACATACTACTAAACAATTAACATATCAGATAATTGCACACCTTATACATTTAAATAGTCTTCATTTTGTCATATTACTAAGGATTTTGGTAAAGCCCCATGTATGCTTGTGGGAACTGCTGTTTTTTGTCAGGCTACGTTAAGCTTCTCTGTGGGAAGAAGAGCAACACTCAAAACACAGCTGATGTGTACTAGGGAATCTCTACCGAGAACTGTACAACAAAGGTAACAGACCATGGACATGTGTGCAGGAGCACAGGCTGCAAGGAAGGAGCTAAGCATCTACAGACACAGCAGAGGCAGCCGGGGAAACATGGCCCGAAGGAAAAAGCAAAACAAAGCAGGGCTTATCTACACAGCACTGACTGCAAGAGACAGTCTGGTGAGCAAAAAGTACTGTCTCCTGCTGTTTTATTCTACCCATGTTCAAAAGCAGAACATTTTGTACCGTCCTCATAAATAAATGGGATTACATCATCGGATTGGTTATCCAAACAGCTCCACTGCTGCTGCAGACTGGGTAACCACCTCAGTCAACAGCAGTGTCCTGGTTTCAGCTGGGATAGAGTTAATTGTCTTCCTAGTAGCTGGTACAGTGCTGTGTTTTGAGTTCAG